>JANRFK010002918.1:5250731-5274352 GCA_030068395.1 Apalone spinifera | reverse complement strand
GCACCCCCTGGGTCCTAAAGGTGCCGGATTATCGGAAGTTTACTGTATTTAGAAAAGCTAGACATACACAAAAAAACCCTCAATGACATGACCCCTGACTGAGAACAAGAAAGACACCCCCCTCTGTTCCCTCCCATACCAGAGCTTAGGAGAGCCCAGTCTAGTAGATTTTGTGTGCTCCAGCCCCCAGTGGGACAGCAGGGGGGGCTGGAGTACCAGAACAGGCTCCCCAATGTGTGGGGCAGCCCTGAGCTTCAGGGGCCAGATCCGGGCAAGCAAGAGTTTCTCCTGCCTACCTCCAGGTGTAGAAGTCCCATGGTAATTCAATGTCAACTCCTGTTACGTTATTCACTTAGCTAAAGTCGCATAGCTCAGGATGGCTCTGTGCTGTGGTGTAGTTGTAGCCTTAGCTCTGATTCTTTGGAAAACTGTAGGATAGTATACCATTCCAAGTGAGTTGTGCAGTCTCTAATGACAGTGAAACCGAGCCCTTAATTTGAAGGACAGATGTGATGTAGGCCATCAGGCTCTCTGAGTGCTTATTCTAATACTTGGAAAAAATAGCAAACTTATAAGACAAAATAGATGGGGGGCGGGGAAAAAGCACAAATTACACATATTCAAAGCTTTTTTGGTATCAGTGTGGTGTAGGTCTCATCAATACCTTTAGCAGGTCAACTACCACACGAAGATGCTTCTGCTAACATAGTTTTATGAGATGATGAGGACTGGCTACTAGAATAGTACTGGCAAAACTGTATCTGATCACAAGAAATAGGTGACCTTTAAAGGGAAAGGCCTGAGACAGTTTATGAAGTTAGAGTTTAAAAAAAAATGTTTGCTTCAGTTTGCTATAATTACAGTTGTATGCCTTGAGTTAGAAATCCTTTTGAGGCTGTAACAGCTATCTGTTCTCTTCCCCCCTCTCCCTCCCAGTCTGTTACTCTTAAAACATCTTAAAACATTTGAATCTTCATTTATCAAAATGTCCATTGTTTCAGGGTTGCCAACCTGTTACAAACAAAGAGCCAAAATAGTAGTGGATACAGCACAAAGAGCTGAGGGAAAAACGTTTTTTTGGGGGTGAGGGGGTGAAGCCCTGGCTGCCATTTGGTTGAGCAAAAAACAACAACACAGTTTGCCCTTTTAAATGCAGAGCAGGCATTGCCCTTTTAAGGCGGCCATTTTTAAGTCTGCACGGGACGCCGCAACTCCGATACTGCTCTAGAGTGTTTGATAGAATCTAGTTGTCAGATGTGGATTAGACCCAGTCTGAAATTTTGTTCAGCTCTGCTATATGGCAGATTTAGATTTTAATCTCAGATGAGTTTGAAATAGACATATTGTAGCATTTAAAGTAGCTTTAAAATGAAAATGCATTGGGTCAGAAATAACTTTTATTTTCTGGGAAGCTTCTTATGTACTGTGCTTATTCTTGTTCTGAAACTAGTGGTATAATGAATACCTAAAGAAAAATCAAACAAAACTCCCCAGTGCAGTATTTAAATGACACTTCAGAATCCTTTAAAAACCTACATTAATCCTGAAGATAGATAAATATTATGTTCATTTTATAATGGAAAAACAGAGACAGGGAGATTGAGACTGTAAATCAGCAGCACAGCTAGGATTGGCACCCACAGTTCCCAGCTCCTAGTGCTATGCTTAATTCACTAGATCATGCTGTGTCTCAAAATACAGTGTCAGAATAATAGATGTGATTTCTAATCACAAGACTCAGTTTGGTTACTACTTGATAAACCTCGCTAATTTTACATTTGTACTGCCACCTATCACTGTAGCATCAGTACCTTCTCAAAGCATTTTGCAAACACTTAAGCCGCATACTGCCTTTCTTGGATAGGGAATAATTATATACCCATTTCTGAGATGGGTAAACTGAGGTAAATAAAATTACTGTCAGGGTACTCAGTCAATATGATCAGGAACCATCTACATCAATTTTGAACACTTCCCCAATAACTTTGGTTTGTTGAATTTGAATTTCCTATCTGATGCTCTTGCCTGTAAAGTGAAATACTTGGCCATAAGGGTTCATTTTGGTCAATTTGATGGTCATAGGAATCATACATTTCACAATTTCTGTTATTTACATTTGCATTTTCAGTGGTGTAATTTTGGAAGTCCCAATCCAAAAATCTACACTGCTACCCCTACTTCAGCACTGCTGCTGGTGGTAATTCTGCCTTCAAAGCTGGGCAGCTGGAGAGCGTCAGCTGCTAGCCAGGATCCCGGCTCTGAAGGCAGAATTGCCAAAAGCAGGCAGCTAAAGAGAAAGGGTGGTCTGGTATTGCCACCCTTACTTCTGTTTGTTGAGTGCAGAGCTAGATCCTCAGTTTGCAGCTGCCACTCTTTGGCTGAAGATAGCAGTATAGAAGTAAGGGTGGCATGCTATGGTATTGCACTGCTGGTGGCAGGGTGCTTTGACAATAACTGCCACTCTCAGGCCACATGATTCTGAAAGGGAGGCAATGTCACTCCATCCCCTGCAACTCCCTTTATGAATCAGGACCACCAATTTGAGAAATGCTGGTCTCCCCCTGTGAAATCTGTATGGGTACATCTAGACTACATGGCTCCATCGACGGAGCCATGTAAAGTAGTTTACTCGACACAGTCAATGAAGTGGGGATTTAAATAATCCCCGCTTCATTAAAATAAAAATGGCCACCACGCTGTGCCGACAATCAGTTGATCCGGCACAGCGCGGCAGTCTGGACGTGGCGCGGTCGACAAGGGAAGCCTTTGTCGATCGCTCCGGTAAATCTCATACCGCTCCATTGACTATGTCGAATAAACTACTTTATATGGCTCCGTCAACGGAGCCATGTAGTCTAGATGCACCCTATGGTATAGGGTGAAAGGCTAGATTTCACAGAAGGCGACAATATTTCATGGTCTGCAACATGTTTTTAATGGCTGTGAGTTTGGTAGAGCCCTAGATATAAATTGCTGTGGGGATATAGACTGGACTCTTGAAGAGAATCAGCACCCCTTTTTTTTTCTTCAGAGTCCAGCTCTCCTTGGTGATATGAGTAGAATGGAAGAGTTATTGGGGGAAGAAGGGGAGAGGCAAAAAACAATGCATAACATAGAATCCCTGTTACGTATTTGCAGAAACATGCCAAGGGTCAGGATCTACTTAGAAAAGTATGTGAACATCTCAATCTTCTAGAAGAAGACTACTTTGGACTGGCCATTTGGGACTCTCCAACTTCTAAGGTAAGAAGATGCTTGTGGAACTACAGTCTGCAATCAAAACAACACCCCCCTCAAAAAAACCCCAACCTTTTTCTTGATAGGTTATTGTTTCCAAAATGGGAAGAAGTGTGTAGCGTCCCAAACAATTATGCTTAATCTAGCTCTATTTTCATTTTTCCCTTATGCGTTAAAGGCCTTTTCTAAGAAAAGTCAGTGTGTGAATTGTAAGAGAAATGAACCTTTAAAGTAGTTCCCCCCAGTGGAGCTCCGTGGAGCTGCCTGCCTTCCCTCCTCCTCCACCCCCCCCCACATGAAGCTGCCTCTGTCCGCGGTAAGCCTGTGCCTGCCATGGACTGAGGTTGTTCCACGGCGGCGGCAGCCCCTGTCCACAAACGGTCTGAGCTCCCCACAGACAGGGATTAAAGTGCTGCTAGATTATTTGTTGTTGTTTTTTAAGTTTTTCCAAAACCATAAAGTAAAACTGACCTATTTGAGTTTCAGTATGAAGAATTTAACTCGTATTCACCAAATACATTACAATTGCATTGTCTCTCTAAATATTTACACCTATTGATTTCATTTGGTGATCCCTAGTTCTTGTGTTGTGGAAATAAATAAATAGCTTTTCCTTATTTATTTTCTCCACATCAGTTATGATTTTATGGACCTTAATCATATCCCCCTTAGTCTTCTCTTTACCAACTTGAAAAGTCCCAGTTTTATTAATCTATCCTCATATGGCAGCCATTCCATACCCCTAATCATTTTTATTACCCTTTTCTGAACTTGTCAAGTTGTTCAAGTTAAGTCTTTTAACCAGCATGCTTTGTGTTGTGGGAAGAAAATTGCCAGATCATCGTTCTTTAAAAACTTACTCTTTTGTCTTCCTCTCTTTATATCCATCCTTTTTTGAGTCAAGCAGGTTCACATAGGTTTTGAACAGGAGGAGTGAAAAAAGCTATTTGCATTGCCTTCTTTGACAACAGAATTATGCACATGCTATTTTACTCATCTGAGGTCTGATTGGGAGTTTGCTTCTATAATATTTTAAAGACTGCAAAGAGTGCGGGAACACTGTCAGCAGGATTATTTGGTGACAGATTTGTTGTCACTTAAAACCAAGAATTAACAGCTGTTTGATACAGATTTTAATCCCAGTCTAGAATAAACTGTTCATGTTTATAGCCACCCTTTGTTCTTTTGGGATAATTGCTTTATATCTGTATCTTTGTTTAATGAAGTATAAACTTCCAAGTCTGAAATTCCCTCTAGCACGACCAGTGCTCTCTAAAGGGTCCTCACCCACTAAAGTGATCTTAACAAGGGAGCTCAAGAAATCATCTTCTGAACCTCCTCCAAAGTGATGGAAAGATTTGGCAGGAGGAGGTGTGTATGTTTGTATCTGTATATATGCATGTGAAAATATGATACCAAAATATTTCTACCTTCAGAAATAAATCAACAATATCCCTAAAGATGGGTGCTTTTCCTTTCTGTTTTTCCAATGTGGGAATGTGAATAGAGGGACTATTTGGTACTGAAGGAGTTTATATTGGAGTTTATACTAGTCTGAAAGGGAGAATTGTTTTCCAGTGATTCATGAAATAGCATTGGATAAGAGAATCATTAATTACCAAACCCTTCATTGTCTGCTGGATTAGGCAGACAGGATGAGTTTCATGAATGCATGACTACACTCAGGCTGTGTTAGAGCCAGGAGCGAGGCTGTCCCATTCTCATCAGAGAAAGCTAGCATCAGCACTTGCATTTAAAATTGCTATGCTGACAAAACCATAGGCACTCCCCAAAATGCTACATAGGTAGGCTGTGGGTTTTGCTTTTCATGAGTTTCATAACTATAGTTTTAAAGATTGGAAGAGTAGAAGAGAGCGTATTTCTTAGAGGTGTGCATGGGTTAAACATTCCAATTTTTTACTCAGAAGACCTAGATTTTCAAATCCCGCTTAGGTCACATGACAGTGAATTTGATGACTTAATTCTCGCCTTTAGAAGATGATTATCAGTTTTGCACTGTCTCCATACAGTGTGGCATAGCTGATTGTTTCTCCTAAGAGGAGGCTCCTGACTGAGCTGTCAGAGGTTACCATTGAACGAGGAGCATTGGCAAGACTGAGAGATAATTTCATTGACCAAAATTCTGCGCCATTTCCTCGATCCCTAAACATACAAATAAAGGAGAGATGAATTACCAGTGACTAAGGAAACTGGATAAAAATGTCTAATATATTATCTCCTCAAACTAATTATCAGAAATTAGTGCCTTTTTTAAAAAAAAGTTTAGTCTCTCCTCGCCGCCAGCTTTCATGATAGGTGCCAAAAGTTTTGGTTGCCATTGCAGATACTTAATCCAATGATTGGTATGTCCTAAAACTGTCTGTAATAAAGACTATAATTGAGAGGGGCTTGACTGTCTACCTAAAAATCCAAATGAGTGTGAGCAATACATCTTAGAATGCAGAGGGATGATGTGGGGGAGGCGGAAGGGGGGGATTGTGAGAAAATGGCACTGTTAAAACCAGTATGGGTCTGTGCCTTTTTCTTGCTAATGACTAGCTATAGCTTATATTGTCTGATGTTGGAACTTGAGAGAAATAAGGGTTGCACTGTTTCATCAGAGTATTTATTTTAATGAGAAAATTTCAGAGTATTCTGCACCTTTAGATCCACAGAGAGATGGCTTCCCTTAGAAGCCACTTTATTATTCAAGCCCATTGTAGAAGCTCAGATAAATAAAGCTTTTTGTATATAGAGCTTTCGTATCCTTTGGCATTTTAATTGACCATGTATGCAATATATATGTACTAATTGGTCCCTAAGGGACAAAAGTCATGAATTCTGCTGCTTTCCTTTATCCCATTCTTCCCGCTCTCCACTTTGAATTGCCTGTAGGTGAATGGTGTGATGACATAGTAGGCCGAGTAGGCTGGAGTGACCATGATGAAAAATGGGGAAATGTACATGTGTCTGAGTAGTGTTAGGGTAGATGGATATTGTAAAATACAGATAGTATATGCACATTACAACAGCCAGTTCAGTTCACATTTGATAGCTGCCTATTTAGCTGATTGGCAGTGCTTTTTCCCCTGTGGAGTTTCTTTTAATACACGTCAGCTGTGTGAATTTTACTATTTTCTCTTCTTATAGATATGGCTGGATTCTACCAAAGAAATAAAAAAACAGGTTCACGGTAAGTGGATTGAGTCCATCATGACTTTTTTTTTTTACACTGCTGGATAATTTATAGCTTTGGCCTACAGTTGAGAATCCCCCCAAAGAACAGTTAGAGTTCATGTAAGGTTGGTTGGCAGGGATCAGCTCAAGTTCAAACAGCATGCAATCCTTCTTCCTTTACACTTAACGTGCTGGGCTGAAGAAAACACTAGCACTTCTTTACAATGAGGAATATCCTACAATATGTTTTCAGGAGGCAGACAAATGCTGTACCGCCATGGTGCAGTTGAGAATTAGGTAGATCTCTTTCAGCTTGCTAGTGTAGTGGGGAAAATATGTATGCCATGGAGAATCAGGATGAATAAGGAGATCAGAAAGGGGGAAAAGAAAAGTATGTGCCATAGCAAACATCTTGTGGATTCTTCAGAACTGCTTGAGCATCCAAGCAGCTGAGTTAAATAGCTTGAACATTGTCAGGATAATGTCTCACAGTATAAGCAGAAATGGACTGTAACTTCTTCTGATATTGGGCCAGATCAATGCAGGGACCAGTGTCCACTTAGCTTCATTTTCAGAGACTAGTTTTTCTTCAAAGAATATGCACACTCAAGACTTCTCACCTCAGTGAAAATGAAGTTCTCTGCAGGTTTACAGGGGAGAAGAGGAGAGAGATTTCAACAAATCTGAAAACTCTTCTAGGCTTTCAATGACATAAGAGGCAAACCTCCATTGGGATTAATAAACAAACAGCTCTGGGAAAGCTTCCTCATTAGTCATCCATTTTTAAAAAATATGTAAAAGCAACTTTTTTGTGTACAGGTCTTTAGCCATTCTTCTCTTTTGAGACAGTAGTAGTGAAAATAGAGTATTATGAAACTGATGCAATAATCTACAGCAGGATGATATTTAAAGAAAACCTTGTTTCACTCAGCTGTTTGAGATAAATTTAAATGCTCTTACTGGAAAAATGACATGATTAAGATACATACGTCAAAATCGGAACAATGCTTTTCTGCAAACAAGCCCAGAATATTTGTGTTCCTGTTAACTCAGAGCAACTTTCCTTTTATTTTATCTTAAACTTATGAATAATTTGAATGCTTCCGGCACAACATAATGAAATTGACAGAATTTCTCTCTAATTCCGCTATAGTGTTGTGTTAAAGACAGATTTGTAAATGGAATCCATTTGGTTTCTCAAATCCTCCCCCATCTTAGCCCTGTTTGGAACTTACTAAATCTTTTAAGAAACCAAATCAGGAAAACTTGCCTTCTTGAAATAAGTACCATTTTAAACTATTGAATTAGAGGGCAATGAATGAAATCATTATATTTGACTCAAGTTTTTGCTGCACTTTTAGAAATTCCCTATTGAAGCATTTACTGGCTCTGCCCTTCAGATCAGCTATCTAAGGGCAAAATTGATTATCCCCTCCAAGAGGAAAAAGTGACTTCATTCTGAACACTTGAAAAAGTAAATCATTAAATCTACTACCTTCTTGGAATCTGAACTCTTTGAATTAAGGAGAACAGGGATGACTTTAATGCCCACAAAATGTAATTATTATAAGGTGCTATATCAGAACACTATATTTTATATTATTTTAATGAATTCACTTTTCAGTTTGTTTAAAAATCTTTATTTTCAAATACAGAATGACTCCCAGAGAGTTTATGAAGGGTTTAATTTTTGTATAAACTGGGAAAATAGTTTTATATCTTTGCAAGTAAATCACATCTGACAAGAACAGTATCTGAGCATGCATTTTGAATATAACTGTAGTGCTCTTAAGAAGTAACACTGATGACACTAAATAGAGCTAAGCATTTGTCTCTGAAAAGGCTATATAACTCTTGTAATTCAGCTGTATTAAAGCATTTCAGTCTTGACTTGCAAAATCCTTGCTGTTTAATCCTGGGTGTTTCTTGACGAGAGATTGACATTTTATATTAATTTATAGGGTGGCTGTGTGGCATGGGCCAACATTTAACCACTAAACACCTTTCTTCTTACCCAAGGAAGATTAAAAACCTCAGTCTTTTGTAGTGAAATGCTAATTCATTAACCCACACCACAGTTTGACCTCTATTCATATAATCTCTATAAAAACTGCAGTGTTTTATGAACAATAGATTCCAAAAGAAGTGAATTCCACATTTCTGGGATGTCTTTCATGTGTATATGTTCACCTCCACATTAGGGATGTTAAGGATTCTCCACCCCCCACTTCCACCCCCCCGCCGCCTCTATCAGTTAGAGGCAGCAAAGGGGGTGGAAGAAGAGGGGGAACTTCAAAGTGGCAGTTTCGCATAGCTGAGCCCAGGCGCTGCTGCGCGAGAAACCCAAGTCAGCTGGGGACTCCCTAGCTGTCCCCGAGTTCTGGGGAAATGCTGTGTGGAACCCACGGCTCTGCGTGCCATTTCAAATCGGTAGTGCAGCATGGAGCCCGGAGTCAGAGGGGTTCCCCTCTGAGTTCCCCACTGACCCCGGGCTCTATGCTGCGCTGCCACTTTGAAATACACAAGAGCCCTCGCTGCGGACTCTTGTACATTTCAAAGGAGGAATGCAGAAGTGCCTATTGACTAGCTGAGTATTCAGAAATTCCATCGACTACTCGACTAGTTAATTAACCGTTACTTAACATCCTTACTCCACATAGTCTGTTTACGTGTTCCCATAAAAGATATTTTTAAGCAATGTAAATAAAAACAGATCAGAGATGTTATCACTTTTCTTTAAATTACATTCTATAATCAATAATTCAAATGGCAACATTAAAATATAACATAATTTGCTTTAAAGAGAGTCTGATTCAAAATTAATATTTTTATAAACTTCAGTATTGTGAACATTTTGTTGTAAATGTTCAAAACTTGTCTGTTTCTAATTACAGGAGGCCCCTGGAACTTTACATTCAATGTGAAGTTTTATCCACCAGATCCAGCACAACTGACAGAGGATATAACAAGGTAAAGACATTGATTATTACCCATAAACTTTGCTACTCCAATTCAGTACAGTACTGAGAGTGGAAAGTACAATAGAAGTGCATGATATATTTTCAAGTAAAAGCTGAAAAGCTATTTATACATATTTGTGTTCAAATATATTTTAGAATTAAATCTATAGGACTAGACATACTCAGGTATCTCTGCTATAGCCAGTCAGAGCAGCTGTTTTTAATGTGTGTCTCTATATGTGGAAATAGGTTGCATATCTTAGTGGCAGCACCATATCTGAGTGTCTATTTGGTTAATATGGGGAACTTTTTGTATATAGGGTTTTTCTTTATTGTGGATGTGTTGCATTGAAAAGTATATGTGCAAGATTTTTATGTAGACTGTGTGTGTGTGTGTGTGTGTGTGTGTGTGTGTGTGTGTGAGAGACAGAGACAGAGGAGGATGAATACGTATACATACTTTTAAATGCCTTGAACAAAATCTGATTTCCATTATAAAGCATACCCTACTCCATTTTGAAGGGCGTGATATATATTTTTTTAATTCTGTGGTCATTTTTCCTTTCATTCTATTATTTAATTAAATTATTTAAAATATTTTTACCCCACCTCTCTATTTAAAATATTCCAGGTGGCTTACAAAATTTTAAAAACACAATATAAATATATATAAAAAATTAAAATAAAAGTCCCCAAAGGGGGACATAAAACCTGCTAAGACACCTTGAGAGGAGGAACACACACACATACAAAAACTCAAACACCAATAAAAGCATGGGCAAAAAGGTTGGCTTTAGCCTGGTGCTGAAACAGTGCCAGCATTGGTGCCAGATGGATGTCCCAGGGGAGAGATTCCACAGCCTGGGAGCAAAGACTGAGAAGGCCCTGCTCCGCATAGATGTTTCCACAAGTGGAGGAGCACACAGCAGAGCCTTCCCAGCTGTCCTCAATCCCCAGGCAGGCTCATATGGAAGGAGACAGTCCTTCAAATACTCTGGTCCCAACCCATTGAAGGCTTTATAGGTCATAACCAGGACCTTAAATTGTGCCCGGAAACATAATGAAAGCCAGTGTAGCTGCCAAAGCACCAGCACAATGTGCTTCATATAACCAGTGTTAGTTAAAACGTGAGCAGCTGCATTCGGGACCAGTTGATGTTTCCCAAGACTCTTGAGAGGCAGCCCCATGTAAAGCGGATTGCAATAATCCAGTCAGGATGTGACAAGAGCATGAATCACCATAGCCAGGTCATTCTTATTCAGGAAGGGTTGCAGCTGGTGGGTCAGCTGAAGCTAGCCACTGAGGAAATCTGGTTCTCAAATGTTAAAAAAGGGTTCAGGACTCCCAAGATGAGTACCTGTTCTTTTAGGGGAAGCGTAACCCCGTCCAGAACAGGTACTACACCACATTCCCGGACAGATGGTTTCCTGATCCATAGGACTCTGTCTTATCTGAATTCAGCTTCAGCTTATTTGACCTCATCCAGTCCATCACTGCCTCCAGACACCGGTTCAGACTGATCGCTGCCATACCTGGATCCGATGTCAGAGAAATAGAGTTGTGTGTCATCTGCATATTGATGGCACCATCCTCTATATCTCCTTACAAACTCTCCCAGCGGTTTCATGTAGATGTTAAATAGCATAGGGACAAGATGGAACCTTGTGGGACCCTGTAGCACAGTCACCTCATGGTCGGGCAGCAGCCTCCTAGCTCCACCTTCTGAAAGTGTCCCAACAGGTAAAACCAGAACCACAGCAAAACCATGCCTCCAATACCCAACTCTGCCAGGCACTCCAGAAAGATACCATGGTTGATGATATCAAAAGCTGCCATACTATTTAGCAGTATAAAAAATTGCCTTTATCTTAATTTTCCTCAGGAGCCTGAGCTCAAAATAAAGTTATCAGTCTTTGTACTGTCAGTTAAAATCACATCTTCTGCTTTTCCCTGTAGGTATTATTTGTGTCTTCAGCTTAGACATGACATTGTTACAGGACGTCTGCCTTGTTCCTTTGCCACACTGGCCCTGCTGAGTTCTTACACAGTCCAGTCTGAATTGGGAGATTATGACCCGGAGTTACATAACACAGATTATGTCAGTGAGTTTAAACTGGCCCCAAACCAGACAAAGGAACTTGAAGAAAAAGTCATGGAACTGCATAAAACATACAGGTGAGTGCTGCTATTAAGGGAACCAGTCTCTGAACCACAAAATAAATGGAGTGATTAGAATAATAACCATTTAGTATTTTCCCAAATTCTGTGTTTTTACATTTTCTCTTCAGGGCCATTAATATCTTTTGTGAGCCTCAAACAGAATTACAGTGAGAGAGTTAGTTTAAGAGATGAGTTTTCAGTTCACAAAGAAAAATAGTCTGCTTTAAATAAATGAATAAACAAATTTTAAGCAAGTACAGAATAGGGTTATTGGATAGTTGAGTGACTACTTTACCACTTGCTTCACTCCCTCGGGGGGGGGATGCAGGAGCTGGTGATGGGGAGAGTTGGCTTAAAGGCTGGTTCCCCCAAGCACAGTCTTCCCCGGTGCATGGGGCGAGGGAGGAAACAGGGGAGGCAGAATTGCAGCAGTCCCAGAGCCAGCACAAGCCATGACTATTCAGTCTCAGCTCACACTGGCTCCAGGATCTACCCCCACTGGTGCTCTGCAGTTTAAATGTTCTAGGAGCCGGGCTGCATGTGCGCCTTGCTCCTACTACATTTAAATTGCAGAGCTGCAGTGGGGTTAGCTCCTGGACCTGGCACAAGTCAGGACAGAGCACCTCCCCTTATCGACTAATTATGTACAAATAGTATACACGATTAGCCCATTACCTGCTTCTTAACATCCTTAGAACCGAATGTCCTTTCAGAATTATAATTCACTTGCTTTGCATAAACTATCTTGCTACTGCTATGAAGGAATCAGATGCTGGGAAAGTCCAGAGTTGGTCATGTAATATTAATTGCCCCATGAGGCTCCTTACTAAATGCTGCTTTTACTGTTTCTTTCTCCTCTTCCCCTTCACACTATCCTATTTTTGTCCATTTGTCCGCCTTTTGTTTTTGTTGTAATCCTAGGGTCTTTGGGGTAGGTGTTGTCTTTGTCTTCTAATTTTAGTTGTTTGTATGGTCTCTAACACAGTGGGACCTCTAGACACTACTGCAATATAAAAAATAACAAAGGAGTTGCTGAAAACATTGGTGAGTCCAAAACTAGTGAGTTTGTCCAGAGAATATCCAGTAGCTGTTGTTTAGTAAAGGGATTTTCTTCCTTCCTACTGGAAAAAACAAACAAACAGTTTTTAGAAGAGTTCTGTGAAACTTTTAAAAACATCTTTAAGAACTCCACTTTTGGAGTCTGTATAGTCATACAGAGAGTTGTATGGTTTTGATTCCACTTAAAACTGTATTGTGTTAACCTTGTCACTTGTGCTCTCTTCTGCTCTGTTGTCTGTTATTCAGTTGTCATGTGAGCTGTTTTGGGAGGGGCCTGTCTTCCTTTGTGTATGTTAGCCCTTCGCATGCTATGGCCTACATCCTTATTTGGAATCTTCTGGTGCTACTGCAATAATGATAATAGACAACATTGTACAATATCAAATGTATTACAAGTATGTGTGAGAGGTGTAAATGCTGAGTTCTCAGTATTTAACTTTGGTTTTGATGCTGACATGAGCAACTCCTCATCATGATTATTAGGGATGTAAAAATGTTTAAAAAAATTAACTGTGTAACTTGGTCAACTGTGGGACTGTTGGCCCCGCGGGATGGCATGGTGTGCCTGGCTTGACTGGAGAAACTCTCTGGCCACTGCTCTGGCTGGGCTGGGCACCGTTTACCAGGAAGCGGGTGATGCTTAACAGATAACCAGTTACCCACTTACATCCCTAATGATTGTAAGTAGCATAAGTTTTATTCACTAACTCCGTATAAAACAAAAAAAGATTGGCTTTTATTAACCATGGGGTTCATAGAATCATAAGGTTGGAAGACTCTTCAGGAGGGTCATTGAGTCCAACTCCCTGCTAAAAGCAGGACCAATCCCAGTTAAATCATTCCAGCCAAGACTTCAAAACCTCTAGGGATGGAGATTCTACCACCTCCCTAGGTAGCTCTACCACCCTCCTAGTGAAATAGCTTTTCTTAATATCCAATCTAGAACCCCCCCACTGTAACTTGAGACCATTGCTCCTTGTTCTGTCACCACTGAGAACAGCCTCTCTCCATCCTCTTTGAAATCTTCCTTCAGGTAGTTGAAATCGAATCCCTCGTCACTCTTCTCTTCATGATTTAAATGGATGGAGAAAGCTGATACAATTGTATCCTACCCCAAAGGAAGGATTTCGGGGGGCAGCAATTTTTCAGATTTATTACTGATTATGTATCTGTGTTTTCAACTTTGTTGGATGACAATATTAAAGAGAATTAACTTTTCCTATAGCCTACTATTTGTGAGAGGTTTTTTGTGACTTCCTTTTTATGCTGATGGGTCTGTCTTGAGCAGCTCTTGTATTAGGCTAAAGGCTCATCATACTCAAACCAAGCCTTTTTAAAAACTCTTTTGAAAAGAACTCATCCTATATTGTGCATATTTACGCTATTATACTGACATGTTCAACTACAGAGATCACAGTGAACTGTGTATTTACAGTATAATTCTCTTAGTGCTTCGGTATATAAGTGTTGTACAATTTAAAAGAGAGGTTTGTGTGTGGATAGTTTTAAGGGCAAAAAGAAAACCCTATACAACATAGAGAATGAACTCAAGCCCTTGGATGGGACTTGAACCTGCAGTCTTTTAACCCTCCAAGGCTATGAGCTGAGCCATGGTAATGTCCTAAAAAACTAAAAGGGAAGATGAAGCCCTTACCAGGGAAAATGCAAACTAATAACAAGCATAACCCTGTAATATGGTATTACTCTAAAGTCCAAGAGTGATACCAAAGCTATAATGAACACCTCAAATTCATGCATCTGACAAAGTGGGTCTTTGCCCACGAAAGCTTATGCTCCAACACTTCGGTTAGTCTATAAGGTGCCACAGGACTCCTCGCCGCTTTTGCAGATTCAGACTAACACAGCTACCCCTCTGATACTTAACCTCAAATTCAGGAGCTTCAGGGGGTAGCCAAGTTAGTCTGTTACAGAAAAAAATAAAAAATGGTCTGGTAGCACTTTATAGACTAATGAAACATGTAGATGGTATCATGAGCTTTCGTGGGCACAGGAGTGGGCTGTGCCCACGAAAGCTCATGATACCATCTACATGTTTCGTTAGTCTATAAAGGACTACCAGACCATTTGTTGTTTTTTACCTCAAATTGACACTGTCGGATCATTATTTTAAATTTCCTCTATTTGTAATCAGGGAAAGAAGAAGTGAGGAAAATAAGCCTATCAATTGCTCAGTGTCCTCTACTGACTTCAGGTTATAAAGTATTATTTTTGTTTGAACAGGCAACTAACATTACTGAATTCCTTTTTGGCTATTATATTCTCTTTAAAACAAGAGTCAGCCAACATGAAGAATTTCATCTAATTTCACTTGTTCTTGTTGGCCAACATAAGACACAACACTAGGATTTACAGTTTCCATAAAATATAAAGTGCTTTGTAAGAGAGACATCAAAGTAGCAAACAATAAATGTGTATCAATGAGTACTGTCCCAATATAGCATTTAGGCACCTCTTTCATAATAGAAGCCTATTAACAGACACTCTTCAATAACACTGAAAATAGCCCCATTATCAGACTGTTTTAGTTATCCAGAGTTTCATTGTATTGCCTCTCCCAGGGTCAGGACTCCATCTGTTCCCAGAAAGTGTCTCATTCATCTATCTTGCTCCTAGTAGAAGTCTCCTATTAAGTGATTTTTTTCAACTGCTCTTGCATTTAATTCTCAGAACAATAGCTGGATTCTGACAATAATTGAGAGAAAGTGCATAAGTAGGTGCCCCAGTTTGCTGCTCACCTTCAGTGGATCTAATTTGTTCACCTTTTTTGCTAATGAATTTGGCTGTTTAGAGAGTCAGTGCCATGGGGCAACTTGCTTGTTTCTTTTAGTCTTTGTTTACTAGGGTGACTCATATTTCCCAAAGGGAAAATGGGACATTGTGCTGGACTCCCCCAAGCCTGCTCTTGAGCACAGGATTGACCCACATCGCCTCCCATGCACAGAGCTGGCTTGAGCCACTTGCTCCACCTCCTCCCCCTAGCATTTCCGTATGCCCCACTGAGGGGCACATCCCACTTTTTTGATATAGCTGGACAACTGAGACAAATTTCCAGGTTTTCCTCTACCTCTCCCCCACCAAAAAAATTAGGATGCCCAGAACAGGGTTTTAAAAAGGGACTATCCCAGCCAAATGGGACATATGGTCATGCTAGATCAGTGAGTGACAACCAAAGCTAGGGAGTGGGCTGCATGAATGGCCCCTCTTCATCTCAGTGGGCTGTAAGATTGCCCTTACTAAGAGAGTCTCCCAGGATAAGGTAATTTTGCTAACTGTACTTGCATTTGTAGAACTTGTACGGTGTGCCTATTGAATTGTAGAAGCACTTTGGATGCAACAGGGGGAATGCACAGCTTTTGCAAAGTTGTGTTCAGTCACCATGTGCCCCTGGCTTGAAGTGTGTGTCACTTTTGGAATACTGGTAGGAAAAAAATACTGATAGGATGAACCAGCAGAATCTGGTAAACAAAATGTTTCATGGGCCACACATAGAAACCCCAGTGGGCCTCAGGTTGCCCATCAGTGTGCTAGATACTTCAGAGGCATAAGAGGTTGAGGAATTATCCTAGAATAAATACAAAGCAATATCTTTTTAAAACATAACTCCAACAGTAAAGAATCTGCATTCAGAAAATGACATCAGCGAACCCAGGCCCAGCAATTTCTTTTGCTAAATAAAATTCCTTTTGCTGTTCCTTTAAAACTAATCATAATTATAGATACTAGTAAGTCCATTGTCTTTTATTAACATAACTTTTTTAGATCCATGACTCCAGCCCAAGCAGACCTCGAATTTCTTGAGAATGCAAAAAAGCTATCTATGTATGGAGTTGACCTTCACCAAGCCAAGGTAGGAGATTTTGTTGTTTTTTGAAGTAGGTTTGGGCCATCAGTTCCTTATTTCAAGAGCCTTGATCAAAGATGTAGGTAGGCAGCCAGCCAGTTACTCTTTCAGAGATGCAAGCATAAAATATCTTATGTTGTAAGTACTGGTGTAAGTTTTTATATAAAAATGAAGTTTACACTTAGAGTGATCTTTATCAATGAAGACAAAGCCTCACTCGAAGAACTTAAATTGTTTGATTCTGAAAAGTAATCCACTCTCAGAATTTTGTTAGAATTCATTCTGTATTTAAAAGATTAATCTCAGCACTTTGTGCAGATGGATTTGGAGAATTGATCATTAGAAGGGAGGAGCTTTTAAGCAGAGTTCAAGCATGCTGTTCAAGCATGCGGGACAAATGAATCAGTAACTATTTAGGAAAAGACAAAAGGAATGTATAGAGAAAATATTGGGTGATCATTTGCTGGAATGTGTAACTCCAATGCTGCAGTATATTGTATTATGTATTAACTCTTTTAGGACTTGGAGGGAGTTGACATCACTCTGGGAGTTTGTTCCAGTGGCCTACTCATCTATAAAGATAAACTGAGAATCAACCGCTTCCCTTGGCCCAAAGTGCTGAAGATTTCTTACAAACGCAGTAGCTTCTTCATTAAGATCCGGCCAGGGGAGGTACATTACTGATTTATCTTCTGGTTTTTGTCCTGTATTATAACATAACATAACATGTTCTTCTTGTCTTAAGTCTTCATAAAGGACGGAAAGTGCAGTGGAGATTTAAAGTTGTTTTCATAATTACAGTAATACAGTTGGTTTTTAATTTTAAATTATCCCTTATTTCCTGTTGTCTTTGGCTTTGTAGTAGATTCAATTTATAATATAAAACTGAAATGTATAAAATTTCATTTGAATTTTAAATTGCATTAAGTTAGCTCCACCTACTTGTAGAGTATGGTATTCTATAGCTGAACATATTGTCACTGGAACAAGACAAGCACATAACAGATCTTTGTTGTAGAAATACAAATATAATAAAAATCCTCCAATATTCCACCATAATCAAAATGAAGCAAAACACTTGATCTTTCTGCTAGTACTTGGAAACATAACTTTAATGAGCCGAGTGAAAGATTCTGTTGTGGAAAGCAAGTAGCTGTTCATTTCAAAGACCTTAGATGACCATTCATAATTGAGAATACTGTACTTTTATTAATTCTCAAAGTATGTAGCAACGTTATGCATGTGGGTCAGGATCATGCTGTTTTGATTTGCACATAGATCTTCTCGTGGCTAGGGGAATGCAGTGGTCTTTGATGGATTATTTTATCCCCCACTTTGCTGGGTCCATGATGAGTTGAAAAAGACAACAAGTAGGGAAGCCATAGGAGACTTATTGTCCCCTCTTATTTCCTCCATGGGAAATTCCCCTACAAGTATAATCTAGTCACAGGTCAAGTGTCTTTTTCTGGGTGAAAATCCCTTTTAAGGGGATGCTCCAGACAAGTCCCATCTAGAAGGTCCTATATATAATATTATAGTACATCTACAAAGTTTGTGGACCAAACCTTCACTTCCTTCTTTGGTGGGGCAAACCCCTCATCTCCCTCATGGGAGAATGCTGTAGATGTTTTGTGAGGGAAATTTTGAAGTTGTTTGACTAGTTTTTTACCTATGTATCTTCCATGTAGGAGGTTATCTTTTCCATATGTCACCTGTAGCTATAATAAAACAGTGTGCATTGCAATTTTCTATAGCATGAACAATATGAAAGTACCATTGGATTCAAATTACCTAGTTATCGGGCAGCTAAGAAACTGTGGAAAGTCTGTGTTGAACATCACACTTTTTTCAGGTATGCCTTCCTTGCTTAAAATTGTATTTTAAAAAATCCTATTTATTAAATATAGTGAGTTTAAAAAGGTGATACTAATTTTAAGTCTCAGTTTTTGTAATTCCTTTGCTGATAAATTATCTGACTTCCTTCACAGTGATTTAAGATAATAAGACTTGTAAAGAAGTAAAAAGCATATGCGGACTTTTATGTTAGGATTTTTAAAATAAATCAAGTTAGCAAATGAATGTTTAAGCAAATGAGAACATAACATAGGAAATCCATCAAAATATAGAGGTCTGAAATAGGGCACTGAAAGCATAACATTTGTATCTAAATGCCATAGGAGAATGAGAATAAAGAACAATACTTTATTCAGATATTTGTTATTTTATGAGGTATCTCTGTCAGATATTGTTTTATCTTTACCCCAACTGATTTCTTTTTAATAAGAAATGACTGAATAAAATAGTATGAAGTTGAGGGAACCTGTGACAGATTCATGAGAGCTGGGGATGTTGAGATTTGTAGAAAGATGCTGATTGCTGAGCTGTCATGCATCTTGTTGATACCCACGTTCCAGTGTTGTTGCATTGGAAAGCGCCTTTCAGCTATGGAAGTTTGAGATGCAGATACTAATATGAGAAAAGGCAAGAAAAAAATTATTAATAATGGGGCCTTTTTGGAAATGAGTAAAACTCGTGCTAAAGAAATAACATGAGATGCTTTATTCTGAGAAATGGTTGCTGAATATTTAAATAAATAAATACTCTCAGGGCCATCCATTCCTTACCTACCAAAAGCTTTTTCTTACAGAAAAATCTAAATGTTACATTTTTGGTTAATATAGAAACCTTGCAGGCTTAAAAAAAGTATACGAGAGAGAGAGCAGTTCCAGATAATTTTGAACGATTACTAGTACGTTATATTAAATGTGCCCCTAGAAACTGATGTTGCTGTCACTATTCATGGGAACTGGCAAAATCAGGGAGTGAAAATGAATAAAGAAAAAGTAAATGATTAATTGTAGTTACCTTTTAGACTGAAGATGATTATGCTGGAACAGTCTTAAGTAATATGATAATGCGATTAGTGCATGCTATTATGTTAAAAGATCATTTCAAAAAATATATTCAGTGTTTTTCCTTCTACTTCTATTTCTTTCATTCCTTCCTTTATAGTATGAGTGAATAGAGGGTGAATAAAGAAAAGTTATTCATTAGTTCCCATAATATAAGGACTAGAGGACACCAAATGAAATTAATGCGTAGCAGATTTAAAACTAATAAGCGAAAGTTCTTCACACAGCGCATAGTCAACCTGTGGAACTCCTTGCCAGAGGAGGCTGTGAAGGCTAGAACTATAACAGAGTTTAAAGAGAAGCTAGATAAATTCATGGAGGTTAGGTCCATAAAAGGCTATGTGCCAGGGGGTAGGAATGGTGTCCCTGGCCTCTGTTTGTCAGAGGCTGAAGATGGATGGCACGAGACAAATCGCTTGATTATTGTCTTCGGTGCACCCCCTCCGGGGCACCTGGCGCTGGCCACTGTTGGCAGACAGGCTACTGGGCTAGATGGACCTTTGGTCTGACCCAGTATGGCCATTCTTATGTTCTTATGAGTGATTTTGAGATATAAAAATGAAGTGCATTTTGACCTTTCAGGTTAACTTCCACTGAAACACTCCCCAAGAGCAGGTTTCTGGCACTGGGCTCTAAATTCCGTTACAGTGGAAGGACTCAGGCCCAGACAAGACAAGCTAGTGCCTTAATTGACAGACCTGCTCCACAGTTTGAGCGAACAGCAAGTAAACGGGCATCTAGAAGCCTTGATGGAGGTGAGTGGAGTTTCATCAGTTTATTATAAGGTTTCTGTACATGAAGTCTATCCTGTATTTTTCTATTGAAAATCATCCTGTAGGCTTTGTAACTTGTTATTAATAATTATAATAATATTATAATAATAAAAAATGTGGGATAGCAGAAGAACGCTGAGCTAGAGAACCTGAAACTGAGACCGTGCCTTGAATGTATTTCTTAGACATTTGGTTGTTGTAAGGAAGTGCATTTTGTTAATTAGAGTTTAATTAAAAATAGTTCTGATTTAAAATATATGGACAGAAAAAAATTGTGGAGGAGAAACAAATTGGTTTTGTTATAAAGCTTATAAATGGCAATGAGGTAACTCTTCATAGCACTGTCAAATAAGATAAGCAAAAAAGAATATTGTGAATTTTAAATGTGTGCTGAAGACTGGACCTTATTTCTAACACTTGCCTTCAAATCTTTTTCATTTTCATCTGAATACAAATTATTATATGCTGACGTAGCACGCATTCGCTCCAAGACTGTGTGTTAGTTTTGAAAGTAGTAAGTCTTTGAGAAAATGGCATTAAACATGGCAGTAAAATGTCTGTACCTGCTTGCTTGTCCTGTTACCACCCAAAGATAAAAGGAAAAATTGTACATTTTAATTTTGATGTTGTTTTCGAAAACTACTAACACAGATCTAACTTTGGACCCCCCCATACTATATTTGGGATCCAAGTGATGCCACTTGTTTTATGCTATTAGTTTATAAACCTCATCAGTAGTGGTGGTGACAGTTCATTTCAACATCTATGGGCAAGTACCATAGGAAAAGGAAAAGTTCTACTTTTACTAATCTTGTGCTTTAATACCAGACCTTGGAAAATAAAAACAGCAAATAATGCTTCTGTCTGAATTGAAGTCTGCAGCCTTTTCTATATGCTACATGGGTAGCTTGTTAACATATGCACAATTTCTTCAGCTAAACATACGTCTCAAGTTGAGGTCAGATCCATAGTGGAGGAGAAGCAGGATGATGTGGTGATGGTTGAGATTCCAGAATCAAAACCTGTGGAACAGTTCCGAGAGAAGCCAGGTATAGCTGTGGTGGCCATAACTCTGCAGAGCTTTTTCTATCCTTTCTTTTTTTATGCTTGTTCTTGAGCACTCTGAAATGTTTCACAAATTTTGGCGTTTTTTGGAAAATATGTCTTTAAAGTCAGGCAATCAACAGGCTGGGAAGGATTTACATCCTAAATTGTGTAGAGTTGTTGGAATAGAATTGCCTGATTACGCTTTTCAGACATGTATGCTGTGTAATTGTATCTCTTGTCAGTCCCAGGTGATTAGAAAGACCAGGTGGGAGAGGGTAATATTCTTTTTTTATTGGACGAACTTCTGTTAGTGAGAGAGACGAGCTTTTGAGCCACACTGAGCTTTTCTTCCGCTCTGGGAAAAGTACTCTGAGTCTCACAGCTAAATGCAAGGTGGAGCAGATTACTTTGAATGGTCCCTTAGAAAACAGAGTGGCCCATTAACATCCCTGCAGTGATAAGACAAAATGAGATTAGTGGGTTAGGAACTTCTGTATAAGCCATAAAGCAGACTTTTAGACAGAAACTCTGCTCAGGTGGAGAGATATTTAAGATATAGCTACATTACAAATAAGACTTTATTTATATTTGTGTACTTTTATAAATACAAGGTTAGAAAATGTAGCCTTGATTTTGTGATCTTCAAACATCTGCTTTAAAACTTTTGGCTTTCATCTTTGAGGTTGCTTGCATTTTTTAAAGTCTTGCTAAATATGTTTATATGTTTTGCCACACAACATCTTTTGCAGAGCCTAGATTTTTTGGGGGGAGGTGCATAATTATTTCCAGTCAGAATCCTCCATATCTGTGTTTGAGTAGAGTCCCATCCTGCTACCCCACCACAATTTATTTCAGAAACCCTGTTTTGTATCAATAATTTTTCTGTCCATAAAGATCTAGACAGGCCTGTCAGTACCTTTTCAAGAGGTGGGGACATCACAGGCCAGTCACTCCCATCTTGTTCCACACCAAACTGACATCTGCTTACACACATGTTGCCAGCTCCTGTGACTTGAGAAGTGAGAGATTAATACTGTAAATCAACCCAGGCTCCCACAAGGCACGGCAAAGGACTACTAACTAAGACACCAGAACAGAATTCTAATTGTTCTCTAGATCTGTGAACTTGGGGGGCAGCAGGGTCTCAAGTCCACCTGGCCCTGGCTCAGCAGTGCTTTAACTCAACCTTTTTTAGATCATGAATCTAATCTAGATCATTACTGTGTAATGGTCTTCTTGAGCTCCTATTTGTCTTCTCTTTCTCATAGCATCACCTTCATCTCATCAGACTGCCCTAATAAGAGCAGCAATTTCTGATGCAGTAATATTGCAAAGTGGGCATCAACAGGATGCTTAAGAGCATAGCAGTCGGCTTCTTCCTAGAAATGTCAGCAACATTCCTTTGCAATAGAACCTCCTTCACACCTTTGGTTTTTCCTCCCAAATTCTTTGTTATAATACCATATGTTGATAAAACTAATGTGATTATGATAACTTTGATAGGCAATTGCAATGCAAAATTATACCAAAGATCTAACTCCTAGAGTGGCTTAAAACAAGCTGTTATAGTGTGTTGGCTATTTTTTCAAATGTAGATGTATGCTGTTAAGAGGTGAGTTCTCGTTCACCTTAACCTCACCAATTAGTGACTGTTGCTTCCCTGCAGTCTTCTTTTTGGTATATTAATGCGTTCATAACTTCTTCTAGCCAAACACACTTTTGAAAATATTGAGATGAAACCAATAGCAGAAGAAGAGGAGGAAGAGAAAGTGGAGGTGTTTAAGGTTACTGTTCCAGAATCAAAATTAATGGAACCATTCCAAGAGCAGCCAGGTACAGCTGTGATAGCTTCTTACGTCGGTCCTGCTAACATCACCTCCCACAGTACTTACACCTGCTTTTACACAGCTTATTTATAATATTCAAGCAGTGTTATGGATTGCCATTGTTAAAAGTTCTGAAATTCTATAAAATATGGCTAGGATTTTTGCTGTGGTACTAACTCAATTAAAACCAGAGGAAATATGGCAAGTACCTTGAATCATAATGCTGTAACAGCATATGAATCAGACCACTTCAGCAGGGTGGTGAGACATATAAAAATATTTTTACAGTAGTGATTCAGCAGTTGCATTGATACAAACACTTGTCAGAGAACAGATGACAATCTCCAAAGGCAAGAAAACTTAAAAAACAATGAATGGTCCTGCAGCATCTTAGGGTATGTCTACACAACAAAGTTATTTAGAAATAACAGCTGTTATTTCTAAATAACTTTACTAGCGTCTACACAGCCAAACCGCTATTTCGAAATTAATTCGAAATAGCGGAGCACTTATTTCGAATTTGGTGAACCTCATTCAATGAGGAAAAACACCAAATTCGAAATAGCTATTTCAAAATAAGAGCTGTGTAGACACTTATTTCAAAATAG
>JANRFK010002918.1:5229190-5241908 GCA_030068395.1 Apalone spinifera | reverse complement strand
TTTGCAATTCCGAATGCCTACATTTGCAGCCCTATTCTGAAATAGGCTGCAAGTTTAGACATACCCCTAGTCTTTAAGATACCACAGGACTCCTCATTGTTTTTACAGATACAGACCAACATGGGACTCTGAGACTCCTGAAGAGAGGTAGTTCTTGCAAGTTTGCTCTTGGTAACTTCTACTTTTCCATGCAGTTGTTGAGGTGGCATTTTAATGAATTCAAAATTTTTTTAGTCATACATGTCCATGAAAATATTGAGATAACCCCAATAAATGAAGAGGAGGAGGAGGAGGAGGAAAAAGTAGTGACGATGAAAGATCTAGAGCTAGAGCCCAAATTTCTGGAACCAGTCCAAAAGGAGCCAGGTACAGTTGTGATGGCTTCTCACACCTGTGTGGTTTACATTTCCTTCTACTAAGCTCAACGCTGCTATCTCACAACCAACATATTCAACTTTTCCAGTGTTTCTTATCATTGCTAGAGTACAAGCAGCGTCAAAGCAGTGGTGCTAGATGAGATTATATAGTGTCGAGGTGGCATCCTTTTGACACAATGTCTTATTGATGTACAGGAGAAATGTTTTAAGGGAAGCGTCATACCTCAGATAATTATGAAACTGAAAATTAAGTCAACTTTGGTGTTAACAAGTTTGTGTACTTGATTACCAGTAAAACTCTGTTTGCTGTTTTCTTGCATTTTTCTTTTGATCTGCTATTCGTATTGGTCAAATACATACAGTATTTCTATATATTTTTATTTTATACACAGACAAAAAGTGTTGAATGCATTTTTTAATAGGAGGCAAACAGGGATTAGAGGGTATCTAAAAAATACAGCCTGTGATCCTTAAATCTAAATATTTCAGATGTCCTGGTTGTAGGTGGGTGAACTGTAGTAAATTAGTATTATCTTGGCCAAAGTACCACGTGTACATTTTTCTGTTTTGAACAGGCAGTTGACTTCATTAATATGAGCTTCTGTCCAACTAAATGTATTATTTCAGATAATGGGAAGTTTAATTGTATAAACATAAAAATTAATATCGGAAATAAACTGGGTTATTATGGATATAGAAACTTCTTAGTGAATTGATTTGGGTTGGCTTTGGCACACAGGATCAAATTTCATCGCCTGTTCCTTAAATATAAGGAGTTTTAGAAACTTGGTAACTCAGAAACTAGCACCGGAGAAGAGAGAGGGATGGTAGGTCTGTATGTACCTGAGGCTTGTGTGTGAGGCTTGTCCTCCTTCTGCTGAAAGACACATGTTTGAAGCTTATGTGTTCAGTGCTGCATCTTTCACTCATTTGGAAATTATGAATATTGTCCCTCAACAGTGACTCTTGTGGCAGGGAAATCATTTGCGGCAAAAAGAAGTCTGCTTTGAAAGCTAACTGCAGACTTGTTTGTAGCTTTATAAGGATATACCTATTGATTTTTGAATTGGCCAAAAGACAATGTGTAACTTAGATCCACAGATGGTGAGGTGGTAATGTTTCTGTTGGGGACTTCATGGTGCAGTTAATGTAAATGATCAGACTTAATGTTTGTTCTTCAAAGGTTGCATAGTGATGAACTTACACCAGTGGCATTTGAAAGACCCAGAAACTCCTTGTGCAGTGTCACAAATAAATTGGCATTTCTGGTGTGGCTTCTTTGCAGAGTGCAAGCTTGCTTTTTTTATTTTCTGTACAAGACCTATTATTAAAACTATAAGGAAAATAACCTCAGCTTTTCTGTACTAAATGCACAAGCTGCTTTACTTCTTTTTTAATACAGTGCTCTAATTTGGGAGGATTGTCCTAGGGCATCTAGAAACATTATGCATTTTGAACCTTGACTTGACTCTTTATCTTTGTTCAGCAGTAGCGGTGATTACACCTGACCGAAGCCCACGGCCCACTTCTGCACCCGCCATTGCTCAGAGACATATTACTGAACCTACCCCACTAGCTTCATCTGATACCAAGGAAATGGTAGTAGTCTTTAAAGTGGAGAAGGAAGCTTTGGATACTGAAGGAAAGCGTGAAGAAATGCCACATGAGATGGTCAAGATGGAGCCACCTGAAGTAGCCAAGGTACACTAGCCTCAGAAAATTACCATAAAATGTTTTGTGAGGCCTGTAAGTGATTTTTGCTTTATGTAGAACTAGCAGGTGAGGCCTGTTGTTGACCAGGCAAAGTAATTTTGCGTAGGTTACACATATAGGCAAGTTCAAAAAATGAAATATATATAATATAATTTTTTTATTAATGTACTTGCAAAAAGTAAGTGAAAGAACAGTTTTAAATTTGTAGGATTTCAAATTCAAATTCCATTTTATTGAATAATTACCATACATAGTAAATTTGAATCAGAAACTCTTAATTAGTGAAGAAAATTAACTGGTGTCGATTTAACAGTAAAAAATTTTCTTTGCACTAAAATGACATTTGAATAGGCAACTCAATTTTAATTTTGTTAGCATATATTTTTTATGAACTCTAATCTTAAAAGTCATTACTTTTTTTCTGATGAAACCAAAAATAATTATTTAAACCTTTCACCCAGAATATTCCGGTGTAAAAAGTAGTGTATTCAGCTAGTTTAAGTGGCAGGATTGTTTATGCAAAATTTGGTATCCATAGGTAATCATGAAGTATGACTTCATTTTGCAAAAACAAATCCACAAACTATTCAAAATATATAGTAGATGCTAGCTCTAAAATGGCCTCAAATGGCGATGTTTCATTAGACCAGAAGGGATAGAGAAGTTTCGCATTCCTGTGTAGTCAGTGAACTGGGAATAGAATCTCCTCTAGCTAATTGGTTGTGATTCCAGGAAAATACCTTTCCTGAACTTCAAGACGCAACAAAAATGCTACAGTACATGTGTCAGGGCTGTTCCCCACTTGGTCACCCTGAGTGCAGAAGATAGGGGCCCACAAAGAGCTCAAAAAACCAAAAGGAACTTTTGCCTCTACAGGCGCTGGTTACCAAACTTTCCAGAGTCACAGATTCCCTGCCTCTGAGAAACAAATAAACAAGCTGCCACCAAGTGATTTTTTTTAACCCCTAAAACCAGGTGTGAACACTTGAACCCACCCTCAGGGGGTAACCCAAGCTCTTTTGCCCGAAAAGAGTTTGAAAAAAGAAAATAGAAAAACAAGCTGCAGTCTCTGGTAGAGGACCCCTCAGTCGGAGGCATGCACCTGCACATAGGCAGACAGACCTTCCAGGACACAAGAATCAAATCATCACCAATCATCACCTTAAAAAAGGTGATCTTTATTACAAAACAAAAGATAAATGTGATAAAGCATGCTTGGTTGCTAGATGTTACAGAGCAACTAAGGAAAACAAATTAAAACAGAGAAAAGTCTCTGAGCACAATGTGAAGTAGTAAATGGGGAGGGGAGGCATAGATTCACAAAAAGCAGTTCAAAGTAAACCACAAAATAAAGAAAAATTACCATGAACGCGACTATATTTACTTCCAGTTTTCTCTTTGTTCAGTCCACTCCCATGCCCCAAATTCCTTGGAGACATAGTAGTCCTGCCTGGGTTTAAATCATTCTGTGTTTCTCAGCTCCTGGTTTCTCTCTCCCACACAAAGAAAACAGGCAGGGAATCTATACCCAACTCACATTTCAGTCCTTTATTAGATTGGTTCTCCTGGCCTCCTGGCCAACACCTTTGCTAGCTACCAAGTTTAATCCCTTAGTCACCTGGTGATGTTCAGCACTGTCCATTACAACGTTACAATTTTCATGTCTTAACTGTACCGATGGCAGTATATTGTGTTTTTTTGTCCCTGGGATAGTCCTAATGATGCCATTTCCTGTTGATCACCTTAAAGCAGTATGTTAATTCCATTGAGAATTAACCACATGTACAGCTAAATTTGCCCTTGTTAACCAGTAATGCTTTTTAGTTTAATGGAATTGCCCCTGATTTACACATTGTGAGAGAAGAAGTGGATATAGACCTTACAGCATCTATAGTATAAAGTGTTTTAATTGATTCATTTTCCCTGGAAAGCTGTTAATGGACTTCTGACAGGCTGCCAGCTAGACTAAAATGTTGATGTATGAATATTCAAACATGGTTTAGACTGTTAGATTTAATATTAAGGGGAACTGCTTAAATTGAAAAGTGCAAATATATGGTTCTTCTGTGAATGTTCTGTGTAAAATATATAAATGGCAGAATAATATATGAAGGTGTTTTCATCTTGTTTCAAGACTAATATTTCATAGTTTTCTTTTGAGTGAGGATATAAATAGTGGAAAATCTAGAGGCAGAAAGGGTAGATTGAGATTGCTTTTCGGCACTGAATATTGTACATTCTATTTCCCCTATTTTTTGTTGGGACTCGTACTCTTACTGTATTATAGGTAGAGGGCAAGTCTCACATGATAGATGTAGTCATATTCCAAGGAAAATCTATGTGTATGACATAAGCACTTGAGGAACAAGAGAGGAGACAGCACAATATCCTCACCAACCTTTCAAAAAATTAAAAAATCTTTATTTTCTGTCTTCAAGGAATATCAGTAGGGTTAATAAGAATTCCTGTTGTTTGAAGAAAACTGGTGACAATCTGGAAACATAGGGCCAAATTTGGATGTGGTTACATCTGGTCCATCTCAATCTAATGAAGTTGTACCCACTTAAAACTGGCAAATTCGGCCCTTCCAAAACCATAATTGCTTAACTTAGGGTTATATTTTCATTCCACTTTGTAGCCTCCTTGACTTACTAACTGTATTACCTCTAGTGTGTCTCTTCCTTGCATAGACAACTTGCCATATAGCTACATATGTAAACACACACACAAGAGGTGAACAAATCAGTTAGTCATCAGGACCCTCTCTGTGATTAATTAAACACAACTTTTGATACTACACTTGATTTGATGACACCACTGTTTAAAATTGTCAATGAGTGTACATCATTGCAAAATAGCTAAGAGCTCTGAGCTGCTTTTAGTTACAAAGGCATAGGTTAGGTGCACTGAGTCATTCAGAATGAGTTCTGAAGACTAATGGAGTCTTGCAGATAATTGAAACATAAAACAGTTGAATGCCACATAGTGGTTAAATTTAAAATAATTCTGCTTCCATTCACACAGGCCCTCATTTATCAGACAGATTTTCAGGTAAAACAAAAGACAGAACTATGTAGCACTTTAAAGACTAATAAGATGGTTTATTAGGTAATGAGATTACGTGGGCCAGACCCACTTCCTCAGATCAATTTGTGGAAGAAAATTGGCATGACCATATATACCAAAGTGATACAATCAAAAAAAGTGAACACGTATAAAATTGACAAATCAAATTTTAGAACAGAGTGGGGCTTAGGGGTGAAGATTAGTGTCTGTGAGATAATGACATTAGAGGTGATAATTGGGGAAGCTATCTTTGTAATGGGTGAGATAATTAGCATCTTTGTTGAGACCCATACATAAAGTATCAAATTTAAGCATGAATGACAATTCTGAAGCTTCTCTTTGAAGTCTGGAGTTAAAATCTTTCTGAAGCAATATGCATGTTTTAAGGTCATTGAGAGAATGGTCAGTCTGGCTGAAATGGCAAGCAACAGGTTTCTCTCTGTGAGAGAGTCTGATGTGATGTCTGTTTTATTTTCAGGTAGTTACAGTATTAGATTTACTTCAGCACTTAGTGTAGAAAGAATTCTTGTAAAATCCTTTTAGACTCTAGAAGCTGCTAAAGTGCTCCATAATTTAATCTAGTCTTGAGTAAATAACCTGTTTCTTTATATAATATAAAAATTTAAAAAAATAAAATAACTATTTTGCCTTCTTAGAGCCAGTCTTTGTGATATTTCCTGCATTTGTACAGGTTCTGATCCAACAAAATCTGTGGTTCGGTATGATTTGAATTAGCTAATGTCCACTTACCATGGGTGTGGCCAACATTCCTATGATCCCAAAAAGTTTGTTTATAGCCACCAGTCATGGCTGTCAGTCTTCTGTGATGTTATTTAGCTGTAATTTACCTCAAAATGTCTTCTAAGAACCCAGTAAGCATTGGAAATGTTGGTAAAGCTGCTAAACAATATTGACTTCTCATGGTTCAGCAAATTCTCTGGTTTGGTATCAGTCAGATCCCAAAGGTGCTGGACTAGAAAAGTTCAACTTCTACTTTATCCCATTTCAATATTCTTCTTGGATTTTGGTGGTGGTGGTATTCCAATTTGAACAGGACTATCAAGGTAACCATTCCGAAGTTACACCCATGATAGGCTGGCAGGAGCTGCAGGTGTATTTCAGTGATTCTGGTGTTCACTCTGTCCATCAAATGTAGGCATGCCACGCTCTGTTACTAGCCTAGACTGCTAAGGTGAATTGGAAGCCCAATTCCATTTAACTTAAACTTTGAAAATATTGGTTCTTAGCTCTACAGTTATGGCAAATGAAAGACTAGATCCAGTGCTGCTGGTGAGTCAGTTAGCTGACAAATGTAAATACATGCATACAGACAGGTATATGGCCTGGCAGGTCAGACTAGATGATCACTGGGAAAGAACATATTTATTTTTTGTCTTTGAGCAGTTGTATATCTATTAATTTGAATTTGTCCCTTTTTTTGACAGTGATATATCGTTGGAGTATCAAATTATAGATTACCTTTGGAAACATTGATTTACAAATAGCCTTAAAACAAAAAGCTTATCTTTGGTGGAGATAGAAAGTAAATGTCCTTTTGGGGTCTTTTAAAACATGGGTGTCAAAGTTGTACTTTCAGTTTTAGAAACCTTGATGTTGAAGTAACAAATTGTCACTGTTAGTTACGTAAACCCTTGTTAACTCTCTTCAAAAGACTGCATGTTGATTCCTGCACGTTGACACATAATTTCAAAACCAACTAAATATTTCATCTGTTTTGAAACTAAGTGGTTTCCAAAAATTTACTAACAAGAAATGTTTTTACCACTTTATTTCTTAAATGTAGGTGGGGAAAACTCACATCGAGGTCACATTGCCTACCACAAATGGTGACCAGCCCCAGGTTTGTGCTGATTATTATCAGTTAGGTTGTTCTCATTCTTTTTTTAATTTTATTTTTTTAAAAAAAGGTTGTATAGATTGGACATAACTAAATGAACCAATTTTTTTTGTTTTTTATCACTGCAAAACAGCAGCCTGCAGAAAAAGAGGAAGATCCGATAAGAATGAGGAAGGTTAGCCATTTTACACTTTCACCGAACGAAACAACCATATATCACTCATGCATACTTAATATATTTAAAAAGACAGTACTCCAATTTCTTCATGTGCTTTGAGTTTTAATTTGCAAGTATCTGTTGCTGGCTTTCAAAACAATTCAGCTTTTATACCAATGGCAATCTGAGATTGTTAAATACATTTCTGTTAACAAACTTTTCAATAAGATACAGACTCGGGAATATGAATTATGTTTTACAGTTCTGTACAGAAATGAAACTAATTACAATCCAGAGGAAACTGTACATTTCAGTATTCCAGGAAATACAGAAATTTCAGTGTTTTACATATCTTTCCTGTTACTAATCCCATGAAACTATAAATGATTAAGTACATTAACTATAGTATATGTTTTAATAAAATGATTTGTAAAGGCTTGGAAGCATTGGAAAAACTACATATAACACCAGGTAATGCAGCAGTGAACTCACTTTGTGATCAGGAAGTTGAAAATGTCCTAGTCTTCCATAGCAAATGTTAAACACTTATTTGCTGAGAGCAAGATTGCCTTTGTTGCAGCAATGCAAATAAGCCAATGAAACTCTGGGAACTGTCTCTTTAAATGAGTCATTGCATTCTTCCACTGTCTATGAGCAAGGTCCTCCATTTCTTGGCAGTGACTGTTTCTACACATGTTCTTGTGGTTCTATAGCCTATCTCATATTGGCACAATACTGCACTCCAAACATTTATTTAACTTTTTTTATTTGCCAATTTGCGATTCCCGCAAGAACAGCATTTTAATTTTTTGTGCTTCTTTGTTTTCCCCTTTCTTTCATTTTCACAGAAAAGATCAAAGAAACTAGATGGTGAAAACATTTATATCAGGCATAGCAATTTAATGTTGGAGGTTTGTATGAACTTGACACTTGTTTCATTTGCATTTGCCTGGACCTTCTGCGTTCTTTGCTGAACTCTTTTTCTTCCTCCTCTGCTGCTGAATTTTTTATTTTTTTTTTGCATGCTGTTGCATGAAGATTTTATTTTAAAATACTGTACGCTTTTGCATGTCAACAAAAAACATGACGATGTGCAGTCATTTTTCCTACCTTTTTTGGTTTTCATTTTGTCATACTTACCATAAAAATATATGATTGGGATAGTCCTGTGCTAAATCTAGAGTTCCAGTGATTTTTATTGCAAAGTTGTTACTTTCGGTCCACAATGGGAATCGCTACACTGGTACTTAAAATAACCTCACACAGGATGCTATTGTAAAAAGACTCTGTGTGTGCGTGTGCGTGTGTGTGTGTTTCTCTTTCCTTGATTGGGACAAGGAAAAAAGAGGGAAATCAAATCTGAGGCACAATTGAGTACATAAAAATGATGCGCAACAAAGCAGCAAGCGGCATAAGCTAAACAACACTCTTGTTCAGCCTTCTTCAGGAGGGCTCATGCCACTGAAACATCTGTGCTTGCTCAAGGCACAGTAGTGAGGCCTTTTTTGCTTTCCAGAGAACTGTCAATAGAATTTACCATCATTGTAGCTGTAATTTTTCTCTCACCACTTTCCTGCTCTAATGTATTCGAGGAAACATGCAGTTCTTCTACACTGGAACAACCCAGTTGTCAATAGCAAGTCCTCTGTTGTCTGATGTACATACTATCCCTAGTAAAGTGTGCCACTGAGTGCATTTCAGTATGCTGCTGCTCAGCTGTCAGATGCTACGTATTCTAAGGGTGCAAGATTTTCTGTCAGCTCATGCACAGGTGTAGATTGAATAGTCTGCTTTATGACACTGAAACTTAAAATGTAGAGGCTCCCACGCAAACAAGATCTTGAAGACTGGAACATTCCAATCATATATTTATAGTGTTACAGAGGACACTTTGTGGCTTCTGGTACTGACTCTTCCTGTGTGTTGTGTTTCTATTCAGGATTACAGCTTCAGCGGCTGATAGTGGTTTCCTCTACAGTTGTTTCTAAAAATGAAATGTACTAACTGCATTTTTTACTCTTAATTTAAAGCTTTTGCGGCTTTTGTTTTCTGACTGCAACAGTTTGAAGCATTTGGACATCAGTAAAATAGTCAACAGGAGTCATCTACAGTCAGAATGACATGAGGGTTTCACCCAGTTTGTTTAGGCCATGCATAAGCTGATTGTTTATTTATTCTCAGTGGAAATTCATCTCTCTTAAATGGCTTTTTCCTGCTAGTGTGGTACCTGGCTCTGGCACATGTATCGTGTGCTCCCTTTCACCTCAGCCGCCTCAACCTCTTACTGCCTTCCCCTGCCACCCGAAACACTTTTGTTACAGGTATTCGCAGACCCTCAGCTAGAAAAGGGTGACCAAAAAGGTTACGTTGTCTGTTATTTCTTCCTTTTTACTCTGTGCATTTAGCAGATTAAATCCTGCAGACTGGCTGAGTGTGGGAAAATGTTATATAAAATGTTGTTTTATTGGAAACAGTTACTGCTTTAGATCTTGTATTTCTGTGCTTTAAAAATTTCTAAAAAGCTGTAATGAATGAATTAGGGATGTTAGCTATCAATTAATTTGAATAATGGTGTAACTGCATAAAAAATTAGCAGTTATACGATTATTCAATAGTCCTTGGGGATGGGGCCAGCAGCCATTGCGTTCTTGCCTCAACTTCCAGGGAGCCCTCTGCCCCTCCCCTCCACACACACTGCAGCCTCTGATAGATGCAGCAGTGCAGGGGTGGGGTGGGGTGGGTAGGCAGCTCCGCAGAGCCAGTGTTGGGGGGAGCCAGCTTTTAAGATGGCTCCCCATGTGTACCGTCTCCTGCCTGCCCCCCTCACCTTCTGCGCTATCAGAGGCAGCAGCACGGGGGGGAGGGAGCTTTGTGGGATCCGGTGCTCATGGGGATCTGGAGCTCGTGGGCTAAAAAAATCCAGCTCCCAGTGGACACTGTCTCCCGCCACCCTCCCCCATGCTTGCTCAGATCAATTTGCCTTTTATACAGAAGCGGGGGGGGGGGGGGGGGGGGGGGGGGGATGTGTAGTCAATAGGATTAACCGATAAACTCAGGCTTATTGGTTAATCGCGTAGTCTACTGAAAGTTGATACCCCTAGGAAAAAAATGCTTTATTCATTAAAAGGGACTTACAAGAACAATTCAAACTTCTGTGGGATACATCTTGTGTACTTTAGCTTCCACATTAACTTTTTCTGGCAGGGGATGTCCAGATGTGAACAAAGTGCTTCTTAACAGGGGCAGGCTAAACAAGAGTCCAGTGGCAGGATTCCTCTGCATACATTGTTGATTCCAGCTTCTGAGCTTACCATGAAGTCTTCAAAAGGCTTCTTCATGCTTTTTCCAACTAGCAGGCATTCGTGTTGTTTTCATGTCAGACAGAAGTCAAAACTATGGATGAGCCCAAAGAGAAAGCTATATTAATGAAGCACACATGAACCTTTTATTCCTGCTAGCTGAAGGCAGTCTCTCTTTGGTAAGCTGCAGGTTCATAGATCCTGGGCAACCAGACAACAGAATAGCCTCTTTTGACAGCTATTAATTTAAAGCAAAACTAGTCTTATATAAATAAGTGACTTAACTGGACAACTGAATGTATAGAGCAGGGGTGAGGAACCTTTTTTGGGTGAGGGGCCACTTACTTACAGAAAAATCAGTCGGGGGCCACACACAACTGAGAAGCAAAAACACAAACAAATCTTCACTGACATGGCCGCTGACTGAGAAGGAGAAGGACACTCCCCACATTCTCCTCATACACCAGAGCTTAGGGGGGCCCAGGCTAGTAGATTTTGTGTGCTTCAGCCTCACGGTGAGGGGGAGAAGGGGGTTTGGAGTGCCAGTACTGGGCAGGGAGAGGAGAAGGGGGTGGTCCTGAGCCTCCAGGGCTGGATTTAAGCAAGCCAGCGGCTGCATCTGGACCCTGGGCATGAGGTTCCCCACCCCGATATAGATAATGGTTTTTAAACAAAATCAAATTTGCCAGTGACTCTTAAATCTTGCTTGATTTTGGCACTTTCTTGAGATGTTATTGTTTGGCTTAAGCCTATTTTACTCAAAAGCTTTGTTTTAAACCAACTATCTTTGTTTGGAAAGTGAGGCTACTTTTGAATTAGTTAATTGAATAGTATAATTTTGTTGTAGTCTGTGCATTTATGCTGTAAACTGGAATCACAGATAAAGAGTTAGCTCTTTTCATACCCATACCTCCTTAGCTTGGGTGCACCAATTACTCAGGCATTAAGTAGATGCATTAAATTCATTTTTAGGAGTTGTTTTCTCATCTCCCATTTGGTTTACTAGTGTGAAACCTAATAGGTAGTTTGTGGAAGGATCAAGATGAGAGCAAAGAAGGTAACAAGGTTACTTTTCATATGAGAGGGGAAGACATGGAAATTCTCTTAAAATGTTAATGGCGTCTGTGAGCTTCCTTTAGATAGTCAGGTTTAATCGAAAAACATTCAGTGAAGGGTATGAAATCAAATTGTCAAGTTCCATTTCTTTATATTTTCCTCTTTAGGTGAAAATCCAGGTGTTTCAACTATAGACATCTCCTCCTTCAGCAAAATAGAATGTCAGGTCTCACTGCTGGAGGGGGAGATATCTTTCACTTAATTAAAATTTGTCCCTTAGTGCAAAGGTAGTAGAAAGGAAAGGAGAATATTTCCTTTTATGCTCACAGAGTGAGCACATCTAATGGAAATTAGTAGCAACTTTGTGTGCAGCTTGCTATCTGACAGCACAGGATTAATTTAGATGACCTTTTATTTATGTGCATCTCCATTTATTTTTTTAATCCCAGGAACTAGATAAAACTCAAGAAGAAATAAAGAAACATCATGCTAACATCAGTGAGCTGAAGAAGAACTTTATGGAGTCCGTCCCCGAGCCCCGGCCTAGTGAATGGGATAAGCGCCTGTCTACTCACTCCCCCTTCAGAACATTTAACGTCAATGGGCAAGTTCCCACTGGAGTGGAAGGAGTGAGTACTTATGAAATGTGATATTGACTGATGTTATATTGTAGAACCAAAATACTGACTTTAAAAGAACATCTTTAAATAGTTGAGGACTAAATTTGACTAATTTCTGGGGTTTTAAGAATAACATTTTTGCTGAAGATACAGGAGGCCCCCGACTTGTGACACGATCTGTTGTTGGGGAAGCATCGCAAGCTGGGGGTGTCGTAACTCAAGCCCTCATTTACAATAGGCACTGTGCGCCATCGTAAATGCAGGCCGAGGATGTATGTTAGGGGGTTCTGGCCGCTTCTGCACTTACAAAAATGTTTGTAAGTTTGGGGGGATCAGAACTCGGGCAGTTGCATGTTGGAGGTCTCCCATATTTTTTTTAAAGCTTAAGTCACAGTTCTTAGGTGATAACACTGTAAAACAATAATTTGAGCTCCCCAGCTGGCTTTATTGCAACGTTAGTTAATGCCGCCACTGGAGGTATATATTTTCTTATTAGTTTCAACGTTACAAGAACTCAGACTAAAATAGTGATAGAAATGTAGCCGTGTTAGTCTGGTGTAGCTGAAACAAAA
>JANRFK010002918.1:5207909-5229090 GCA_030068395.1 Apalone spinifera | reverse complement strand
AATCTAATTACCTTACCCATTACAAAGATAACTTCCCCAATTATCACCTCTAATTAGCTCACAGACATTTACCTTCCCCCCCAACCCCCTTCTGTTCTGAAATTTGATTTGTCCTTTTCATATGTGTTCATTTTTTTTAATTGTATCCTTTGGTATATATGGTTGTGACAATTTTCTTCCACTATTTGATCTGAGGAACTGAGTCTGGTCCATGAAAGCTCATCACCTAATAAACCATCTTGTTAGTCTTTAAAGTGCTACATAGTCCTGTATTTTGTTTCAGACTAAAATAGTTATGTTGGAATCTGGTTTATTCAAAATATAGGTGGGGATAAATCTTATCTTCCTAAATGGAAAATGTCAAAATTTATGTGGATTGTAATTTTAAATTTTAGCTTCAGGGATATTGTCACAAACCCTGGAGTGGAAAAAAATGTGTATTTTGGGTGGTGTCTGAACCAGAAATCACAAGGCTTGATAAGTCAGAGAGGATTCTCAATAAGAGAATTTTGTATGTAACAGCCCTGATGTAACATCAGGATCTGGGAGTGTGTACACATATTCCTGTGAGATGTCTTACTAATCTCAGTGGGACTCCTCACGGGCACAGGGGTTTACAACTGGTTGAACAGAAACATAATTGCATTTTAGGAAAGTGTTATCCCTAGTTGTAGTAGTCATGCAAGTTTATAGGCCTCTTGCTTAGTTGCATAAGAATTTTATGACTTTTCAATATGAGGAAGTTGGAGAGGCCAAGAGATCAGTCAGTATGCTGTCTAATCTCTTCCTTACTGGTGATCAGTATCTCACTAGGATGGGCCCTGTTATATTTCTACTTCTGTTGCTTGACTCAGAATAAAAGTTCCTAGATCAAACTAATTGCAGCTTCTTTAACAATGATAGTTGGTTAACTTAAAATGAGGAGTGAAATCCTAGCTCCATTTAAAATCAGTGGCAAAACTTTTGCTGGTTTCAGTAGGCCCAGTAATTTATCATAGATCTGTCCTTCTCTCCTGTCCCAATTGCTATGGAAACTGTTTCTTTGCTTGACCTTTAAACCATGAAAGTATGGCACTTTTAACATGGAATAATCTGGAGAGGAGGAGGAAGAAGGTGTTGAGAAATTAATTGAAGAGGCAGTGAAAATTTGATCTTTTAATGTTTGCTTAAAATATAGGCAAGAAATAGGCATAGTAGCTAAGGGACTCATTCCTTATCAAGAAGAATGTAGTGAAAATCTGAACTGTCTGTAATTAATTGGACTTGCCAATTAATTTGTTAAACACATGAAGCCACTCTATCATTTGATCACTGATCTTTATTTTCAGAAGCCTTTCTGCAGGGTGCTCTCCAAAACAGGTGGTACAGGACTCTCCACCCATAAGATGGGGGCAGTAGGGATAGTGCGTGCTTATCAGCCTGCAGCTTCAGTGGTTTGCTAGCAATTCTTTCACACTGTAGAAAGGGTGATGCCAGCCCTCTGCAAGTCACATCACTAATATCTGTCTCTGGAAGTTTCACCACCTGTGACATGATTCTTCTGAAAATGGCTTTTTAGTGAATGTGATTTATGATAATAACAGGAGATACCTGCAGGAAGGCATGTGGTTAGTGTTTTAGTTTACCTTCATGTCATCAAATGTATAAAGAAGATAAATATGAATTTAATTATTTCTTTTTGCTGCTACACCATTGTTATAATTGCAAAAATCATGGTATTATATAAGAGGTTATCTTTCTACTATTCCTATATCGTGCATTACAAGACAACTGAACTTTACATACTTTGTATGTCCAGGTCAAGAAAGCCACTATCCTATCCTCTGAAAGAAGGGTTGGTGGGCCAGAGGTAAAGCTGGTGTTATAATATGTGCTTCTGAACCAAATTTTGCTGTTGTAATGGCACAAAGCAAAAATTTAACAGCAGCTGCTGAATAATATTTTTCTTTTGGCAACATGAAATAGTTTCATATCTCACAGCCTCCTTACCTAACACCTAAAGGATTTGCACTGCTGCAGCTTTTGCAGCTTTCAATTTGCTTATTTCGGCGCATGGCTAGTTGAAAAGCTGCATGATGTAACCATGTATTTGGAAAGAAAAACAGTTATGAAAGTTTAACTGTACCCTGTTCTTTTTATGTTGTCTTCCTTTCCTTTCCATTTTTTTTGTTTTAATAATCATGTTACACTTGCATTTTATTTCTTTTGCTGCCCAGCCCCCCAGCTACTTTTTCCCTGATACTCATCACTTAGGGGTGTGCAAAGAACCTGTCCCAAAATACCAGACTGATCAAAGGAGATTGGCTCAACTGAGAGAGCTTAGGGCCAAATTTTTTCTTTCATAGATACACCCGAGTAGGCTAACTGAAAAGATGGAAAACATTTTATAAATAAACTGCAACAAAATTTCCCCAGACATTTTTCACAAATGCTAAAGCATTTGTATGATAACGTGTCCATTATAGTTACACATTCTTTAGACCTTCAAGACACAGATGCACTAAAATGGAAAATAAAATCCATGAAGTTTGGAGTGTATTCATATTACATACTCCTGATTTCAAAGGGATTGAACATTTTGCAATCATAGCTAAATATCATTTTGAAAAAAGTAGACAGTTTGATAGTCTTCATTTGCAATATCTTCAAAATAAGATTGTATCATCTACATTAAAATCTAGATATCAAACCTTATGAATTAATGCCACCTTGAAGGCCAGTTTAATATAGGAAATTGTAAAAGACTGCATTTTGTATTGTATCATTTGAATTTATAATACAACATTAACTTTTCTCAACAATTTCAATTGTGGAGCACTTAAATACTAGATTTTAACTTTATCCTTCTCTCAAAGGAAAATTGTGAACACATTTGAACATTGCCCTAAGATTAGTGGATTCTGTGGAGATGTTCACATTCAGAAGCTAAATTGGAGGATATTGCTAAAGTACTTCTATCCTGATTGAGCCCCCACAGTATTTATTCTTGACAGCAGTTTGCCAATTTAGTAATAAATATTTATCAGAAGGCCTGTTCTAAAACTTTGTGCATCCCCAAGTACCATTTTGAGCACTTCCCATCTGTCATTTTTGTTCATCTCTCTGTCTTTCTTGATCTTCTACCACGAAAGCAGACACAGGAACGTCCTCTGTTAGTACAGGATGAAGACAAAATAAAAAAGCAGATGCCTACTGAGACTGCATTGCCCCAGCAAGCAAAAGAAGAAATTCCTCCAAAGATTTCTATTCCAATTCCTGAGGAGCAGAAATCACTCAAAAAATGCCACCTGTACTCTAGTACTTTTCCTTCTCTGCGCATTCCCTTTATGATGTCCCTTTTTGTGGTCCTTGCACTAACTTTGTGGTGGTTGGTCTTTCTGTGATCGGAAACAGAGTGCCTAATTGAAACCTCATGACCACAACTCTTGAATTGTCAACAGCATCTTCTACTGTGTCTTCTATATGTTACCCTCTGATCTCCATAGTTCATTGACGTACGAACACTCTGCAACTGTATTTTTTTATCATAATATTTTACTTTGTATAGTGTATGATTTGGGATTTTAAAGGAGTGGCGCTGGCAGATTCTAAAGGAGTGGCATTAATGCATTGAAATTTGAGCCTTGGTAATCCATAGACTAAAGTTTAAAAAGCATGTTACCTATTGAGTACCTGTCTGAATGTCTTCACTGCTGAAGCGGGCATGCTGACAGTGGTTATTTTGCTTCTGTAGACTTCAAAGACATCTTGCATAGCAGTTTTTTAAAAGACTTGATTTAAAGATCGCTCTTATTCTTAAACCCAGCACTTGCATACATTTATGATGTTTGTGGTGGGGAAAATTCAGTCTCAAATAATTATTCAAAAGGCCTAAGATGATTCACAACAGAGAGTCGCATCCATAACCACTCCTTTTCTAAGAAAACAATATTAGCATATAGTTGGCTTTTCTTTCATTAATAAAGGCTTGGTGTCAGTGGCAGTCTTAGGAAAAATTCATATATTTACATAGGGACAGTCTACTTAACTGTCCACTTTATGGAAGATCCTTTTCAGGTCTTACTACTCTCTTTGCATAAGCATCACTGTTTATCTTACATAACTGAACTCTCCTCTGAATGAAAATACTGCCTAACTTTTTTTTTTGCGGGGGGGGGGGGGGGGGGGGGGGGGGAGAGAATCCTCATTAAAAGCAGTATTTATTTATTGTAAGGTTAAAACCATTTGTTTTTTGAATTTGACCTCGTTGGTGCACTGTAGATACGTTCTTTCAATTTGTGTTGAACTCACTGAAGTGTGTGTACTAATGAACGTGTGAATGGGGGTAACATGCTGTTAAGTACATGTCCTATGTCTGCATGTTGACTAATAGCATTGTTAAGTTTATCAAAACATATAAAAGAGCAGTGAGTCCAGACCATAGTTACAGTGTTAAAACCATTATTATTTTGATTTCTTTAACAGAACTTTTGCATGCTGCTTGTTTTTTGTAACACTTTTGTATATATATATATGGATTATTTGGTTTAAATGATCTATATTTAAGTTTAAACTTGACTGTATTGTTAATGATCGAATTATATGAAAGCCATGGTTTGATGTTCAGCTGGGCTGAGCAGACTTCGCCCAGAAAGTAGAGGGAAGATGGGACTCTTTCTCTTGGGCAGCTACTTCTCAGTATATAATAATCAGGGGACAGAGATGAGCCAACCTACTAAAGAGTAGGTTGTATTGTGATTGTATTCTATTGCTTTGTCTAGAGGATGGGTGTAGTAAATAATATTGCTCAGTATCTGCCATGGTATTCACACTAAGGAACTATTAGAGAATGGAAGACACTTGGATGAAAGAGACTAAAATCTATGTCTCTATTTTTCTTTAAAGAGCTATCTAAAATAAGACTGTACATAGAAAGTTAATGTGTGTGTGTGTGTGTGTATAGGTGTGTTCATTCTCACACTGGGGAAAGGAGAGGAGACAAATCTACAATGAGAGTGAACAGAATTGTGCACATGATCTTAAAGTATCTGAACTGCAGCTCTGTGCTCATAAGTGTGTAAATTGAGGCTCTCTGAACAGTGTCTCAGAACTTCAGCTAGGAGGAATCTTGTTAGTGAGCGAAACGTTAATTTTGTTTTTAATCTCATGAGACTGTTCATAATTTTGGCCATTATTGCTTGAATACTGAGTTCCGATAAGTTCACCAGTTTGTGCCCTCAGGATTTTGCTTGGCGTGTATACCATTTAATTGAAAAGTGTCATACCCTTTAGTAGCATCATCATAAACTTTCTATTAAAAATAAATTCTGATATTGTACTGATGCCAAACGATATATATTGAAGCCATAATTACACATTTTTCCTTTGTAGCTATTTAAACACATTAAAACTAAATTAAGCATCAGAGCATTAACATTGATATGCAGATACAGATTTATCCACAGAATAAGGAGAAATGCCACTTTAAAAGGAAGCATGCACTGGGTGGCAAAAGAAACTAAGTGTATACTCTTTGGGATACTCTTACCTAGAAAAAGGTTTGAACATAATGTTCAAGAGATCTCTCATTCTAGGACAAGCAGAGTTTATATCTCTACTCAGTTCATCTCTGAACTTCCTAAATAAAGGAATCTCTTTATTAAATTTAACTTTGAAATGAGGCTGGTTTCTATCAGCAAAGGACTTTTGAACTACAGGTAGGTTGGGAGAGAGCCCAACACAACATTTCTCAGAACTTCATGTCCTCTTCAGATATAGTAATTAATTAATTGTACAAGCTATTAATAATCTTTTTAGCAATTTAGAGGTCAGCTTCACATTGTGAAGGTGAATGCCTTTCATTTGAATAGACTTACACCAGTCAAACAAATCTGTTTTTCGTAGAAATACCAGTTATCTCTTGGTAAATACTGCATTACTTTCAAGCACCAGTAGGATGTGGTTTTGTCCACATTAAAAATTCATGGAGTATAAACATAAAGGCCAACTCCAGCATCCTTGAGCTGGCCTTTACATTCACTTCCTGTAAGCCAACTTCTTTGTGATCTGCTTTTTGGGTGAAGGAATATCAAAGGAGAGACTTAAAATTTTGCTTTCACTATGTATGAGGTTTTACTCTTTTCTTTCCCACTCTTGGGCTGGAGACGTCTTATACTTCTTGGGCTTCTATATGGAGAGACATTATAGAGTACTGTAATAGCGACTGCAATTTCGACAGGACAAAATTTCAGTGTAGCTCTTGAATATGTGTATAAGTAGACCTGTGCTAGGTCTTCACCTGTCCTGGAGAGAGAACCTAAATTCTCTTTGCTTACAGGGCATATTGAAGTACAGTATTACCACAAAATCCATATTTTATGGTAAGAGCAGATAAAATCTTAATTGTATATGCATTTAGTATCTCAAGCTCCCTTGCAGCCCTGTATTCCTGTGATTCTGTATTGTAGTACATACATAAATCATATACCTATTGCTATATTTCTGTGCTTTCCATAAAGTCACCTTAAGATGCAACATTGAAATAAAAACATTATATGAGTAATACACATTTGTGTATATATAAACAATTCTGTATGCTTATGTGTATTTAATGTAGTACAGTTTGCAAGGAGATGGTTTTTTTATGTCTATTGCTAGCAGAGATACTTTATCAGTATGGGTTGCTTTTTGTAGAACTGAGACAGTCTTAAAAAGTGCTTCAAGAGTTGTTGTTTCCTTGCAACTAAGTATTTCTGGTGTCAGATTAGGTGCAGAATAAGATCTCTCACACAGTAGCTTAGTTCAGTGGTTTTCAAAGTATGGGTCGCGACCCAGTACTGGGTTGTAGAATGCCAGGCATGGGTGGTTTTGCTGTAGGGTGACCAGGTGACTAGTGGGGATTGTTAAGGCAGACTTCCTGCCAGTTCTGGCACCATGGGCTGCACTACACCCCACAAGTGGCCAGCAGTGGGTTCACCTCACAGGTGGTGGGCCAAGGGGCTCCATGTGCTGTCCTCTCCCTGAGCACCGGCTCTACACTCCTAGGCTTGCGCACCTCTGCCTAGGACTCAGACCTGCTACTGGCTGCTTCGTGGTCTACAGTGCCAAGACAAGCAGGAAGCCAGCATTAGAATCCCCGCTGCTTTGCTGACTGTGTTGCTGGATGTAAGCCCGTGCCCAACCTGGTGCACCAAACCCTTGCCCCAGTCCTGAGCCGTCTCCAACACCTCAAACCTCTCATCCCCAGCCTCACCCCGAAGCCCACACTCTTGTCAAAAGATATAATTATGTTGGGCCACAAGTATCAATAGCTTTCTTCAACTGGGTCATGAGAAAAAAAGTTTGAAAATTGCTGGCTTAGTTTAAAGGTAGATGTCTCAGTTTTCATGAAGAAAGGCTGGAAAAATGTGTCTTGCTTTGTCTCTACCCTAAGAGAATAAGGTGGAGTGCCCAAAAACCATCTAACCGACTGGCCAACTGTTAACCTGTCAGTGTCATACATTAATTCATGGTGGTGCTGATCTTATTGTCATTAGAGAGCCTCATTATTTGTATATGGCCAATTAAGGTCTGTTGCCCAGATAGTGAGGATATTTATTTCTCTGAAGGGAGAGTGAACATGTCAGCAGGATGCATAAAATGTAACCTTGCCGAGGTTTATGTGAACAAGATTGAGTTCCTACCTATAATCTTTGATCTCTTATAACTCAGGAAGTTTCAGCAACACCTTGATACCAGTCATTGGGTACTTTATAAATACCTAGATGGATAAACACTGCTAACAGTGTTCAGATGAATTAGCCTTAATTATTTCCCAATGTTTTTCATTCTCATACCTTCGAGTATCATACCAAGACTTTGCTTAACTAAGATGTCTGTGTGCTGTGTAGCTTATGTAAAATGAGTGATACACAGTCCAGTTAGAGGCAGAAATAAGAGCCATCTCTCCACAGCTTCTATCTACTATAGTCTTTGGGATGTAAAGTTCAAAACTCCAGAATCCATTGGTTAGCTGTATATGTAATGCACCCACTTAAATAGAAGTCATTTTAAATTCTGTGAACCTTAATTTATTTTTGTTATATCAGCTTTGCTAAACTCCCTTGTGGAGTGAAATGCAAAATAGTGTGCTCTTACCCACATTTTCTTTCAAACGTGATTGGCACTTTGAAGCAGGTTTGAATTCCCCAGTGGCTGTCTGCTTCAGGCCCAGGTATCATTGGGGACTTTTTACTCAGTATGACTCTAGCATTTTGAAACTTGCACAGAGATTTTTTTTCCCCTTCAACTCAGAACTTGAAATTCAGGTTAAATGATGAAGGTAAAATGTATTAAAACAGGTGGTACTTGGATATAATTTTTTAAAACCCTTTATTTACATTTTAACTGGAGACACTCAGATGAGGTCTGTTAGTAGAGAACTAGTAACATCCTTACCTGTACACCTTTAAATAAGAAAATAGACTGTTCCGGTAGTATGTCATATAGTGCTTCATGTACCTTCTGCATCTGTATTTGGTGCCAGAGATGCTCAGGCTCCTAAGGCAGCATCATTCCTTTGCACGTAGAGTTAATGGTACTAGTAAATGCTATGAAATCTTAAACTGATTGCTTGACCAGTAGTAACCTCAAAGATATAGCAAGATTTAGTTGAGCATTATCAGTTGGGTGCTCACTTGGAATACAGAAATAGATCTTCTTTGAGTGCTGGTTCCCGTGTGTATTCCACACATGATATGCATGTGCACCATGCTATTGGGGAGATTTTTAGTAAGTAGTGATTGTTAACTCATACATCAGCAGTTGCTATCCTTAAACTCTGAACTGAGGCTATAAGGGTATGTCTACACTTGCACCCTAGTTCGAACTAGGGATGGAAATGTAGACATTCTAAATAGTCAATGAAGCGGGGATTTAAATATCCAAATCCAAAAAATGAGGAGTAACGTTAGTTGGAACCAAAGGGTTTGGTTTGAACTAAAGCATCCCAGTGCGCACTTTCACTTTCGAAACAGCTGTTGATCGGAGTAACGCGCCGGCGAGATCATGCTAATGAAGCGCAGGATATTTAAATCCCTGCTTCATTGACTATTTCGAATGCCTACATTTGCATCCCTAGTTCGAACTAGGATGCAAGTGTAGACGTACCCTACAAGGTCATGTGGTGCCATTGTGTAGTTCCTTTTTACTGCCGCATGGTTCAAGTCATAATACTGTGTGTCACAGATCTCTCCTGTTGTTTATCAGACTGTAAATAGTTTTAATATTTAGCAAAGTTAAAGCTTAAATATTGTATAGTATAGTTTCAGTTCTTCCATTTCTGGGAAGTGTCTTCTCATGCTCTGGGACTGTGCCTGGAATCATATAGTTCAGGAATTGCATTCCTTGCTCCTTGTTCCATCTCTGTGCATTACAGGCATCAATGTTGCTTCTACTGTCAGGGTGAAATGCACATCTCAACAAAGCAGCAGCATTTGCCATTTGTTAATACACCAACATAGGAAGCATGTGAGATTGAGTTGGGGGAAGATATTATGGAAAAGCCTGTGATACCTCACAATGACCCAGGCCAGAGAGCCTACCTCTCCACCAATACATCAGTGTCAACCAACAAGCTCAAGAGTAGACTCTAGAATGGCTAAGCTCAAGGAATCCTCCTCCAGGGCTTTGCACGAGAAAGAGTCACACTCAGTTACAAACACAGATCCCTATCTATATTTGCCCCTAAAAGAAGAGACCCCTCCCCAACTCTGTCCAGAATCTGTGTGTGGCTCCTAAGGGCTCAGGACCATTTAAGACTCTAAGGCAGGAGGGTAAAGCATGCAAGAGAGAGGATCCATTAGTGCTGTCATTGCTTCTAACTGCCAAACATACAGATCGCTGTCTCCTAGCTCATGTAAGAGTGTGCACCTGACTCTTCAGCAGTACCAGTCCACCCTTCTAAGGTCCTTCCACTTCCAGCATCTTAGGAAACACAGGAACAGTCAGTCAGGACATCCTGGAACACTAGGACATGCAGAGACACCTGTTTTTCACTGGAGACTATCTTCTTCGTTTTATTCTCAGTCCCGGCTCATTTTGAAACTGATCCTCCTGAGAGACATTCCTACACCAGAGGGAGAAACTATTTCATAACATGGGAACTCTGCCTGCTCCAATCCAGAGAAAGAAGTGTTCACCCTCTAGATCCCACTCATGAAGCAAGAGTCTTACTTGGACAAAACAGAGTCTCTGACAAGCCCATCAACCCCTCATTGATGAATCTTGACAGGGAGTTGATGAAATCCGGATGCCCTCCTCCCTCCTCCTGAAAGTATTCAGGGACTGCTGGTACCTGATGCAGGGGGTCCTCCTCAAACCCAGATGAATGCACTAGGCAACGCAGTGTGGGAAAGAGGTGGACAGCCCTTGGTGGGAAAAGAACAAGTTAGGAACTATTTAGAAAAGCTAAACATATGCAGATCCATGGGCTTGGATTTAATGCATCCGAGGGTACTGAGGGAGTTGGCAAGTGTCATTGCGGAACCTTTGGCCGTTATCTTTAAAAACTCATGGAGATCAGGAGAGATCCTGGAAGATTGGAAAAAGGCAAATGTATTGCCCATCTTTAAAAAAGGGAAGGAGGGAACTACAGACCCTTCAGCCTTACCTTAGTCCCTGGAAAAATCATGGAGGGGATCCTCAAGGAATCCATTTTGAAGCACTTGGAAGAGGGGAAAGTGATCAGGAATAGTCAAAATGGATTCACAAAGGGCAAGTCGTGCTTGACCAATCTGATTAGCTTCTATGATGAGGTAACTGGCTCTGTGGACATGGGAAAGTCAGTAGATGTGATATACCTTGACTTTAGCAAATCTTTTGATACCGTCTCCCACAATATTCTTGCCAGCAAGTTAAGGGAATATGGATTGGATAAATTGACTGTAAGATGGATAGAAAGCTGGCTAGAGTGTAGGGACCAGTAGGTAGTGATCAACAGCTCGATGTCAGGTTGGTGGTCGGTTTCTAGTAGAGTGCCCCAAGGATCTGTTCTTGGACCGGTTTTGTTCAACATCTTTATTAATGACCTGGATGAGGGGATGGATTGCACCCTGAGCAAATTTACAGATGACACTGAGCTAGGAGGAGATGTAGATATGCTGGAGGGCAGGGATAGGGTCCAGAGTGACCTGGACAGATTAGAGCATTGGGCCGAAAGAAATCTGATGAGGTTCAACAAGGGCAAGTGTAGCGTCCTGCACTTGGGATGGAAGAATCCCAAGTGTTGTTACAGGCTGGGGACCGAATGGCTGAGTAGCAGTTCTGCAGAAAAGGACCAGTGGATGAGAAGCTGGATATGAGTCAGCAGTGTGCCCTTGTAGCCAAGAAGGCTAATGGGCATATTGGGGTGCATTAGGAGGAGCATTGCCGGCAGATCCAGAGAAGTGATTATTCCTCTTTATTCTGTTCTGGTGAGGCCACATCTAGAATATTGTGTCCAGATCTGGGCCCCCCATTATAGAAAGGATGTGGATGCATTGGAGAGGGTCCAGTGGAGGGCGACCAAAATGATTAGGGGGCTGGAGCACATGACCTATGAGGAGAGACTGAAGGATTTGGGTTTGTTTAGTCTGCAGAAGAGAAGAGTGAGGGGGGATTTGATATCAGCCTTCAGTTTCCTGAAGGGAGGTTCCAAAGAGGATGGAGAAAGGCTGTTCACAGTAGTGACGGATGGTAGAAACAAGGAGTAATGGACTCAAGTTGCAGTGGGAGAAGTCTAGGTTGGATATTAGGAAAAACTATTTCACTAGGAGGGTGGTGAAGCACTGGAATGGGTTACCTAGGGAAGTAGTGGAATCTCCATCCCTAGAGGTTTTTAAGTCTCACCTCGACAAAGCCCTGGCTGGGTTGATTTAGTTGGGATTGGTCCTGCTTTGGGCAGGGGGCTGGACTTGATGACCTCCTGAAGTCTCTTCCAGCTCTATGATTCTATGATTATGAGGAGGAGGAAGAGATTCAAATCTGCAGGTACTAATGGTATTGATAGAGGTCTCATCCTCTTCACTTGTCGAAACAAATGCTCCATCTTCACCATCTGTGCCGAAGAACCATAGGCAGTGTCAGACGCTCCTGCGGATGACAGTAAATTATCTTCAGATCGCACTGCAAAAGATCCAAGTTACCCGGCATCACCTCCTTGACAAGCTGCAACCCACAGGTCCCAGCACAGTGGATCGCCTGATAAATGAGGCCATTGTGGAACTAACCAGCGTCATTTGGAATACCCCAGCCTCCTGCACCCCCACACTTAAGAGGTGATGCACCATTTTGTCCCAGCCAAAGGAGCTGAATTTCTTTTCATGCATTCAGAGCTCAACTCACTGGTGGTTCAGGCAGCCACAGAAAGAGAAGGCTGTAGGACTGTAAGGCCACCCTGACTGACAAGGGCTTGAAGAGTTTGGACCTTTTGGTAGAAAAAACATATTCTCATCTATGAACCTTAAGTTCCATGTTGCTAACTGTCAAGCCTTGTTAGTGAAATATGGTTTTAATAAATGCTCCAGACTGGCAGGCTTTAAGGATAACCATCTCTAGAGGACAGAGCCCAATTTCAAGCCTTCATTGAGGAGTGCAGACTGGTGTCAAAAATGTCCCTTCAAGCTCCAATGGATGTGGTATCTAGGGAAGAAGCTGCTGATATAGCTATGAGATGTGAATCTTGTCTTTACTCTTTAGGATACCCTGGGAGGTGCAGAATTTCATAGAGAACTTAGCATTTGTCAGGTAAGACTTTTTCAGAGAGAGAACTTTTGGGTCTCTATATGTGTTGAAAGACTCTAGATTGACCTTTTGCTACCATTTATTCCTTGGCCTCAAAAAGATAACACCAGAGGCAAGTATATAGAACAAGACATCTCCCTCAACCATTCTATCACCAGAATCTGGCTGAGTCTTGTGTAAGCAACTGAGTTCAAAGACCTTGGGGTTTTTTTCATCTCCCGTTGCTTCCACAAACTCCGCCCTCCTGGTAATGGCTATTTTTTATGTCTGTCAAGAACTACCTGCCTTAATTTATGCCAGCCATTTATATCCTTACCCCGGTCTTTGGGGGCTCTCTCACACTTTTTACCCATAATTGGAACTCTGTCATGACAGACCATATCTAAAAATGATCTAATTGGGGTAGTCTGTCAGTTTCTTCTTCCTCCTTTCCCTCCTCAGACTTCTTCCTGGTCCCTCTCCAGGCGCCACTATCTCCATTTTGCCAGGAGGCAAATTCTCTTCTCTAATGACAGGTATTAAAATGAGTATCCTCTTAGTATCTTCCTAAATTCTTCCCTAAAGTAATTTCTGAATACCACGTAAACCTTTTTACTGATTGTTTTTCTTCCCAAAACCTAATGCTGCTTTTGACAAGAAGACTTCATTTCCTGGATGTCTGATGAGTCCTCTCAGTATACCTGCAAGGGATCAAACCAATTAGAAAATCACCAAGATTGTCACTATAGCAGAATGATCATAAGGACAAGCAGTATCTTCTCAGAGAGTGGCTGAATGGATTTCTAGTTGCATCATCATCAAGAGCTAGCAATTAGGGATGTGAACAATTAACCTAGTTCTGGTTAACCTCTGGGGGCTAGAGCAGCTTGCCATACACAAATTGACAAAACCTCATGTGGTACTTCAGACTTCCTCTGCACATGTGGCTATAGGGACTGCAGTTCTTCATGCATCTTTATGGACTGCATTCTCATACACCTCTCTAAACTAAGTACTGCTTATTATTTACTTCTGTGTGGAATACCCATAGGGTCCAGCATTTGAAGACGAAATGGAGATTACTTACCTGTAACTGGAAGTTCTTTGGGATGTGTGGTCCCAATCTGTATTCCACTACTACTCTGTTTCCCCCTGCTTCAGAATGGGAAAAGCATCAGCCTACACTGCCTCTTATGCACTTGGTCTGGAGCATTAGAAGAGCCATTGTACATATTCAGGCCTATGAATACTGATTTTTGAAAATCTCCAGACTTGGGTGCAGAGTGCACATGCATACCCACATGTGTTGTTCCTATGTGTGTATTCCACGTCTCATAGACCTTCCAGATAGAGGGAACTAATCTCCAGTTGTGCTTCAGAGCAGTTCTTCTACAGACTTCTTATTCCTTATTTCCACTTTGAGTTTATGAAGGGTATAATGAGGAATAGCAGGCAATGGGAAACCAATGGAGGAATAAATGGTAAGTTTTCAGAGTGGAGAGAGGTAACTAGTGGGGTCTCCCAAGGGCCTGTCCTGAGACCAGTCATGTTCAACTTATTTATAAATGATCTAGAAAAAGGGGTAAATGGTGAGGTGGCAAAATTTGCAGATGATACAGAGCTGCTCAAGATAGTTAAAACCAAAGCAGATTGTGAAGCACTTCAAAAAGATCTCACCAAACTAAGTGATTGGACAAGAAAATGGCAAATGAAATTTAATGTTGATAAATGTAACTCTCTTGTTGGGTAATAGACTGTTTCTCAGTTACAGTGCTGTGTGGAAAGATTAGGACTCTTAAGCTATGTTCCTTGACAAGCACCCAAAATTGGGGAAAGTGCATTCTGATGAACTCTGTGCCCCGTAATGTCTGTAATCCCAGTGGTATATAATACAGTCAACAGCCAGTGCATGGAGACTAAAATAAGATTTTTTTTTAAACTAAAACTCTCTTTTGGAAGACTTTTTTTTCTTTTGTATCTTTCTCAGATTATTTGCTTTGTAAATATGTACATTTATTGTTAATAAATATTGTTGCAAATCTGAACTTTCTTCTATTATTCTATTAACAAAGCAGGAAGTATTCCCACCTTTGTGAACTAACACACTTTCTTCCATCCCTGGGTGAATTCTTTATCAAACCACTGTACAATCTTATACAAAAAGTGGATCTGCAATCCATTTTTATTTTTGGCTAGCTTTATTTTAGAGCTAACCACTAACTACTAGGTTGCCATTATAGGCCCTTACGTTATCTGTCATATCATACAGCCATAATAATTTGTTGAGGCTAAAGCTCATGCAGCATAAGAATAGCTTTAAGAAAACATGTGGCACTATCTCAGATGCTTAGTGAATAACATTTCTTAGTACTCACTACTAAGACTGACTGTGAACAAATGAGTTTAGAAAAGGTACAGTAGTTGCATCTGTTCTGCAGCCAGTATGAGAAACATTCTTTCCTAACTTAAAACTGCATGGAACCTCGGTCAACAATTCTAATTGTGTTGAAATGTATTTTTTAACATTTGGGATTTTTTACACGACAGTTGTTCTGTGGTCTGAATTCAGTGTTAGATTTCAAAACAAAACAAAAAACCCTCTCCTGTAATGTCTGTCAGGCATTGGGAAGTGTTAATTTCCTACCTAACCAACTTCTATTCCCCCCACTTCCACCCTTAGAAAAACTCATATAGTAAAATTATCTGTCCTTCAGCAATGGGTTTATTTTGAAGTTGACTAAAATTGTGCATGAGATTGACCCTACATGAAAGGTCATTCATGAACTATCTAGAGTAAATATTCTTTATATCACCTCTTCATTTGTGAGTTTATTCTCTTTGCCAGATCATTGTTTCATTTTGGCATCATATGCAGCTTAATATCATCCTGCAGAAAGTGAGACTGTACTGCCAGTAAGATCTTTTGATGGGATATACAACCCCCACACTGGGCAAGAAGGGATTAAGGAACTACTCTTGGCTCAGCCAGCTTTGCCCCACCACACTTCAGGAAATGGACCAACTCGAAGAGGCTTTAAAAGGCAGGGGAATAGCTCAATTGAGAGCAGACCAATGTTCCCTCTAATTTTTACCATCCACGTGCAGAATTAATTTTGTAAAGTGCACAGAAGCATGTGTGGATGTACACTACCAGTAGAAACAATTGCTTTCAGCTGCTGCCGGCTGTGGGCACACTGTTAATCAGATAAGCGTCATTTGAATATCTCTTGGGTGATCACCCAAGCACACAGTTTACAGGGAACACTGGAGTAGACGTGCAGTTCCAGCAGAGAAGAGAGAAACAAAATCTCTCCCTAAACTGCCCAAAGGTCCTCGATACAAGGGAGACAGCCTGAAATGAAAACATCTTCCTCTTCCTCTGATTTGTTTGGACTACCCCAGCAGGGGGAAAGCCCTAGAACTGATCAGGCCTGGGAGGCAGGGTCATACCTTGGGAGGAGACAGTTGCCAACTGCCAACGTGCAGCTGCTGAAACCTTTATTGTTGCCTTTACCTTGATGGCCACCTTACAGGTTCAGGGTAGTGGTAGGAAGTGACTCTGAGGGTAGCTTTAAATACCTCTGAGTGTCAGAACATTGATATCCCTCAGAGGGCCCTGGGCTGGAGCCCAGTGGAGTGGGAGGGTTTAGGCTAACTTATCAATCACTGGCCTTGCAAGTTGGTGACCTAAGTCCTAACCAGTAGGTGATGCTTCCTTACCATTTCCTTCACCTTCCTTTCACTCTCACTGCTCTTCTGCATGATTACTGATTTCATTGGAGCTCTACATGAGCACAGGGTTGCAGAACTGCGGCTTCAGCAGTATCAAGAGATGAAGTAGAGGAAATGCAGCAATAAGAAAGTAACGATCTCTCCTCAGTTTTAATATCTTCAATATGTTTCTAGTACATTCTCAAGTGCAGTGTTTATTACCAAAGGCAGCTGATACTTACTCTACTGAACAAGTTTCAAGGGGTAGCAATGTTAGTCTTTTTCAGCAAAATCGAAGAGGACTCCTGTGGCACCTTAAAGACTAACAAATGTATTTGAGCATAAGCTTTCTTGGGCTGGAACCCACTTTGTCAGATGCAATATGGAAGGAGTGTTAGAACAGCAAATAGGCAACCTTTTATGCCAGCAATACTATCCTGGGCTGTGGCTTCCAGAATAGAGTTGTTCCATAAAGACAGAAGGAAGAGTGCTCTGGAATAACTTAACTTGGCAAATTGCTTTTTAATAAAATTACTGAGGTATTAACCTTTTTAGTTGCTAAGCAAGTGAAATTCCCTTTGATGCACTGGGATTTGATGCCACTCTGCAACTTGCAGGATTTCAGTCTGTGTTCAGTACAGTATTGTTGGAAATTATGAGACTGGCTAAGCAGAATATTATCAGTTCATTGGTGACCTAAAAAACAGTCAAAAATAGCAACCTCAGAGTGGATGGCCATAAATAAAAGCTGGCTTTTGCTGTCCTAGTTGTAAAGCCTTAACCCTCCTTGTCTTGGAAAATCTGGAAGCTACATAAGGTGGAAAAAGGTGTTATACATTTTAAAATACCTATTTACTTCATGATAATGTTCTTTGCTTAAGTGCTTCTGACAGCTTTGTTGAGATTGAGAACGTTCATCATTTGACCTGTGGAATTCGTACTGGTGAGTGTAGTTCATTGCAAAATCAATGTCTTCTATTTAATGGCTAATTGTGCATCTGTAGGCATTTACATCTTTCTTGTTTGCTTGTGCATATGCTTATATCTTGGGGATAACCTAATAACAAATGCCCGTGTACTACACTGATAAGGCTATAAAGAATTGATAAGAAGTTTTAGCTAGTTAGAATTTGTAAATGTCATTCTGTTCTGTTTGTAGGAGATTGTTTGAAGCTGGCATTGTTCATTTTATTTCATTGTCCTAAATGTTTCTCAAATATACAGTAATTGACAGTTTTGGTGGCATAACAAGTATTTCATCAATCCATGGGCACTCCCTCCACAGTTCTCTCATATGGTGAGGTAACTGAAAATTTTGACAAGGCAGTTAGTGCAGTCTCTGTGGAAATGTGCTCTATGCAAGCACTGCTTTGAATGAGGGAGGACGCAGAGTAGGAAAACTTGACAGCTAAGCATGAGCAACTGGCTGAATGTGGAGAGGGTTGGTAAGAAATCACCTTTGTATATTTTGCTGCTTTAAAATGCCATTTAAAATCATTATTATATTAAACCACTAAAATATCTGGTGTTTGGCATCAGTCACACATTTAGTCTGTTATTAATTTATCCCATATTTGAGTTGCTGGTTTTAGTGTCACTTTTTTCACTGTAACACTAAGTAAATGCAGCTGTGTCCTCAGTATTTTTCAACTTCAAGTGCACTGTGATTGAGATTTCCGAAGATGATTGTTTTAATTGCATTCATTTTTGTTCTTAAGAAATGGGGCCATGCATCCTGTCCTGTACTCTTTCTACATTTTGTTTGGCTTTTACAAAATAGTCTGTTGCACATCCCATATGTTTTTTTAATTGCAAGTAGCCAATAGAAGATAATGGGGTGATTTGTCTGAACTGGTGATCACCCTCCACATCTGCTGATTTAAGTCAAAATTGAGAGGTTTCAGCAGCTCAGAAATAAGACTTTGAATAGTCCTAAAAATAGTATTGCCTTTGCATTTCCAATTTTTTTTAATCTTGATACAATCAGATTTTGTAACAGATGTTCACATTCCCAATTTATTTTTATAAACAGATGATCTGTTCTCCCTGCATCTAGACTCTATTTCTAAACATAGGAACAAGCACAAGCATATTTGTATAAAAATCTCAGTTTGTAAACAGTTAATTATATCTATTTATAGAAAGAAATAGCTTTTAATTAGGCTCCGTTGATATTTGTGGAACAGGAAGGGAAGAACAAAGCACTTCTGGTCAATTGATCTTATCATGATTTGGTTCCATCTTTTTAGTTTGAATGTTGATGTTTATTTCAGGATGTTGCTTTATTGAAAACCAATATATCTTTACTCTAGATTTCATTTTGAGTGCTGGTATTTTTATATACAACTCACAAATGAAAGTTACATTTAGTTGCAAAATATTGTTCTGTTCTTGTTAGAATTTAAATACAGCTCCAATTTTCTGTCTTTTTTTATAAACTTTTGGTTTTCTGTATGGGATTTTATGTTTCCTGCTGTTCGACTTAACCTCACAGTTGATGTTTAAGCAAATTGTTCCTCTAGAGCACATGCCATAGAAGTACTGAGCAATTGCTGCTGCTACTGAAGACCCAGGGTCAGGGCCCTTATTAGTAAAACTTCGTCATGTATAACACAGTTGTAGTTGGCAGGCTGACAGTTGATTAAACAAACATTTAAAATAAGATTAACGTATAAGTAAAAAAGCTGACAGTTTTTCAGTGTCTCCCCTAACTTTGAAAGGTAGTTGCAATATACACAGTAGTTCCAAATTGGTATCACTGGCTGTTCTATGTACATGTATGTAAAAACAATATTTTCAGTCAGAAATAAGTTTATGCTTATTATCTGGGTTGGTAGTCTTTATATCATTTTAGTCACCTCGGAATGTTTCCAAGTATTTACAGGAAACACAAATTATTTGGAATAAGTAACAATTTGTGATTTTCCTTGTCCATAACAAGAGTGTCATGATCTAGAATTTAGCAATAGGTTCACCCTCCCCACAAAAGTGCAAGTAAGTTAACTTGTCCTTAAATAAAAAGCAGTCATAGTTCCTAAAACAGATTTGTGTTATCCCATCCCATGGGACCATTAAATCAGGGATGTCAGATTTACGACCCGCTTGATATGTTGATCTTGACCGTATGGCAGATTCAGCTACTGCTAAGTACAATCTCTAATTTAAAACTAAGATGATAGTACTTGTGGTTCTTAAGAAAATCTTTTGAATGCAGATCCATGTGATGCTGCTGTCTTCTGATCATCTTAATGTTAATGCTTAATGGGCAAGATTTTCTGAAAGCTGAGGTAGAAAGTTGTGCATGTAGTATGCACATGTATTTGTATGTCCTTATTTGGGTGTACAGCTAACCATGCAAATTATCAGTTAAATAAAGACACAAATTAGCTAATGAGCGCCATCATTTGGGGTTTTTCCCGACCCTCACTGAGTGACACAGAATGCAGCAGTAATTTTATTAACTATAGCAAAATAGCAGTTTCTATGTTAAGTCTGTTTATTGTATCCTCCTTTTTATGCTTCTATTAAATTTAGTGGGAGAAATGCTGTGACTCCAGAATAGGACAAGGCTCTAGCTTTGGTTAACAGCCCAGAATGGAACCCAGTCCTCTATGCAGAATGAGTTTGACATGAGTTTATGAATTATATCTCTTTCCTGCACTCACGGGGCATTTGGGAAAATAGATGATTTTGTGCAAGTTTTGTCTTGTGCATGTTTTAACTCTTGTCTTCTCTTCTGTCACTGTTCCTTTTCTTCAAGTTCTGGCTAGAGGGCTCCCAGAGATGTAAGAAGACCTAGTTGAGAACTTGCTAACAAGAGCAGAATGGAAGGCAGAATAGCTCCAGCCTTAGTTAAATCCTCTGGCTTGGCACAGTCTTCCAAAGTATCTCAGGTGCTATAGACACACTTGCTTTCTTCTAGGGAGGCTGGATTGGTTTATTACATGTCTTTTCAATAATGTATTGTTGCTATTACTAATTATGCTGTAAGAGGGTTGGTATCCTAAGGATTTCTGTGCTCTAACTGTTACTGTTACAACCAAGTCTACATGTGTTTCAGTAGTTTTGGACAAGTCATATTGCTGTTTTGGGAATAAACATAACTTTGTATTCAACCACAGTGTGGTTGGTACACATTAGCTTGACTATCTGTAGTGCTGTTGCTCCTTACATGATTCCTTATCTAAACAAAAAGTATGTTACATTTATGTGCCAGTCAGTTCACTGGGTTTGTCTAGAATAATGAATCTGTGTTCTCTCTAACATTTTCCATCCTTGGGCGGGTTGAAATTTCTTACAACCTCAATATTGGTGGTGCATGTATGTGGATGTGCAGTGTGCCCCAGTACAAACAAAAAAACCTAAATATATATTTTAAACAGTCCATAGGTAAGGAAGACAATATAGTAAAACAAGGGATAATTAACAAGGAGCAATGCTTAAGATTTTTATTTAATATGAAATCAAATAAAGAAAACTAACACTACCCTTGGAGTCCGTGTATTATCGTGCTTTCTAACAACTCAAGCTAGTAAACACACCAAAATGGGGCATAGTGCAAATAGCTATATAAATAAATCAAATACATGACCACTAAGTAAAAGTCTAAAAAATATGCACAGCTTTAAGATGCTAAACAAATGTATGAGTCAACTAGAAATAGTCATTATCTCCTTGAAAATATTAATACAGTATTTAGTGACACTGGAAAGGAGAGTGAAAGGCATTCACTCAGGCTTATACACTTTCTCTG
>JANRFK010002918.1:5189471-5207809 GCA_030068395.1 Apalone spinifera | reverse complement strand
CAAACAAATTAAACAGGATCCATGGTAAAGTTCTTCCAGTTTTAACAATTTACCCTGTATTAACTAGCGGCACAGGATTTTAAAAACATCATTAAGATCATAGTTTGCAGAAATCTACAATACTAAAAAAAAAAAAAATCTGTTAACAATTTAAAGTAAGAAAGGAAAGCATTCTTTTAACACATATGTAAACTTTGTTTAAAATGTAATCATGTAAATGTCATGAGCTAGGCCTTTTGTTCCAGTATTCAAAAGCAGCCGTTGGGTTTCCTCACAGGAAGCTACAGGCAAACGAGCTGCTGTAATCAGATCGCTGTAATCAAACATCTCCTCTTCCGTTCTACTGCACGCTCCAAACTCTCCCCTCCCATCCCAGACATGTACTTACTCCCTCTTTCCCTCGTCCTTATGTCCCCTTTCCTACCAGCATGCTTCTCTGGAGCAGGGAGCTTCTGCAGCTGGGAGTGCCCCCTCCCGCCAGGAAGCTCTCTGTGTGGCAGTCCTGAACCTCTGGGCAGGGCTCAGTGAGCAGCTGCATGGGCCGCCCAGCCACACAGCTTACAGGGAACTTAGGTGAGAATGCATCATAATTCTTGTGTGACCCCATAGCTTTGTTTAGTTGGGGAGCCTCTTGATAATTGAATCAGTTGACTACAGGACTGACTTCTTTTTAAAATGTTTTCAACAGCATCATGTCTTTTACAACCTCTATAGTAGAATAGTGATAGAGATGCAGCCATGTTAGTCTAGTGTAGCTGAAACAAAAGACAGAACTATATAGCACTTTAAAGACTAACAAGATGGTTTATAGGTGATGAGCTTTCGTGGGTCTGGCCCACGAAAGCTCATCACCTATAAACCATCTTGTTAGTCTTTAAAGTGCTACATAGTTCTGTCTTTTGTTTCAACCTCTATAGTAGTTATCCTTGATCAGTGGTTCTCAAATCACAGGCCACTTGTGGCCCAATCAGTGTGTAGTTGTAGTCCATATGACAATCTCATGGCCGTACAGGCAGTACGTGGGTTGCATCTGCAAAAGATGCAGCTCTCTGTTTTATATATATGTGGCCCACAGTGGTAAATAGGTGAGAACCTCCATCCTAGAGGCTTCAGTAATAAACAAGGTTCTGGCAGTTAAGTTTCGGAGGTGCTACAAATTCTGAGTTCTAATCAGCTGTACACACACTATCTGAATTCTCAGTGACAATGGTGCTCTTTCAGTGTCTCGTGGTGGTCTTGTGCCCACTTCTCTCCCATGCTTTCCACTAAAGTGTTGTTTTAAGGAAAAGAAATGGACTTGGAATATAGTCTGTGCAGTGCACAAGTATCTTTGTACCTACAATTTATGGCTGTTCCCAGAATTCTCCATCCACCATGCAGCAATTACTTTGTTAGTTCCTAATTTAAGCAAAGAGCGTGTAAGTCAAGAATCAGCTTTGTGATTTCTCAGTGTGGCAGGGAGAGGCAGCATAGGAAGAACTAGTCAGTAAGGAAGATTGTGTTTACGATGTCTGCTGGATACAATGTTTATTACACAAAGACATTACAGGCTTTTTATTATTATTATTATTATTTATTTTATTATTATTATTTTTAAGTCCACCTGGTGCTGTGCAAGGACTTGATACAGTGTCGGAGACTAACATTTTTCTTCATGGTTCAGAATGCTCCATTCTTCCTAACCTTCTCTGGCCTTTTTGTGTATTTTTCTCTTTTTAGAGTCTGAGTGACTTTCCCTCCGAAACAGATGTGGATGCAGTGACAGAGAGGAAAAGTACTAACCCTGATTTTGAATGGGAGGGCCCAAAGCATACAGTAGCCTTTAGTGAGAACCGAATGTCAGCTCCACCAGAATCTTTACAAAGTCGTGACTTTGGCACTTCCTCCGTAAGCAGCAAGGAGGAGGAGAGAGCTCCTGTATTCCTTGAGAGCAAGGGTGACCTAACGTGTGAAAAGTGGGATTATGCAGGTGTGGAAAAGTTGGCAGATGACTCAGAACAATCTGAGTTGGAGACCCCGACAATCTCTGTTTCACCTCTACTGCACCCCTGTGACAGAGAGGAGGAGGCAGAGACTGTTGAAGACAATTATTTTACAAGCGAGCCACTTAGAAAGCTAAACGAAGAGTGTCACGACTCAGCTATTGGTAATGGGCTTCCCACGCTCATTCGCTGTTTTCAGGTAGTAATTGTGAGCTCTCAATGCCTCCCTTTTCTTCATAGCTCCCTTTTGATTTTTGGAATGAACCCCAAACACTGCAGCAAGCATATGCCACAAATCTATGAAGAGAAATGCTGTATACATGGCCCGAATTCATTTAGCAAACTAATCAGCCAGTTAATCTCCTGCAAAGTCTGTGCAACAGAGCCCCCCTCCAATTTAGCCTTGCATAAAGTGACAGACATGCTTCAATGAGAAATGGCTTTTGTCTTCCTTTGACTCAAGTGCCCTGTGCTCTAGATAAGAGAAAACACACAGATTCCAAAGACATTTAATTTTATTCCACAGAATTGGGTGGCTATCATGGGGTTTTGGTGTTTTTTACTGCTATATTGCAGAAAACTTGGAAACCAGACTAAAGGAGATGCCGCAGGGCTGAAAACTGTACAGCAAATTGTAGCTCTGTCAGAAATCTACATTTACATTGTAACTGTCATGAGATTCCCAATCCCATTACCACCTTGGCGAGATTTTTGCCTGCTTCAGTGTTGCTGAATATTAATCATTTGTGTTAAAGTAGATGACCGCTTAGCATGCTAACAATCAAGGTGGCAACTCAGACTTTGGGAAGTTGAGTAAAAACTGATTGAGCTGGGAAAATCTTGTGGGTCTTTTGCTAACATTATCTTCTCTTTTGATTAATTACCAGGTGGTGGAAGAACTGATTTTTCTAGTTTCTCTTTCAAGACACATGCTGTTTGTCTTTTAAAGACTTGTCTGACATTGATTTAATAAAAGCCAGCGAACCACAGACCAAGCATTTTAACAATGAAAATGGCTTTGTTTGCATTCAGAATAAAGCTTCAGTCAGCCAGGATTAACTTTTTATTTGTCTAGTCTCTGCAGCATCAATTGTGATATTACAGTACAGTGACAGTCATGGTCTGACTATGACATAGACAGTTGTCTGTGGGATCCTCATACTGAGAGAGCTAATCAATGTTGTGTACTCATGGTTATCAGACTATTTAATCTTTGATGACTTTCTTGGTCTAATTTAAAAGAGAACATTTCACTGTGTGTTTTAATCCTCAAACTTAACTTTGCTGGTTGAGTGCTTCGTACTCTGAAACATTCATCAAACTCTTTGTAGGGATAAAATGTTCAAGATTTCTAAGATGAGTCTTTGTGATGATTTTATCAGATCAATGTCAGAACGTATACCAGAAACATCATCAGTAAGTAACTGTGCTTTGTGGGTTTTTTTTAAACCTTTTTCACAGCCACCCCTAGTGAAGACACAGACAGTTACCATCTCTGACGTGTCCAATGCTGTGAAAAGTGAAATTCCAACAAAAGAAGTTCCCATTGTTCACACTGAGACGAAGACTATCACCTATGAAGCTGCACAGGTAGAAATGTTTTGCCCAACTCACAGTGTGTTGAATTAAATTTACCATTATGTAAGTGCACATTTTATTAATCCTTAGAATGAGACAGCAGAAGAACATTAGAATGGCCATGCTTGGTCAGATCAGTAGTACCTCAAGACCAGTATCCTGGTTTCCGACAATGGTCAATGCCAGATACATCAGTAGGGATGAACAGAACAAGCAGTCATTGAGTGATCCATCCCCACTTTTCCAATCCCAGCTGCTGGCAGCTAGCCTGGGGATACCCAGAACTTGGGGTTGTATTCCTGACCATCTTGGCTAATACACAGTGATAGACCTGTCCTCCATGAACTTACCTAACTTTTCAATGCTAGTACAGAAAGTCAACTTAAGGTACGCAAATCCAGCTATGTGAATAACGTAGCTGGAGTCGACGTACCTTCGATCGAGTTACTGTAGGATCTACACTGCGGGAGTCGACAGAAGAAACTTCTTCCATTGACTCATCTTACTCTTCTTGTCAGGGATAGAGCATGGGGGCCAACTGCAGGGTGGTCTGCAAGTCAGTCTGGCAGGGCTTCACTAGATCTGCTAAATCAACTGCCAGTGGATCAATCTCAGAGCCTTGATACCCATTGTCATGTAGATGTTGTCTATTTTTTCACTGAACCTTCAAAAGCGGCGAAGAGTCCTGTGGCACCTTATAGACTAACCGAAGTGTTTGGAGCATAGTGGTAGGTGCCACAGGACTCCTCGCCGCTTTTGCAGATTCAGACTAACACGGCTACCCCTCTGATCACTGAACCTTGTTATAGTGTTGGCCTTCCCAACATCACCTGGCAATGAGTTCCACACGGTTACTGTGCAGTGTGTGAAGAAAGACTTTGACTTGTTTTAAACCATTAAATTCATTGGATGATCCCTGGTTGTTGTGTGATGTGAAAGAATAAATACACTTTCTTTGTCGCTTTCTCCACACCATTCATAATTTGAGAGACCTCTATCATATCCTCTGCCCCTTAGTTTTCTTTTTTTTCCAAGATAAGCAGTCTGTCTTTTTAACCTCTCCTTATATGGAGTGTGTTTGTGGCCCTTCCCTGTACTTTTTCCAATAGCAATATATCTTTTATGAGATGGGATGACCAGAAATGCATGTGCTATTCAAGCTGTGAACACCATAGATTCCAGCAACACAAGAATTATTATTTCCTGCAACCAGGTAGTCTTGGCAGGTGCCAGGAATGTGATCATTTAATTAAAAACAGAGGACTGAATTAAGGTTCTCTTTCAACTGCTTGTCTATGTACATGTTCCACAGACCGTGTATATGCCCCATGGGCCTGAGTTTGGAGTGTTTTGGTTAGCAGTGTCCATTGTGGCCACATATACCCTGAATTTCCTTATGCCCCATGCCAACCACATTAAAAGGGTAGAATGACCCACTGCCACTCATTTCCTCTTGCCACCTCTAGCTTTGAAATGGAGCTGCTCCCTGTCCGTTTTCAACGTACTTTTGGCTCTCTGCTCTCTGTTCATTCCTTGTAAATATTGTCCTGATCCCCAATTCTCATTAAGTAGTTTGCCAGTTGGCACCCATAGTAGTAATAGTTTTTTTCAGATTACATTTCTTTTGTATCAGGAAAATCCTTACTTTTCTTTCTGATTTCCAAGATGGCCAGTTCTAAGTTGTCTGGTTTCAAATATTATCCCTTACAATGCCCATCACATTAAAAGATTCTATGTTAAACAGAAAGAAAAGCTTAGCATGTTTCATGAAATCAGCCTTTGCACTCCCAATATCTATGTATTAAACTAAAGTTCTGTTTTTCAGAATGTGAAAGCTTGTCATACATACTGGTATGTGTGCACCAGTTTTCAAAAGCACTTCATGTCTGAACAGAATTTCTCATTGGCTGCTGGTGCTTTGATGTGGACTAGACTGTTCTAAGCAAACAAAATTTAGCATTTGTCCTGTGAGAGATTTGCTGTCTATTTTATTTTCATTCCTGTTTATTACACTTTTCCTATAACCTTTTCCACTTATCTTTCTTCAGAACTTTGTGTACAGATTAAATTATCTTGCCTTTAAAAAAAATGTTTTCTATCATCTTATCCTGATTTCCTACTACATGTTCTCTATCTAAAACAGGTACTGAAACTCAAAATAGAATGTGAAAGTACTTGTTATAAGCAGAGTCTATCTCCAATTAGTAAATTTGAATAGTAGTGGTGTAATTACTGTAAATTCAGATGTGGCTCCATAGTTAAGGATGATGCAGATTTTTACCTGATCCAAATTCAAACCACTTGAATATCTTACAAATGTAATTTTATATCGGAGTAAAATTTTTCTGACAAGGCAAATTAAACAATGGTTCAGAAAAATCTCTTCACTATTTTTACTGATTCTTTTTCTGACTTATCATTACTCTAACACGGACTGGCCTATAAACTTCTGATTTTTGTAAGATGATGTTCATGCCCTTTCTCACTTCTGGAGATTTGTTGGCAGAGTGTGGTTATTGAAAGTAGTTCATGGGCTCTGTGTGTAAGCTTTGACGAGTAAGGTCACAACAGTAGCATAAGAGCTTCATGCATTGCACAAAGATACATGCATGCCATAGGAACTCCACTTGGCACTGCAATTCAAATTCAGACTGCTGAGGGCCTACAGTTGCATGATGCAGACTGTTTAAATTGTGTAGTATAGATTCTTCTCTGAGTTGGGGGTGGGGACAAGGGAAGGGATTTTGCTTAACAGTACCCGTAGAGGTGGCTTTTGCTCCTTGCAGGTGTTAACCCTCTTCTGGCAATAGCAAAGACATCACAACTCTGACCTTCCATTCCTTCTCAGTATCTGTGGCTGAAATTGGAGTGTTCTTTGTGGTATTTACTTCACACTTTTCTATCTTGGTCTAAGATTTTGTTGTTGTGGGATAGTTAATAGTTCCCATCCGTACTTAAGAGTAATTATGATAGATAGCTTCCATGGGATGCCCTCTTCAGTGGTGGGCAACCTGTGGCCTGAGGACCATTTGCAGTCCATCAGGGTTCTATATGCGGTCCACAAGACACTTTGTTTACTATTGCTCACATGCAGGGTTTCCAGATTCCACTGATTCTCTTCCCATGTCATTTTTTTCATGCCAGTATAGGTAAATGCCATGCACATAAAGCAAGGGCACATAAAGTGAAGTGCAGATTGATTGCACACAACATCCACTGTAAAAGCCATGTGCTCCCTCTGCATCCAATCAGCACACCTCACAAATTCTAAAAATTTAAATGCAGTTAACAAAACGACCCCCTATCCCAGGAGACCCTCATGGTTACAACAGTCTTGCGGCCCAATCACTAACCGAGGTTGTCCATTGCTGGTTTAAACATTCTGTCATGTGGGATGACTATTCCAAGTAGTTATCCCCCCACACAGTGTGGCTTATGCCTGGGAGAAGGTCACGTTAAAGAAAGGTGCTCCATTTGCATATCTTTTAAGAAGAGAATGCAGTTTGCCAGGGACTTGAGACTCAAACAGCATCTGAAGGAGCAGATGCTGCTGAATAACTGGAACTGCTTAGCTGATCACCTCAGCAGGGTTTTCTCTCAGAATCATTAATGTTCCCTATCTCTCTTGTTCCAGTAAACAGCCTTTGTTGTTGCTAGAACATCTGCAAGGAGAGTAAATGAGCTATAGGGCTAAATGGCAGAGTTCCCATTGTACGCAGTTTTTTACACTTTTGTTGACAGTAGTTTCATTTTAACCAAAGGATTTACTTACTGGTGTTGTTCCCTAAACCAAACTCCAGTGCAGGCACCTTGCATGTTGGATGGGAAGAAGTGCTTGGAATTTTAAAGAGGATTTTTCAGCCATTAAGAACATAAGAACGGCCATATTGGTTCCGACCAAAGGTACATCTAGCCAAGTATCCTGTCTTCCAACAGTGGCCAAAGCCAGGCGCCTTAGAGCAGTGGATTTCATACTGTTTTTCTCGTGACCCAGTTGAAGAAAATTATTGATGCCTGTGATCCAGCATAAGTTGACTAAAGTGTGGGCTCCGGGATGAGGCTGATGATGAGAGCTTTGGGCTGTAGGAGGCGACTCAGGCTTTGAGGGCAGGTGTTTACGTTTCGGCTTGACCAAGCCCTGGCTGGGTTAATTTAGTTGGGATTGGTCCTGCCTAGAGCAGGGGGCTGGACTTGATGGCCTTCTGAGGTCTCTTCCAGCTCTATGGTTCTATGATTCTATGGATCAGGGCTGGGGCAGGAGGGGCTTATCTCAAGTGGTTCCCGGTCAGCGGTGCAGCAAGAGTGCTAAGGTAGCTTCCTGCCTCTCCTGGCACCGCAGACTGTGTTATGCCACAGAAGCAGCTAGCAGCAGGTTGCCAACCAATGGGAGTGTGGAGCTAAAGCTCAGGGCAGGGGCAATGTGCAGAGCCCCATGCACTCTTCCCCTTCCCCACAGGCCAGGCCTGCTGCTGTCTGTTTCTGGGGCGCAACACAATCTGTAGTGCCAGGACAGCAGCTAGCTGCCTACACACCCCACTGAGCCCCGTGCAGCAACAAGACCCAAAGCCTGACATGCCATGACTCCTAGTTTGAAAACCACTGGCCTAGAGGCAATGAACAGAACAGATAATCATAAAACGATCCATTCCCTGCTACCCATTCCCAACCTCGGCAAAGGCTAGGGACACCATCCCTGCCCATCCTGGCTAATAGCTATTGATAGGCCTGTCCTTCATGAATACTTAACAGCCCACTCTATTAGCCTCATTTAGCATGGACTCTCAAATTGACAATTTTTTTTTCCTTTCCCATTTCCTCCCCATCCCCTCTTTTTCTGCTGTTTATTTGTATCTCTGGACCGCTTGCTCCATTCATCAGTGCGCATGAAAGCTCATGATACTGCAGGACGATTCATTGTTTTTTAAGTTCTTCCTTATTTAGTTTCTTCACGCCAGACATGATTTTATAGACCTCTAAAATATCCTCCTTTGTTGTCACTTTTCCTAGCTAAAAAGTCTTGGTCTTCTTAATCTTTCTTCATATGGCAGTTGTTCCATACACCCTAATAATTTTATTGCCCTTTTCTGAACCTTTTCCAATTCCAATAGATTTTTTTAAAATGAGGCAACCACATCTGCACATAGTATTCAAAATTGCCTATTGCGGATCGAGTGAAGGATCAGTCTTTGCATAGCCAATTTCCAGGTGGATAACTTTCTGCTTCACAACACCATATGCTGTAGTGCAGACCAGACCTCCATAACATTATGGGCTATTTGATGAGGGCCCAAGAATCACTGATCACATTCTTCAGTAATATTTCAATAGTAGGAGTTTGCAGGGCAGCTACCTTGTCTTTTGTTTTACCAAGCACTATGCTGTTATCACCGTGTCTGGGTCAGATGTCAGTTTTGGGAAGGCAGGCCTGCCATTTTTCTTTAAATAGATGCCAAACCCTCAAACCTCCTGTGAGTCACCTGAGAGAAATGTGTGTCTGCAAACACTGAAAGAATAACTATGGTTCTCTGACTTTGGTATGTTGCTTGCACACACAACTGAGCTGAATATATGTCTGCACTTGCATTTGCAAGAACAGTTACAGAACAGGTAAGTAATCATTTTTTACTTTAAAAATTCTGCTTGTTGGAGGCCAAATGGTAGAGGAATAGAACTGGGCTAGGAGCCAAGAACTGGGTTCTGTTCTGCCACGGACTGGCACTTAGCACTCTCAGAGCTACTAAATGGTGCCTGTAAAATCACATGAATTATTTGATGCCTAAATATGGCACCCAAATTTAAAAATATTTGTCTTAGCCTTTGTGTCTGCTTCCCCATCTGTAATATGGAATTGATGTGTCTGCCTGCTGCAAGGAGGTATCCATGCAGTGGACCACTTGTTTAATGCATACCTGGCATAACACTCTGCGTCCAGAGATCATGAGCAACTTTAGCATTCCATCTGAAGTACAGCATTCTAACAGCGTCACATGCTTGCCAGAACCAAACTGTATCACCAATACTGGGCACGAGATCCAGAACCTTATTGTGTTAGGTTTGAACCCATATTGCTCAATGCATTAGTAAGTGAGATCAATTAATCCAGCTCAGTTTAATCACCATCTCTAGCCCTGATGTCTCAAGACAGAAATGAGAATCCTATAACCTAATTATTTGAGATTAGATGAGATACGGCCAAAAAGTAATGGTGCTCTGGAGGAGTTGAAGTTTCATAAAGTACAGAAAATGGTCCCACCTAGTGGTCATTCTGAAGATATCATCTTGCCTAAAATTGTTATGACACTCAGTTCTGTAACAATAATTGGATAGAAGAGGCTGTTACTGTACACTTTTAATTCAGTCATTTGGAGACATGGACAGTAAACTCTGGATGAATAGATAGGCTTTGGAAAACTTGAGAATTGTACAGGACGGGAGCCAAGTAATTAAAGAGGTGGTACACAGTTGTTGTTAATTAGGATTTATTATTTAAGCAGCCAGGGATCTGACACTGCACTGGGCATAGCCAAGAAGAGCTGTACAACACATAATGTGGTAGGAGTGTGAAGGAGATGGCATTTCATCTATTTATAAATTTGTAATCCAAGTTAACACCATCTTCCCCCTCCGCTGTTTTAATTGAATTTATACTTTTATAGACGTCTCAACAGAAGTGAGACTTGAGTGGGGTAATAGCCTTCACAGAACAGTGCAGGGAAGGTGATGTGTGCAGCACAGGCAGCGTGGACAAGGCTGGTAGTGTTAGAGCCGGGGGAGTGATAGGTGTGGGGATCTTGTCGTGCAGCTTCTATGGAATTCTATGGACAGTGCAAAGCAATTCAAGTAAATATGTTGCACTACCCAGGCTGCCGGAAAGCCTGCCAGTCAGGGCAGTGTGTGCTAAGTAATCTTACCAACACAGCACCCCAATTCAGCTGGAAAAGGGGAGGAGAGGGAGAAAGCAGAATAAAGTTACTGTATGAAATGGAAAATAATCACTATGTGTTCTGGGTGAGATCACAGCTCAGATATCCTAATGGATGTCAAGGCTTCTCTGTTTGATTTCATTGTCTCTGAATGGCAGCATGGCTCCTTGGTTCTTTAAGTGCAAATGTTCTATGCTGTAACTTCAGACAGCATTAATCTTGAAACATTTATTATGCTGCTAAAACATTTGTCCAGCTGTGAATGAGTTCACTTTGTCTCGTGTATAATGCAAAGTCTACTTCTGAAATTATTGTATGTCCTCTTACATTACAGCACTGAGATCTGGTTGCAATGGAGACTGAATGGGGAAATGCTTGATGGTTATTTTGTGTGTGTCTTCTAGACAGATGATGGCAATGGGGATTTAGAGCCTGGAGTCCTGCTCACTGCTCAGACCATCACATCAGAGACCACCAGCAGCACAACCACCACACAGATTACAAAGGTAAAAAGATGATGCTTACAGGACTGGTATGAAATCGAAAAGTCCCATTGGTGCTCATCAGCCACAGAGATCACAGTTACCTTTGCCTGCCAAATATTTAGTTGTACAAATATTTTCCCCTGCAATTCTGTTTGCCCATTTCTCTGCCCTTAATTCTGCCTGCCACCAGTGCAGTTCAGCATCACTTGAAAATTAACATGGCCTTGCGTCCTGGAGAACTGTACCACCATGGTTTCAAACTGATCCAACATTAGCTTGGTATCCTGAGGCAGTTCTAAGAATCTAGTATCAGTGTGTTAACCAAATGTTTATTTTCATTTTAAATTGAGCTAACCTTTCAGTTGTTTGCTCTTCTGTACAGTAAAAAGATTGAGTCCTGTTTAGAACTTATTAATTAATGCAGAGTTTGAGATACATGTTGGGAAAAGTTGGCAAATGAAACTTACCTGTGAAAAATTATCAACTTGAGAGAGTAGGAATGAATTTGGAGGCTTCAGTTTAGTTCTAAGATACAGGAAAGTCCCCTTGCTCTAGAATCATGTCACATTTTTATTAAATATGTAACAAAACCTAAAATGCTTAGGTAACGCTGTCATGGCTCCAATAAAGGACCCATTGCTGTGGGCTTCTTGTATATATGTATTTAATTTATGAGGCGGTGTTGCAGGAGTTATTTGGATTTGAACATTCCTCTGAACAAAAATCAAACAATATTATTGTGCTAGTTCCTGAGAGTCAGTAAGTAAAACAAATCTGCCTGAGTGCATCGTCCATGTTGAGTGAATCATAAAACAGGCTGCATGCTCTTGGCACTAAAATACCAATTAGATTTTTTTAATGATTTTCAGCTGTAATTATAGAACATTTTACATTCACAGAATCGTAGGGTTAGAAGAGACCTCAGATCATCAAGTACAACCCCTACTAACAGCAGGACCAACCCCTGGCTGGGATGAGTTAGATGGATTTTGTCAAGCAAGGAATTAAAAATCTCTAGGGATGGAGACTCCACCCCCTCCCTAGGTAACCCATTCCAGTGCTTCCCCACCCTCCTAGGGAAATAGTTTTTCCTAATATCCAACCCCACTGCGACGTGAGACCATTGCTTCTTGTTCTGCCATCTGTCACCACTGAGAACAGCCCCTTTCCATCATCTTTGGAACCCCCTTTCAGGTAGTTGAAGGCTGCTATCAAATCCCCCCCCCTCCCCTTCTCTTCTGTAGACTAAACAAGCCCAAATCCCTCAGTCTCTTCATAAGTCATTTGCTCCAGCCTCCTAATCATTTTTGTTGCCCTCCACTGGACTGTCTCCAGTGCGTCCACATCCTTTCTATAATGGGTGCCCCAGAATTGGACGCAGTACTCCAGATGTAGCGTCACCAGTGCCAAATAAAGGGGAATAATCATTTTCCTTGATCTGGTGGCAATGCTCCTACGAATGCACCCCAATATACCGTTCACATAGTGTCCATTTGACATGATTAACATTCCAGCCTTCAAGACAAGAAAGATTAGTATTTGTATGTATTTATTATTAATATTATCGCTATGCTTGTTTGGTTTGGATGAAGGGAATATTGTCCTACACTGAGCTGAGATTTTTCTGTGTGTTCTTTCACTGATTGTTATGTTAGCTTCACCATAACGTTTTGATAATTGTCATTGAGTTTAGTTTAATTTCCATCTTTGAAAGCCAGCATCAATTCACTTTGTAACTCTCTTGCCATTGTTGCACTGTAGGTTACTAATAACTTATGTTCTTTCATACTAGACTGTAAAAGGTGGAATTTCAGAGACCAGAATTGAAAAAAGAATTGTCATCACAGGAGATGCAGACATTGACCATGATCAGGTGAGCGACTCTGTTGTCACCTAGACAAGACCATTTTCACAAAGAGCTAATCAGTTGTTATAACCTGCAAATTATTTCTGTGCAAAAATGTTTTAGAAGGGTAGCCGTGTTAGTCTGTAACTTTAAGGTGCCCAGAACTACTTGTTTTTAGAGACCAACAAAAATATGTAGTATCGTACGCTTTCATAGGTAAGACCCACTTCATCAGATGAGTTGGAGTGGAAATAACAGAATACATGATATATATAACAGCAAAAGAAGTACCTGTCAATTGTAGGACCTGTGTTAATGAACCTAATTAAGTGGGCTTGATGTGTCCCATTCATAGCTTTTGATGTGAAAATGCAGATTTTAAAGGCAGGGGAAATTGGCTTTGTAGTGCATTAACCAGTTAATGTCTTTATTCAAGCCCAGGGTAAGAGTGTCAAATCTGTAGATGAATTCCAGTTTTACAGTCTCTCTCGCTCTCTCTAATTGGGTGGTGAATTTCACCACCATTAACACCCACGTTTTCATACTTTAAAGCCAGATCCCCGCGAGCCACCTCCCCCTGTGTGCTGCTGCCTCTGTACGATGCGGTGGGGAAGCAGGTGAGAGCTGGTGCTCACGGGGAGCCACCCCTCACCTCCACCACCTCCCCCTTCCCGTTGCCTTTTAAGCCGGCTCCCCACTCATACATGTTTACCTAAATAAATTCATTTTAACATCTCTAGTTAACAGTCTTCATAGCTCTTGCCCCCTTTTATGCTGGGTATTTTTGTTTCCTGCTCCTTCAAGAACTCTTGTTTCCACATAGACAACATGCTCCAGGAATTGGAGCTCGGTGATTAAAAACTAAGTATTTGGACCCAAGCAACGGTACCCTGACTAGAAATTTGGTAACTTTTCCTAACGGGAGATATGAGCTTTTCCTAGAAATTACAGAGATACACAGTTCTCAAAACCACTGTGCTGCTGCCTAAATCTGATCCAATAAACTGTTCCTCTTGTGAACTTCCTCTCTCCCATAATAATAATATTGTGAACTCACATGAACACTAAGCTGGTTTTTAGGCTCTTTATTTAGGTGTCTAATGGGGTAAATTATTTATATAGCATTCAGAAGTACTGCAGACACTCAACGCTAATTATAACGTTTCTGTTGTATATTTGTGTTCTTAGAAGCAAATGCCATAGAGCAATTATCCAAACCATGGGAGCATCCATCAGTTGAGATCTTAGATTCCTTCCAAAACAGGTTGTTCTGTGATTTAACATCCTAGACCCATTATTGCGTGGTCCTCACACAGCATTCTGAATGGAAAAGCTAACACATCTAAGCAAATTTGTCTCTAATTTTTCAAAATTAACATTCCCATGAATGTCTGTGAAGCCATCTTGTTGGGGTCTTTCCATTTGTATGATTGCTTCCTGCATTCGTGGGCATTGTCATTGTCGAGAGCATTTGCCATCTAAATAATCTCATTCAGCCTGACCTAGTATTTGTTCTGGTACAATTTAAGTTTTATTTTACTAAAAAAACCATATTTTTGCTAAAAACAAACAAACAAACACACACAGTCTCCTTTATGGTAATAATTTCATCCAAAATCAGCAGATAATCAACAAACTACTTTTAATCTAGATCCTCTGAGAACTGGGATGTGATTCCTTATCATACTTCCTGCAGTGAAATTTGCTCCAGTTGTCACAAACCAATCTTTTGTAGAACCTAGTTTTGTGAGTTTGAGACCCTATTGTGAGCAGCAAATCTGAATGCTGTTTGTTTTCACTTGGATTTTGTCTTTATGCCTCTGCGTGCATCTTATTTAGATGAACTTCAGTTTTTCCGTTCACTAACGTTTTCTTTTGAGAAACAGTTTTTACTCGCTAATATCACTGTGTTATGCAAAGAGATAACTTGTCCCAGAAACCTTACTTGGGCCAGACTTTCTGTTGTTCTTCAGTGTCTCTGTTCTGTTAATGCTTTCATGACAACTTTATTGCAAAGGCCTATAATAATGGACTCATTAGCAACTGGTTTCTTGTAAAACAAATGTGCCTTTCCCAAGTCCATTGGAATTGGATGGATCAAAATTGGATTGACTTTGTCAGTTTCCATTTCTTTGTGGTAGATTCCAGGAGGAGTGCAGATTTCTAATGCCTCTCCACTCCTCCCACCAATCCCGCTGCTGCCCAATAATATGAAGAATTTCACACCTGCCAATGCCACTTGAACCCCTAAGTCTAGAAAGAAACTAAACAGAGAATTCTCTATGAAAGCAGCATTGTTTTCAAATTTTCCCGGAAGCAAGTGGCTTCATTTGCTCCATTTTTGTCAGAAACGTGTGAAATAAATATGTGTAAGATGGTTCATTTCCTGCATCCAGGCACAAGGCAGGTTTTTTAAAAGGTAACAAGGGTAAGTCCAGTAATTCCAGTTCTTTTGTTATTTTCTAAAGTTCTGTGAAGATGGTGGCGGCTAGAGCAATGGGCAATACTGCCGCTGTTGGCATTGTAAGAGATTAGTAGGAATGGGGCATTCCTTTGTGGTATGCTGCACAGTGGCATGAAGACATGATTTCTACCCTAGGGCTTCCAAAACTACCTAGACAAAGAATTTCACTTTAAACTGTTCAGCAGCAGGCAGCCCAACATGCTTCTCTGAAGAGCCGTTTCTTTTTCAGGTTCTAGTGCAGGCCATCAAGGAAGCAAAAGAGCAGCACCCAGACATGTCTGTAACCAAGGTTGTTGTCCACCAGGAGACCGAGATTACTGACGAATAGCAAGGCCAGGTAAGCAGGTAGAAATTAGTGCTCCAATCCAGTGTCTAGAGACACTGGGCTCAATTGAGGAGGGATCACCTGCAGCCAGAGAGCACAAGTAATCACAATTTAATGTAAAACCTATCAGCGCCTTTTCAGATTTTCTTGAAGTCCTGGAACTTGAGGTGGAAGGTGCACAGGTATACTGATTTGCATAGCACTTGAAGTATCAAGGTGGCTTACGGACCTAAACTACAGTAGAACCTGCCTATCTGGGAATCCCAAGAATCATCTCTTTCAGTAGTAGTACAGAGAACAAGTATTTTGACTTTATTTTGTGCATTTAACAGCACTTTGTGCATTGGCATCTTCTCTGTGGATCTATGAGTTAGCTGCCCAAAACACACAACTGCAAATGTGTAGCATGTAAGGCCTTCTCTATACTGACTCTCCCCATCTATCTACATCAGCTATGCGAATAGTATGGTTGAAGTTGCATACTGATCACGGCTTCTTGCATACGGTAAGGTCAAAGGGGACTGCTCTCCCACTGGCGGCAATTACTCTTCTCGCCTTGATGGAGTACCCACGTCCATGGGAGTGTTCTTGCTGATCGATTTATCATGTCTACAGCAGATGTGATAAATTGACAGCTGGTGGATTGAGTGCTGCAGTTTCGATCCAGTGTAAAATGTAGTCAAGAGCATCGACTTCTTATATTTTATGGTAATCACTGCACAGTAGAAATCATTTCAACAGATGCCAAATTCAACTTGATGTGGGCGGCCTTAGTGTCTCTAGTTACAGATAACTATGAACTCATGAGAAATACAGTGGGTTAAACTGTCTGAGGGAGAGAATGCAGATACTGATTTTTGTTTAAGAAGGAATACTAGTGTGTATGGTACAACTGTCTGAGAAGAGAAAATGATAATCAATGAAGCAGCAGGTTAATTTGGATAGGCTGAATACAGTTAGCCAACTTGGAATTTGACCAGTCCTGTGTCCACACTACACAGCAGCAGGGCTGTATTATCAGCTGATGAGTTGTGCTTGTTTGGGCTTTAGCCAATAGCTCAGGTCTTGCCAGCCAGCTTGTTCTGCTACAAATAACGTTTGTGAGTGTGGGCAGATGCAGAGTTTAGCAATAACCTGAATTAACTTGCAGTGAAGGCAATCACTTAACTGTTTGCAGGAAGTTTCATCTGTGACCATGGATGATGATCTCCATTTTACATTGTATCCTGCATCTCCAACACCACATTGATGGACATTGGTTTATTACTTGCTCAGAAGGAAAAGGCTAGGGTGTTAAATGTGAACCCTTATCTCACCATTCACTGAATTGCCAATATCACTTCCTGCAGCTCCTTGCTTCTTCCTTGGAGGTCTCCTATGCAAAGACTGTGCAAGCCTGGTCTGGTTTTGTTGTGAAAACTCACAATGAGTTACACAATTGTGCCAATTTAATTGCATTAGCATAACACCATTATCAGGTACTATCATCTTTCTGTTTAGATAACAACCACCAGATGCAAGTGAAATTTCCTTGTTTATGTGAACAAAAACGTATTGACACTGATCGTGCTAGAGCTCTATATAGAAAAGGCATCGTAGGCGCACATTTACCTGCAGTGGCTCCCAGTCTTTATCTTGATAACATCATGAAGTGCAGGCAAATGAGCCCACAGACTCATATGGGAGCAGCCAAGAAATCACTACTAGGCAACAACAGCAAAAGCCAACCAAATTTGGTAGTGGAAAAGGCCATTGTCTGCCGGTCTTTCAAACCTTCATGCCTAACGTCAAGTCCTATCTCCTATTTAGGATCCTTGCGCATTTCAAAAGTGTGGTGGATGCACAGTTCTTGTTGACTTCATTGGGATGTGTGTGTGTGTTTGGAGCTTGTGAAAAATCAGCACATTCACTCAGGGTGCCTCAGTGTAGCTTTAGGAGTTTGACTTCAGACATATGCTGGAAAATTACAATCAATGCTTTAATGAGCTGAGTGTCAGGGGCAAGGGGAAAAGCACCTTGTGAATTTGTGATATTAAAAATGCCCCTCACTGGGTGCCAATAGGAATGCTTACACAGCTGGCTACTTACCCTAACCTTGTCTTTCTAGGAGATATTTCTCCCTGACTGAGAGAACACCAGAAAAAGAGGGGAGAGAGAAAGGTGAAAAAACTGCAAAACTACAGGAAACTGCCGGGAGCACAAAGACCACAGATTTACAAGATTCACTCTTAATAACTGAACATTCATATCACTTACTAGAAGTTACGCTTTACCATTTACTTGGGATTTTTCAGAATACAGTGAATCCTTTTGAATATTTTTATATTGTAAAACACAGTATGCCATATGTCTCACTGTACTGAATGTTTGTTTTTTTTACTGATTTTCAGTTTTGCATTCCCCCATCCATAGTCTCCATAGGTCCTCGCAAGAGGATTGGTTCTTAAGTCTTACTCCTTCAGCCTCATCAGGTATACTGGGGTTAAGCCATGCTCAAAATAACAGCCGTGTGAACGCTAATGATTGATGGGGCTTTCTTCAGAAAAAAATCATTTTACTTAGATTTCAGTGTGTGGCATTTCTAGTTGCCTCTTGGAATTGGCCCTAGATATTTCCAGAAAACTTCAAGCCATGATACCCAGGTGCACAAAACAGAGTTTCTCCCTTCACTCTGAATTTCCTTGCTTTTGTGGATTTCAGTCTCTTGATGTTGTTTGAACATGAGGGCGGGGGGG
>JANRFK010002918.1:5167485-5178378 GCA_030068395.1 Apalone spinifera | reverse complement strand
GGGGAGGGGCAAGAGCGAGGGTGGCAGACTGAGGAAGGGCGAGCGGGGGGGCACCGGAGCACCCTGGTGCATTGGGAAGTCCGTGCCTGGGTGCAGACGCTGAGGCGCTCCGTCTGCAGCGGTTCCTAAGGCAGGTGCTGCTGGATGGGGTGTAAAGGTGTTTATCCATCGGCATGCAGTGGAAACGCAGCCGCCTCTGGCAAAGAGAGGACGGGGATTTCAGAAGCAAAACAAAGCAGGGGAGGAGGGGCCCCTCTCTCAGAGCGCACATCAAGGGTCTGTTCTGGTATATTGGGGGGAGGACCCACCCAGCCTGCCTCACTCAGGAAGCCCACAGCCAGCCAGTTGGCTTTGTGAAAGGGGCTCCCCGCCCACCATGCCTGGAAATGCGGGTGGGAGGGGGGAGAACTTGTCTCTGGAAAGCGCGGGATAGTTTGGTTCTCATGACAGCGTTGGTTCCGGGTGTCCTGACGCGCCTCTGGTCTGTGCCCACAGACATGTGCCGCGGAGCCATGGGACTGGGTGACTCCCGACCGTGGCGCGCGGGGCCTTTGGGAACAGCATGGGTGGCGGCTCCGGGAGCGGCCAGTGAATGAGGCTTGGGGAGGCTGGGACAGGCCATCAGCCGCCTGCGTAGAGTGTGTGAGGCCTGCAAGGCAGGGCTTGTGCCGCCAGGGGCCGGGGCTGTTAGTGGGGACAGGTAAGGCTGCTTCACACCCAGGGCAGGGTGCGGTGAGTCACCTCCCAGCCTGGGCAGTGCCAGAGACTCCTCCCTCCTGATGGGGCATCGCAGGAGAGGATGCTACATGTGCTGCACAGGGCCAGGCCTGGGGCTGGCTGCTGAAACCCTCCACCCATCTGGCCGCGGAGAGCAAGGCCTTTTGGAAAATATTTGTTCCGGGCTGTCAGGGGCACAGGGATTGGCAGCACTGGAGCCTGAAGGTCTCTACAGCCCAGGGAAAGGCCGTCTTAAAAGCATCATGTAACTTAGGACTCAATGTAAGAATCATAGAATACTAGGACTGGAAGGGACCTCGAGAGGTCATCGAGTCCAGTCCCCTGCCCTCATGGCAGGACCAAATACTGTCTAGACCATCCCTCTTAGACATTTATCTAACCTACTCTTAAATATCTCCAGAGATGGAGATTCCACAACCTCCCTGGGTAATTTATTCCAGTGTTTGACCACCCTGACAGTTAGGAACTTTTTCCTAATGTCCAACCTAAACCTCCCTTGCTGCAGTTTAAGCCCATTGCTTCTTGTTCTATCCCCAGAGGCCAAGATGAACAAGTTTTCTCCCTCCTCCTTTTAGATATCTAAAAACGGCTATCATGTCCCCCCTCAATCTTCTCTTTTCTAAGCTAAACAAACCCAATTCCTTCAGTCCTCCCTCATAAGTCATGTTCTCTAGACCTTTATTCATTCTCGTTGCTCTTCTCTGGATCCTCTCCAGTTCTCCACATCTTTCTTGAAAATGCCCATGTCCCCCTGGCCGGCCTGGGGAAACTGACTGGCAATGCTACTATGGGAGAGGCGCCTCTGGGAACCCACTGTTCCAGAGCACACCACCTGCTTTGGTTCCAGATGAATTGCTCAGCTTTGGGAGTGCACGAGCAGGCTGGAACAGCGCAGCTCACAGAGCAGCATCCTGCCACTGTATCCCGGGGTAATTTTCAGAGATTTTATTTGGCAATAGAGAAAATAAAAACCAAACCTGCTTTGAAAGTGCCTTTCCAAGAAGTGCAAAGGCCGGTGGTGGTGTGAAAAGCCAGCTCAGGTGGGCAAGTCCTTCCCAGCCAAGAGCCAAGGTGGCTCCAGCCCAACAGGGGCCCGATGCCAACTCTTACACCAGGCATCTCCACTGGGGACCCTGACAGCCCCTTGTGCCCCGGGACTGCAGCAAGCTGCCCCATCCTCCTCCCCTGTCGGATGAGCTGGCCCACCTTGGTGCATGGCCGGGGCCCAGATCTCCCACAATTGGCAATTTAAGGCAATGAAGCCATTTTAAAACAAGCCCATCATTGAACAGGGTTTCCGTGCAGCGGCCTCCGCGAGTCCGTGCCAGGCAGCGAGGAGAAAATTCCAGTTCAAGAGTAGAAAGTCCCACGCTGGGTATTTTTAGTTTGTTCTCTCTCGCCAGGGCCTCAAGCAACCGGGTTGTTTTTCTGGCAGCTCAGTCTGTGTAATTGGGGTCAGAGCTGGCCTCGGGGGATTCTGTGCAGAGCCCAGCATACAGGGACGGTACATATGACACAGGCAGGTCTGGGGCCAGAAGGCTCATTCGCAGAGGAAATCACTTCTCTGCAGAACCTGCTGCTGCTCCGGAATCCGGAGAACCGGAGACCGAACTTGCTGCCTCCAGATCCAGGTGCTACGGACAGTCCTGCAGGCAGGAGTCGTCATGGACGCTGCTCTGGAGACAACCCGGCACACGCGGCACGGTGCGGTCACTGAGCAATCGCGCAGGACGAAGGCCACATCCTGGTCTTGGCTTCACTGGGTGCGGCTTGAAAGCTTTCCGGGCGTGAAAGCAAAGCCGCACGCCGGGATGGGTTGGTGGATGTGCCCCTTGTGGGAGGTCAGTCTTCTTTGAGTGATTGCCCCAGGTGTGCGCTGCGGGCACGATCAGGGCCGTTTCCCTCAGCGGGTCCTGTTGGGGCAGTTGTGGAGCCCCTCCCCCCTCCCCCCGGCCTGGTGTCTTCCTGGCGCGATAGATGAGGCGCTGCTGCCCCACCACCTCTCCATCCCGTCTCTCAGCCTGTGACGGTCGCTGGAACAGCCTCACACTCTTGCTTTGCAAGCGTTGGCAGTGGTGGCCAGTGGTTGTAGCTGTTAGAATGAGTTCGGGGGGTGTCCCCCATTTACAGTTCCCCTGACTGGGGCGTGCTGCCGTCTCAGTGGTTTGTCTTGCCAGAGCTGCAGGACACCCCATGCCCATGGGCAAGCCGCGCGCTTGGTGCCTTGTGTACTTTGGAGAGGGCCATCAACTGATAAGTGCCCTATTGTCAAGGGCAAAGGAAGCCCTTCTCCTATGGGATTCTGTATCTCCCACCGCATCCACCCACAGGCCTCGGACCTACCGAGGGTGCAGTACAGCCTAGTGGACCATCTCAGCCACTTGTTCAGCTCCCATGAATGGTCCCTCTTCGTGTCCATCTTTGTGTCCTCACCGTGTCCATATTCGGCAGGTGGGCAGCAACAAGGAGCAACGGGAAATGCCACCTGTCTGCTCCTCCCACAATCACAGCCAGGGCTCCATGGTGGATCTGTTTCCCCTCGCCTGGTCGAGCCCCCTCTTCTGTGCCTTCCCACCCTTCCCCCTCAGACACAGGGTCCGTCTCAAAGTCCAGCAGGAAAAGCTGTCTTCATCCCAGTCACACCAGCATGGCCCAGGCAACGGTGGTTCACCGCACTGCTGAATCTGTTCAGGCAGGTCCCTGCTTCCGGGCCTCATCTCCCAGGACCCCGGCCACCCACGACACCCCAGCCTGAAGCTCCTGCACCTTGTGGTGTGGAAACACCACGGTTAAGCTATTGCGAGTGGCACTGCTCGGATTCGGTCTATGGAGTCCTCCTTGGCAGTCACAAACCCGCCACTTGGGCAACATATATGGCAAAGTGAAAGCGCTTGTCCATTTGGTCCATTCCCACCATCCTTGACTACCTCCTGTGCCTAAAACGTCAGGGCCTGGCCATTTCGTCTGTCCAGCAGCCATCTCGCCATTTCACCCAGGGATCGGGGTAGATCTGTCTTTGGAAACCCCATGGTAGGACGGTTCCTCAAGGGGCTGGACAGGCTAGACCCTCAGGCCAAAGATCCAGTTCCCCAAGGGGGTTTGAACCTGGCTTTCTCTAAGATCATGGAACAGCAGCCTGCCCCCATCCTACCTTTCTTGGAAGGCAGCCTTCCTGGTGGCCATAGTGTGGACCTGACAAGCCTCTGAGCTCTGAATTGTGGCCTTGGAACCACCGTTTACTGTCTTTTATAAGGACAAGGTGCAACTGCACCCTCACCCAGCCATCCTGCCTCAGGTGGTCTCCCACTGGCATATAGACCAGGACATTTTTTTGCTGGTTTTGTTCCTGAAACCCCACACCAATGACGGAGTGTGCACTCTGTTCCCTGGCCACCCTGCGGTTTAACAGTGAACGCACTAGACCATTCTGTTAATCCACACGACTCTTTATTGCAGTAGAGGAGGGAATGAAGGGCCTCCCCATCTCAGCCCAGCATTTTTCCTCGTGGATCACGTCCTGCATCAGGGTCTGCTGCAACCTGGCCGAGGTCCAAGCACCCGCCTTGACGGTTCGCTCCGGATGGGCACTGGCTTCCTTGGCGGAGTTCATCGCCCAATCCCTAGCCAGGACAGCTGCGAGGACATCCATCCACCCCTTCACCTCTCACTACGCTGTTATCCTGTAGCAGGAGAGGACATGGCCTTTGGCAGGGCAGTTCTGTGGGCAGCAAGCAGGTGAGCTCCGCCGCGGATGCTGCTGGTGAGTCACCTATGGGAAAGCACATGAGCAATCACGCAAAGGATAAAACCGGCTCCGTGTGTCTCGTCATTGGTGTTCTTCGTGACGTGCTGCTCATGCTGGTTCCAACTCCCGCCACCTCCCCCCTGCGGGAATAATGGGGCAAGAAGGAACCAAGAGGGCAGTGGGCTGACCTTGCCTTCTATACTGCGCCACACCAGAGGCCCCACAGGCAACCCGATGAGTACCACAAAGGGAAAAATTCTCCGAGGACTGCATGCACAGTGCGCACCCCTATTGGAATGGACGAGAACAACACATCTCCAAGCACAGCCGTTACTAGAGGGAGGTAACTGGTTGTCCCCCATTTCCAGCAGAGGGGAGCTAGATGCTGACAGTGACTCTGCCCCTCAGCTCCGTGTCTGGGAGTAGCAGAAGCTCTTGTGATCAGCGGTGAGAGCCCCTTTTGGGTCCAGCTGAGAGATGCCCTTCCTGCCTACATGAGCAATGGCCATGGGGGTGGCCCAGGCTAGCCACTTGGGTACGTCCCTGGGGGCTGAGTGGGGCCGCACCCTGCCAGCCAGCCCCAGCCACCGCCAGGACCGCCGCAGCCGCGCTGCTGCACTGAGGTGCCAGCTTGAGCAGCGTGTGCCCCTGAGCTAGGACCCGCCCGCCCCGCTGCGGTGCAGATGTACCCCCGTGACCCAGGCAGCGGGTCATTTCACAGCACCTGCTCTGGAGCAGGGAATCCCTGAGGGGGCATGCTGGAGACCGGGCTTTTGCAAGCCAATCAAGGGCTAGAAACCCCCCTGCAATGGCTTGTGGGAAGGTATTTCAGTAGGACCAGTTACAGCTCTTCCTGCCTGCTGCCCCTCTCGCCCTTTCTGCAGTTTGGCGCCGCCTGCACCCCACTCCCGCGAGCCGTTCGACTGCTCAGGGAGCTCAGCAGCGAGCAGGCAGGGAGGGGATCCATGTTCCCAGCTCTGTGAGCAAAGGGGGAATAATCCCCCCTCTCCTGAGGGTCAGGTGACCTGGCCTCGTCAGACGGGACAGCCCAGATCGCGACGCATCAGAGCAGTGCCGGACATCCCTCCTGTGGAAACACAACAGCTCTGCCGAGATCCCGTTGCCATCGGGCTGGAGGTGGAGGCAGAGTTGGTTCAAGACTTCCTGTCTTGTCTGTGTCTGGGTGTCATTGGAGGGTTATTAAGTAGGTGAGGGGGAACCGGGGATGGCTAAAAGGAGCGGCTGGAGTCTACACCAGCCTACCTCAGGAGGGGGAAGGATTCTCGTTGCCTCTGAGAGCCAGCTTTGAGAGGGGAGCCATTACATCCGCAACCCATGAACCACAGAGCAGTGACAATGCTTGGTGCTTCCCAGACACAGCCCTTTACGGAGAGACAGTAACTGGAGTGCAGGGGGAGCATTCATCCCCTTTTACGGGGGAAACTGAGGCACAAAAGTGATCTCGGGCTTGAAAACAGTCGGATCAGTCCCAGCAACTACATGCGAGTCTCTTTCCCAGATGGAGACCAGGCTCCCAGCCTGCCTTGGGGCTGGCGTGGGATGGGGAAATCGAGAGGCCCAATGAGGGCTTGTAAAACATCGAGGGCCATGGGTGACACCAGCCCCACTGAGCCCCTCAGGCCCCCAGCTGGAGGGTCCCAGTAAATCCCTGTAGGTCTGCTGGGACCGGAGCCTTGAGTATCTCATGTCCACATCCAGCTCGTCGGCACGCTTGGCCGCCTCCTTCCCAAGCAAACAGCCTCTGCCCGGCTGCAGGGGAGAGCTGGACCGACGCCCAGTGGCACATACGCACGCAGAGCCCAGGCCAGCTGGCGGGGGGGGGGAGCTGAGATTGATTTAACCGGACGACACGGAAGGCACGGCGGCAGCGAGCCAGTTAGAGCAAGGCTATTGGAAATCGCTGCATTTCAGGCACAGGCTGCAGGGCGTGGCCGGCAGTGGGTAACTCCAGCTCCAGCAGGACCCCCGGGCGGCTGGGGATCGCTCAAGTACCTGGAGCCACCTCACCCACAGCTGGGTCTGGAGACAGCTCTGCACAGGCCCTAGCTAGGAGCCACCTTGCTAGGTGCCGGTGATCTTGCAGGAAGACTCGGATTGCTGGACAGAGCCTGGCTGTGGGACTAGCCGGGGGCTGAGGACCTGCAAGCTGAGGAAGGGGGGTGCTTGTGCAGCGCAGGACATCCCCCTTCTACCATCCCTGGACGAGCCTCCACTGCCTCGGCCAGAGGTTGTCCCCGGAGCTGCCAACTGACTTTGCTCTTCTTGCATCTGACCCCACCAGCCCCGCACAGAGGGATCTGGGGGTCTCCACCCTGCGTGTAGCTAATGGGCTGAGTAAAGGGGCTTAACTCCACCTTGACCACCACCGTTGTGTCGTCCCTCCCCACAGCTACCCCAGCCTGGAACTGGGACCAGCCGCAGGGACTAGCCCAGCCAGTTGAAATGCCACGGCCCCAGCTGGGTGGCAAGGCCCCGTGCCAACTCCTGGGGGGACTGAACCTTCCCCAGGAAGGCGCGCCGTGGAGACAGTCAGCTTGGAGCCCAGGCTGTGGGAACCCCCTGCCCTCATAGCCCAGCCTTAACCCAAATGTCTACTCTGCACTTCATTGTGCCGTGAGCCTTTAACCGCCGTGTAGACGTGCCCGGCGGGGGCAGGACAGAAAGGCAGTGCACAGCTTTCTGGGTGTGATGTGGGGAGGGTGTGATGTGAGGAGCATACGGGGAGTGGCAGGTTCCAAATTAGTAGGCTTCAACTCAAGAACTTCCCATAGTCATACAGACGCCCACTGGGATAAGAGCGAGCTCTTCATTTTAAATAGGCTAGAAGAGATTGGATTTTTATTGGTAAAGACTGATTTTACACACACACACACACACACACACACACACACTATAGTGCACTGATAACAATCAACATTTTCAGATAGGCAGAGTAACAAAAATCCTGTTTGAGAAGTACCTGAACTTTGATTGCGGGCTAAAACGTTAGTATGTGAAGCCGATGGCAGTTGCAAAGATTTACCTTTTTTCAACCTCAGTGCTAATTATCATTAAATAATTCTTTGACCCCCAGCTCTGTAATTTTTTTACAAGTGTGAAAACCTGTCAATAAAATAAAGTGTAGTAAAAGGGCTTAAAAACAAACATAGATAAAATTATATTTAAAAATATGATATTCCAGCTTGGTTTTAAGGGGCAGGCTACTGCAGTCACTTCAGTCGGCCGCTAGAGGGAGACATGGTCCAAACGCCACGTTATCTAAGGGCGATGAATACACCGGCACTGGCCCAGATATGCTGCAACATCTCCAGGGTCACTGCATTCCTTTCCGGCCCAATGGCAATGTCCTGCTTCCACACTTCTACCAGACCCCACAGACCTTGGCGGCAGCATGGCTGAGAAGCTGACCTGCAGGATCTTTCAGCGTAGGCTGAGCCAGCAGACCCAACACCCTCTGTTCCAGCTGCCCACGCCGGGATCTTCTGGTTATGCTCCTACCAATGGAGAAAGGAGACAGTGGGGTGCAAGGAAGCCCAGTTTCCGGGCTCTGCTGCTCAAGATCGGGCACTGAGGCTGGGCTCTGGCCCATGTGCAGCTTCTGGGGAATTCTTCCAAGTTGGCCGCATGCCGTAAGTGTTTCCCAGGTGGGGATGCACAGGATGTTTTGCAGGAAGATCAGGAGGAGCCGGGGAAGGTGGCGCGGTATGTGCACCCTCAGCAGCAGCTGGTGATTAGATGAAATCAGGTGCGGAAGCTCCCAACCCCTGAACCAAGCCGGGGATGGGGCAAAAGGATGGAGTTCTGGTTCTTAACACATAGCTGCTCCATAAGCAACACCCACTCATGCCCCTCCTGCTGACCTCACATGCCCCCTGGTTCCTACCCTACCAAGCGCTGCCAATGTCCAGGACTTTACTCCAGCTCTCCCAACAGTTGGTGTCACCCACCAAGCCTCAGCTCCTGGAGGCAGGTGATGGCATCAGCTTTAAATGAAAGTCTCCAGCCTTGGCAGCCATGAGGGACAGACAAGCGGACAAAGAAAACCTGCATCGATGGGCTCCAGCCATGCGATGTGATGCCCAGGGCCGGCCCACAACATTTTGGCACCTGCAGCGGGGAGCTCAAATGACACCCCCATGTCCCCTCGCTTGGGCCAAAACTTTGAAAGGGCTCAATTCTGCCTTCTTCCTGTTCTACTCCTCTCATGGTTCTGCTCTGCTACTTACCCCAATAAAGGAGAACTAACAACTTAAAATGCCTTATTAAAAAATTTGAAGTAACACTTCACTTTCAAACACCTGAACTGCAAATGTAACTAGTGCAATGTGCATCTCGAGCAGCGCGAATACATCTGCACCAGCAGCAGACACAATTTTCTACACTCTGGGGCCTAGGGGCAACCCCCCCCCCCCCCACACACACACTCTGGCACCTGAGGCGGCCGCCTCAGTTCGCCTCACGGTAAGGCCTGCCCTGGTGGTGCCCCAAAGTCCTGAGCATCTGCAGCTGTCTCTGGCCTGCTCTCCATAGCTGGGAGCATCCCGCTTGCCCGTGAGGCGGGAGGGAAGCGCAGCAGGAAATGGATGGGTTGTAGCTTCGCTCTAGATCCCAACCCTGCGGCCTCTGCTCAGGCCCCTCATGCAAGCACCTCAGCCTCCCCTCGTGAGCCCTCTGGGCCCACAACCTTCCCAGCCGCTCTGCCCCGTGCTTGCCAGGCAGTGGCACTCAGACAGGAGAAGGCCTGGACGGAGCCCTTCCCTCAGCCAAGCACTGCTCCTGCTGCAGCAGCTGCCTGGCTCTTTCCTCAGGCAGGAGCGGAGCCGCTCCCGGCTCTGGCACAAGCAGCCGCACCCCCCCCCATCCCCAATTTCACTGACGGCGAAAAGGGTTTTCAGGGCCACGCAGACGTGGGAGTAGAACCAGGATCCCCACGGCGCTGGCCGGTAAACCCAACTGGCACCTGAGGGAGTAAAAGGAAGGCACATTAACCCCTTCCAGACTAGACATAACTGTAGCTGAGAAACACGGGGCTTCAGTGCAGTTCCACATCTGGGTCTCTCCCAAGCTGAGGGAGATGTTTCAGTGATGTAGGGGTTAAAATTCTCCCTCAAACACCCTCCCCCTTAAACCAGCCCTCTCAGCTTGCCTGCCTCAGGCCAGCAAACCATTCATTGGGAACAGCTGCTGGTTCCCGCTGACAGGAGGAGCGAGAACTCAGGGCTGTCAAGGAGCTGCCCCCTTGGGACCTGAGCCACGGCTCCCTTCAACGGTTCCCAGCTGAGCCCCAGAAAGGGATCGTTCCCACACCCAGCTTCCAGCAGCCCCTCACGAGCTTCCTGGGCCGGGTCCCACTCACGGCTGTTGCTGCCAAGGGAGAGCCCAGGGTTGCTGAGCTGGGCACTCTCTGCTGGGGACCAGCGCCCCCATGATGCCCCCTCCCTAGACACAAAAACCGCCATTCAGCAGCTGCTTGGGCAGCCCTGGCCAGGGAGGCCCAGCATGGGCAACAGCCAGGCCAGTTCTGCCCTCTCTGTCCCTGCCTGCCTGTGCATGCAGACCGCTGCTCTGAAAGCCGTATGGCTCGGAGACCCCTGGCTAGCCTTTGTTCTCTGCACACCCCCCCTGGCTGGCTCGCATTTGCTGGGCGCCCCACTGGCACCCCCAGGCCGGTCTCGGCTGCACTGCCGCCTGGCCAGTTAGCCCCCGCTTTGAGTTGGGCTTCTGGGTCTCTTTCTCCCGAAGCGGCTTTGCCCTTGTCTCAGCTTGCAGGGCTCAGACCAGTGCGCCACTTCGTGCGGGCCATTTGGAATCCCACCCCCTGTCCTCCACACGCCGTGGGCCCCTCCCGGCTTCACTGCTTAGTCAGCCACAAAAATATTGGCTAGTGCCAGGCCCTGCACAGCCCCGGGCAGGATCTGGTAGGGAAGGCCCCCAGTTTCGAGCAAGCCATTGCTAACTCCTCTTGGAGCAGGCTCCTGCAGCCCCCTTTGCAACCACCCAGGCCTGCTGATGGAAAGAGGGTGGGGGGGATGGGACAAAGCTGCTCCAGGGCCTGGTGCTCTAAAAGGGCTTGGGGCTCCCAGCCACCAATGGCATAGCAGCAGCTTGCGCCCCGGGCCCTTTAAATTGTCACCCAGTCTGTGGCAGTGCTGAGCCCCACCCCTTCTAGCCAAGGCCCCGCCTCTTCCAGGGGCATTGGAGCCGCGCTTCCCTGGTCCAGAGCCTGGCAAAGCCTGTCAGCATTTCTGCAACAATCGTGTGTGTTCGTCTAAGCCACATGCCCCTTCTCTGCTTATGAGCATGCCTAGGGGGCCGGAGTCAAAGACTTACAAAAGTCTGGGAGCTCACATCTACGGCTCCCCCCTCCGCTAGCTCAGAAACGCACAACG
>JANRFK010002918.1:5144520-5162169 GCA_030068395.1 Apalone spinifera | reverse complement strand
GGGTTTAGTGGCTGCAAACCAGGGCCCCTGGCAGAGGGACCCCCCACAGAGCTGCATTTTTGACAGCCTGGAGCTATTTTGGGGGCTGCAGCCCCTAAAGCCCCCTTTTAATCTGGCCCTGCTGGGTTAGTAAGTTGCCTAGTTCTGCAATGACCCAAGTCACATGCCTGCAGGAGTTGCCCAGGCAGTGGGAGGAGGAGGAGGAGGTTTGTTTCCATCAGCCCTGAACTCCCGCCCTGGGAGAGGAGGTTGGGGCATGCGACTCTTTTACATGGCCAGAGTATTCTTGTGCCACCCCCCGCGCGGGTGTCGGTGCAGGAAGCCTGCACCTTGCTCACCGACCAGGTGTGGGCACACCCCACGTGGTGCTTTGCAGGCAGAAAGAGTTGTGCTTGGCACAGGGGATGCCGCCCTTTGAAAGTGCAGCCGCCTGCTGCGCTTCTGCCGTTCCTTGGCCGAGGCAGCACAGCGCCGTAGCCAACGGCCAGAGCTCAGGCAAATCCAGCATCTGTCCAAAACACTCAAACCCTGCCTTCTGGCGCAAAACTTCCCACCCTAAGAATCCCTGCACTGAGAGGTCTCCCCTCCTGCTGTGCCCAATACTCCACACACCAACACCTACCTGCCTCCCTGAACCGCTGTAACACAAACACATAAATACCCCCAGCCAGCCAGGAAGGCCCCCAGGGACTGAGCTATCAGTTTTGTATCAGTGATGGATGGCCGCACATGACCTGAACCCAGCGAGCTCCCCATGCTCCACTGGAGTCACTAGCCTAGCATATTTGCAAGGGCAGCATGCCTGGCTGTGATCTACAAAAGAAACAAATCTTGAGCCTTTAATTTCTACCCCGTTGGACCACAGCGCTAGTGCTGGACTAGGTGTGGGCCTAGCCAGTCCAGACCTGCTAGCCACAAGGCTGGGAAATGCTCCTGACGCACACTGGACCCTGCCCTGAACTGTGCTGGGGCAGAGGGAGCACAGTCTGGAGTTTGCAAAACTTCAGTTGTGGCTGGTTTTGCACAAACCGACCAACCAAACTAAGGCTCAGATCCAGGTTCCCCTTTATCTCTAGTTACAAACCAACCTGCTGCAGCTGACTAAGCCACCACCTGGGCCTGCCTAGCCTGGTGCCTGCGCGGGATCTGCCTTCGCATCCTGGCTCACATGCTTAAAATACGCTGGTGGAAGTCTCCACCCTTCTCCCCAGCCTCCTCTTTCCTGGGCAAAGGGCTGGGGGCCAGGGCCCTGCATGCAGGGAGAACATCCAGCCAAAGGCACAACGTGTGGTGCATGTTTGTGAAAAGGCACCAGAGAGCAGCTTTGCGGAGGAGCTAGGTGAAGAGACAACAGCTGAGGCAAAAGTTGACCTTTCACAGAAGGGGATGGGAACTGGTCAAAATTAAATAATGAAAATTTCCCAGGAAAAAGTCCAATTCTCCCCTTTCCCCTCACACAGCTCTAGGGCCACATCCTGAGCCGGCGTAAGAGTGCCCCATAAGAGCTAGCCGCACAGCAGTCCGAGGCACGACTGCCGCGCAGATACGGATTTGTGACGAAGAGGCACGTGCAGGGTAGCTTTACTTGAGCTAACGAGGACAAAGCAGTACAGACTGCATAAAACCCACCCTGACCCCAGGTGCTGCTCATGTTCCTGGCCCCTGGTGAGGTCTGTGCAGCTACAGGGTCACTGCTAGTTTTAGCTACATTACAGCTAGCAGGAGTGTGGCCTGTCTGAGTGGCAATCATGCCCCGACGGCAGCGCGGGCGTGCCCTCGGCCAGCGTCAGGCCCCGACGGCAGCGCGGGCGTGCCCTCGGCCAGCGTCAGGCCCCGACGGCAGCGCGGGCGTGCCCTCGGCCAGCGGAGTCCCATCCAGACATAGGGAAATGCCCCCGTTGCTTCCTTGTGTTCAGCCAGGTTCTGGGCTTGATGAAACCCACCCAGCGGAGATCCTGCCTGATGGCCAGTGGCAAATGGAACTTCCTGCAGGAGACGGGAGCTTTGCAAAGGCAGTTGCCAAAACATTGTACAGGCAAAATGATTGACTCAGCCCCTCAGTGGTGGCGAGGGAACATTTAATAACCCAGCTACTGACCAGTGGCTTGCCTAGCAGTGTGGGGCCCTCGTTCACCTACTGCTGCTGCCCTTCCAGTGAGCAGTGAGGAAAGGGGCCCCCGCAGCATTGTAGGGGGATCCCCACCCACCTGGCTTGAGTAGCTAAGCCCGGCTTCCCCACGTAGCTTGGGGAGCGGGGTCGCGAGGTCAGGCCAAGCCCGCCCACTGAGAACTGGAGCAGTGACTCAGCCCCAGGGGGCTCTGGAGAGGGGAGACCTGTCCCTTGAAGAGTCTCCCCTAAGGGGGATCAGGCCTGTACTCGGCTCAGTCAGCAGCACTGACCTCCCCCCTCATCATTGGAGCGGCTGTTCAAAGAAGAACCTGCCCAGCAGTCCGCCAAGCGAGCAATGGGCGGACAGGCAGCCTGGCTGCGTCACCCATCCCCTGCCAAGTCAGACTCGTGAGCCCAATTCTGTTCCCACCTCCTGCACGCTGAGGCTGGGTTCGTCCCTGCCCTGCAGCTCGGCCGGCTCCAGGAGCCTGTCGGAGGACTCGCCCGTGCTTTCCAGTTTGGCGTAGCCAACCAGGCTGATGTGGTCAAGTCTAGGCCAGCTCCTGTTCTTCCGCTCTTTGATGGGCGCCACCAGCAGCACCCCCGGCCTCCCGAGATCCAGCGACTTGGAGTGACCCGGGTTGTGGAGCTGCATGTCTAAGCTGCATTCGTCCTCGCTGCCTGCTGGGTTCAGGAGCGTCTCAACCACCGCGAGGGAGGGAGGCCCATTGTCAATGTTAATGACGACATGGCTACCCTGGAGGTCACGGCCTCCGGGGGAGTGGCCGGGTGGAAGAGTCCAGGAGAGTCGCAGCACCTCATCTGGCGTCCCGGCCAGGCTGCTCCCCACCTCATCGCTCCCCCTCCGAGAGGCAGCCGGCTTCTCGACGAGGCAGTTATTCACCTTTATGATGGGAAGCAACAAGGCATTAGCAGCTGAGGAAATGACTGACTCGCTCCCCTGGGTGAAGGACGGATTGAAGTTCCCTTCCATGGAGTTTCCAGAGTCTGAGTGGACGCTGAGGAGGGACATGGAGGGAGAAACTCCCTTGTGATGGAGCAGCTGGGCCGTTGTCTGGAGCCGGTTGGGCCCGTAGCAGTCAGCCCACTTGTTCCTGGGATTGGAACAGGATTGGAAGCCGCTGGAGGAGAGATCCACCTCGTAACAGCCCTCCACACACTCAGCATTGGCCTTGAGGGGGGGCAAGCTAGTCCTCTGGCAGTACTTCTCCTCATGGCTCAGATCCTGGGGGAGGCCCATAGTCATGGAGTACAGGCCTTTCTGCATCAGCAGGCGGGTCTCCATGTCCCTGTTCTCGTACAGCATGGTGTTGGCACAGATGACAATGAAGAGGCCAACGCCCATGATAACGGGGCCAATCAGCTTCAGCTTCTCACTGTGAGGGAGGTAGCGGGCATGGGCAGAGACCTTCACTTGCTTTTTGATGTCCCCTGGGCTGCTGGAGTTAACTGGCCTGGCTGCGGGCCCAGCTGCATGTGGACCCTGGTGTGGCCAGTAGCCCACCACGGCAATTGTCATGCCGACCAAGACAACGGAGATGCCCACCATCACGAAGGCTCCAGAGGTTGAGCGCATCCGGAGCTGACCCTTCACCCTCACCTCGGCTGGTGGCTTGTGTCTCAGCTTGCGTCGATGCCTCCGGGAAGGAGGGGCATGTCCCAGGGACTTCTTCTCCGGAGGATCCTGATTTCTCATGGCTCTGCTGGCTTCAACACTTCCAGCCGTCATGGCGCTCCCCTCGTCAGATCTTTCTAGAGAATCGGGGAGAAAAGAGATGAACAGAAGGCATCACTAGCAGGCAGTGGAGGGAAAGGGCTCACAACCAAGGAACTGGGACATGGCGGCTCATGCAACAGGCCTTCTCATTCCCTTCTCTGGCTCGGGGCTACATCCTCCTGGAGGCATTTTTCTCCTCCCACTCAGAAGCTAGACAACGGCTGAACAGCTGGGGGGGAGGGTGTCATTCAAACACAGGCACCTAGCCCGTGCCCACACAAAGCAGCGCACATCTGCCTGATGACTTGGTAAGACTGACTGCATGTACTGCGGAAAAAAACAATGGTCCCTTCCCCGAACGGTTCTGCAAATGTAAGGCAGGTGAGTGCAAATAGCTCTCTGGGCACCTCAGCGCAGTGCAGGCACATGCAAGATTTGTTGACCTGTTATTAACTGGGTCACAGAGCGATGTCTTTAAAACAGCCCTTGCTCAAAGAACATTCACCCAGAAGTCGTGGTAAGAATTCAGGCTTCCACCCTGTACTTCCCATTTCTTGGGCATCTTCTAGGGAGGGATGTTGAAGGATCTGACACAATATTAGCTTAGCCTCACCACATCTCTGGGTAGTCGATCTTGTTATCCATGTTTTATAGCTGGGGAAACTGAGGCATGGCATAGGGCTATGACATGACTAAAGCCACACAGCATGTCTGAGTGCAACAAAGCCCAGAACCCCCAGCTCCCAGCCCAGGGCCTTAGCAACTGAATCATTCTCCTGGAAGCAGGAAAAATGTCTCCATTAAAACCAAAGCTGACAAAACAAAGCAGCAGAGGATCGTGGGACCATCACATTGATTTGCCAATCTGCTCCGTTTCCTAATCAAAACGAGGGGTTTTTAAATGATCAGCATTAGCATTATTATTCCTGACTGCCACTGAGCTGGGCGTCTGCTCCCCGTGCTGTGAACTTCCCTAACTCACCAGCCACCATCATTCATGCTAATGACCTTCCATTCCAGACTCAGCCTGCAGCTCTAATGAGGATGCTGGAAGCCGGGCAGAAGCCAGCTTCTTTGGCCTGCAGCATCATGGGGCTGACAGCAAGAACGTTGTCAAACAAAGCTGATGCATCTCGAAAGATCAGTGCAGAGCCAGGGGTCTGGTTTATGGCCCCACATAAATCAACCCTTGCCATTAACTCAACACGAAGGCTTCAGAGGCCCCATCTGAGGTGGAGAGGAAAAGCTCTTTTCCTATGACAGGGTCATTGGCAGGAGAAATGAAACAACATAAGAGCCTGTTCTACTGATTCCTCCTTCTGCCATTTACTTCCTGCTCTTTGCTCAGCTTGGGCAGCATAATTAGAGGCGCCGTTTTGCTTTTCGCTCATTATCAGCTGCATTTCCCGGGGGTCCTACGTGAACTTGTGCTGTTGTGGGTGGGGGTTTCTAGCACTTCAGGGATTGGCTGGCATGACAAACCTGGCTTTCAAAGGAACATAAGAGTCAAGGAACGTAAGGTCAGGAGGGATCATTAGATAAGAACATAAGTCCATCTAGCCCCTTATCTTGCCTTCCGACAGGGGCCAAAGCCAGGTGGCCCAGCAGGAATGAACAGAACAGGCACGGTCGATTTCTCTTGGGATGTGCAGTGGAGACGCAGGTGGGTAGCAGCCAATATACCCCAAAGGCACCACAGGTGCAAGAAAAATATCCCTCTAGAGTTTCACAGGGACATTCCCCTCAGCGTGGAGCAAAGACATGGGGTGGCTACACCTGGTATGCACATAGTTCTCACAGGTAAAGCGCACGCTGTGCTCGGCAAGTCTTTGTTAAAGAGGCAGCAGCACAGCCTGGTTTCTATGTCAGTTTTAGAGCTGCCAGGCCTAGCTGAGAACCTGCCGATGGATTCTCTTCCTGGCCCGTCAGGAGGTCACCACCATGGCTGAAAGCATGCGGCTACGTTAGCAGGGAGGCACCGACTGAGCCACAGATGCTCAGATTTTGCAAAAGAACCCAAATCAAACACCCGGAGAATATTTCCCCCTCTCCCCCAATTGTGGATTGAAATTGGGTTTACAAATATTCTACCCATTTAGCCCAGTGTCTGGTCTTTTGACAGCAGGCAGGTGCCCAAGCTACAGTCCAGCTACACTAAGGGGGTTTGTGTCCACACACTGGCTTGGCAGCTAAACAGCACCTTGCCCCAGTCAGAGGCGTTTCCTGTAACTGGGCTGGAATGTAGCCCTTATGTGGCACAGACCAGACCCCCTAACAGCGCCCATATGATGGACTTGGCCAGTCCTGCAGGATTTCCGGGCACTCTATCCCCTGCTGAAGCAGGATTGGAGAGCTGCCCAGCTGCTCCCACAATGCACCGATACAAGTCCCACGCAGCGGGAAGATGCAGACGGGCCATGGTGCGGAGGCAGAAAGACTACAGCACGGTCCCACACTGAACTGGGTTCCTTGTTACAGGGTACAGTGACTGCCCTTCAGCCTGAAAGTAATACTGCCTGGAAACTAAAAACATACCCGAGGAAAGGAGGAAGAAAGGAAAGTGACCTAATTTCACTACCTAACTTGAGCGAAGTGCAAAAAGCCAGCAAACAGCATAAGCAATGGAAAACAAATTAGATGCAAAAGTTCTTCCAATTTTAATCATCTTAAGGCATTATTAGTATCAGAGGGAAGGAATTAAGTATACAAGCTTCATGATGACAGTGTGTTCCTGGCACAGGCCTGTCAAGCTGTGACAATTTGAATGAGGGAGATTTAAAGGAAAAAAAAACCCCAACAAAACCCACAGCCTACTGAGTGAGATTTTAAATCTGCCTTTGATACTGCGAAAGCCTTCATCTTATGGGGGATGGCATTATAAAGGTTGCCTTAACAGTCACCTAAAGTGATGGAGTTAGCCCCCAAATGAGCGAGATTTTCTCCATTAAAACTGTCTGCTACCAAATGAAGTTAGCAGGCACTTTAAGTCTTCCCAAGATTATGCTGCTTCTCCACAGTGTGCTGTTGTTTATATTGTGTTGTTCCCAGCCCGCTATGGAGAGCAACTAGCCTCAATTACGATCTTAGATTTGACCTACTTTTAAATTACATTAAAACTTTTAAATGTCCTGCTGACAGCGTCAATGTTTAAAAAAATACAAATCTCCAAACTCCATGGATTTCGCAAAGCTTCTTTGATGCCACTGCAAACTTTGGTGGCTCTAGGTTGAAAATCACTCCCAGAGTGCAATCCATTCCCAGCAGTTGCAGGGAAGAGGATTCTTGTAAATTTCACACACAGTCTTACCATTAGAACATACAATGGGCTGGTCCTATTTTTGGCTGTCAGCCTTGACAGTGTCTCTTTAAACCTAATTCCCTTCCTCTCTCATTGAGCTTCCTCTAAGCCCCACATGCCCCGCTGCAGAGCCCAGCAAAGAGAGCCAGCAGCTTTCCCTTTGCAATGTCTAGAATTGCTCAGGAACTAGCAAGCATCACACCCAACTGACCTTCATTCCAAGAGTCACCCTTCGGTCACACTTGAGTTCACCTGTGTCTTACGGAGACGGGCTGTTAGTCCCACCTTTCATTCCTGGAAACAACCTGTGTGTCAAAGGGGCCCATGCACACAAACGAGGTTGTTAAAAATACAGCTGCCAATTGTGTAGGACAGCACCATGTGTTGGGATATGCCTAGCTCTGCTCTTCTGAGCCATAATCTGCAGCTCACCCTCTGGTTTCCTCCTCACATAGAGCTGATAGGCAGGACCTTGCAGAGCTGTGGATGTCACTTTCCAGCCATGGGTATCTACAGCTCGGCTGCAGATACAAATTCTGTATCCGCACAGGGCCCTGCCGAGTGGAACCCTGCCTGGGTCAGTGGGCTTTGGATCAGGTCCATGGTGTCTCTTGTGCTGCCCACAGACCAGGCGGTGCCAGCAGCCAGTTGTGAAAAGGGTAAGCAAGCTAGTGCCCTTCCACACGGCTCAGCTAGTCCTCTAGCCACCTTCAGACACAGCTCCCTTCCCTGCCGCACGACGGTGCCGCCACTCGTGCAAGGGACTGGCTGTCTGGGCAGGAGGGACATCGACTCTCCTTGACTCTCTTGGTCTTCAGCATCTCCGCGCAGCCCTCCAATGGCAGCCAGCCACAGCGGTGGGCTCTGCGATGGAGCTACTGGGCAGACCTGGCTCCAGAGCTCAACAGGGTGGGGTAGGGGCACCGATTAGGGATGTTAAAAAGCAGTTAATTCAGTAATCATGTCACCACTGAAAATCTTGGTCGTTACAGGCTGCAGGCTCGATCCTGCAGGGCCTGCAGCACAGCTGGCTCCCTGGGAGTGGGAGCGTTATACTGCAGGGTCCGCAGCACAGGGTGGTGGCCAGCTCCCTGCTGGAAGCTGGCCTTTGAGCTGGCTCCTGGCATGTACTGGCTCTCACCTTCTGGCTTCACTCCCAGAGAGCTGGCTGCTGCCTGGTGCTACAGAGCCCACAGCGTGGAGTGGCGGCTGGCTCCCTGGGAGTGGGGCCAGGAGCAGGTGTGTAACTGTTATGGTAATTGATAAGCTTATGCGTATTGGTTAACCGTTTGAACGGTGATTTGATTACATCCCATTCCCTAGTGCTGATCAGAGGAGGGGCACTGCCCCAGCTGACTGGCCTGCAACAGTCTCCATCAAAAAGCTCTTTGAAAGGGATTCACTGCATGCGGCATTTCAATAGAAACAACCCACCCTCCCCAAAAACTTCTTCGTGTGACGTCCCCCTCCGCCCACTGCCAGCCAGCTCCACTGTCCTCCCCTGCACGTAGAAAGCACCAACTCACGGCAGCATGTTTTTGAAAGTTGGAGCATTTCATACTCCTCGCTAGTGATGGCTCTTCCCGGAGCGCAGCCCCATTATTTTTATTAATAGAATCCCCAAGGGTTACATAAGCTTTGTAAAAAAACCAGCGTTGCCACCAAATGCTAAAACTCCCAGACACTGTCACTCGAGTTCCTTGATTAACTCGCTATTTTAGCAGGCTCACAAACCCGTGCCAAGTGTAGAGAGAAACTGAAGCCCTCTCTTCTGTGCGGGCATGAGAGGCCCAGCTTCACTCCCTGCAAAAGAGGGGTGTTTGCCCCTGTGTCACTGATGGACTCTCCATCCCTCCTGAAATGCAGTCGCAGTGCTGCTAATCAACTGCTGCCCTCCACTCCAGAGGTGGCTGCATTTCAGCAGAGCATCTGCAGTTCGGGAAGGGCTTGGTGTCCCATGGGATGAAAGATGCTACAGAAACGTGCACGGCATTAGCCCGATAGAGCAAGACAGCAGCTCAGCTCCTAGACTGGGAGTTTGGAAGTTAAGCTTTCAAATCCCGCTTTGAGCCTTTCATTAAAAATCAGAACCATTTCCTTAATCCCTCATCACTTGGACAGGTTGATGGCTCCCCCCAAGCCCTCTCGCCGCTCCTCCCTACCGTACATGCCTAAAATCTTCAAATAACTCTGGGAGACTTGGCAAAAGCAGACTTGGGCGTGAAGCATGCGGGTGCTGGGAAGTCGCTCTGCTGATCAATTGCACTAGTTCACCGGGCAGCATCCCCGCAGGTGGCGAGGGGATTCTACTCCTGCCAGGCCCAGCACCACACTCCTGGGGGTGCAAGGCTCTGAACAGACACACGCTCCCTTTGGCAGCATCCCTCCGGCCTACTCAGCAGTTTACGTGAGCCCAGCGTGCTGGAGTCAGAGCAGCAGCTCCTTCACTTGCAGAGCCGTGTCCATGCAATGAGCCTGAAGCATCCCGCACACTCACCTCAGCAGTCAGGACAGCATCAGGAGCAACGTTTAACAGATGGGGAAACAGACTGGCCCAAGGCCTCCCAACGGGTCAGCAGCAGAGCTGGGCAAAGAGCCCACAAGAAGCAGGGACACAAGAGGCAGTGTTACCTAGTGGTTAATGCATTATAGTGACAGTGGGGCAACCTGGATTCTATTCCTCGCTCTGCCACTGGCCTGCAGGGGAAGTCACTACCCTGTTCTGTGCGTCAGTTTCCCCATCTATAAAATGTAGGTAACACTGCTGACAAGGGAGGGCGTTACCATAAGACTTCTTCCGCCCACCCCCCCAAAGCAGCCTCACTCCAGCAGGCAGCATTTAAAAATTCCCAGTCCCCTACTCCAAACACTGCACGTTTGGGGAGTGACCTGGACAAGGACGTGGGGAGTCTGATCACTGCACTTTGGGGAAAGGGCAACTCCAGGTTTCCTCTGCACCTGTGCCAGCTCCTACCCGGGGCTTGTTCCTGTGCAAGAGGAGACGCTGCTGGGGGTGGGGGGCCTGGTTAAAGTTTCAAACAGAAGCAAGGGCTGGTGTGATTCCCCCTCCCTTTGCCCCCTTGGTGCTCCTGCCAAGCAAGGCTCCTCCCTGGGACTTGTCAAACTGCTTCTTACAAGGAAGGGCTTTTTCATTGGCCTTTGGCATGGAGGAGATGATACCAAGCAGGTAGGTATGACAAATTTTTCCTAGGACAAGACAGTCTCTCAGCCTCCCTTCACAACCCTCCTGCCCAGGTGAGCACTGGGCTGTGCCATCCAGGCACTCAGCTGGCTCTTTACAAACAGGGTCTATTACGTTCTCAGCTCGTGTGCCAACTTGCTCTGTGCAATTGCCTCCCTCCAGTGCAGAAGGCATCCAAGTGGCTCATCCCCTTCCTCTTGTGGCACAGGAATTGTCACAGGCTCCAGAAGGGAGACCTCAGAGGAACCCGCGGGTAGAACATTGGCAGCACAACCCTGGCAGGCAGCTTTCCCCGGTACCCACGCCCTGGAGCCAGCTGGGATATTCTGGTGCTCTACCAGCGTGTTCCACTTCCTGGATCCACACACAGCGCCCAGCCAGCCTCCCAGCTCTCACCACAGCACATCCACCCTGTGCCCCTGGGAGAGGCACTTTCCAAAGCGGCCGGCTGGAGCTGCTCCTTAACGTCCTGCCGCAGGTACAACAGTTGGTCAGTCCTAGAGAGTGAGAGATGCCCACGGAATGTCGGCATGGACCAGGAACACCGCAGGGCCGGTTAGCACCTCTGTCTTCCTTGGTGAGGGGAGAAAGAAATTCCACCTGATGGGATGGGACCAACCCAGGGGCCCTCCAGTGACCACAGTCTCACAGACTTGGAGAACATGGCCCCGCATAGGCTGAGGGGCCTCTCTCTTGCAGGCCCATTGCCACACTGACACACGCCCGGTGTGGCAGCTCAGGCCCGCACATAGCTTGCGCTCTCGGCATCGCCCGCTCTCACGATAGCAGGGGTTCCGCTTAGAGCGACAGGTGGCGTCCAGGCAGAACTCACTGCATGAGCATCACGGGGCAAACATTGCCAGCCCTTGTCGTTGTGCAGGGAGTGACGCGAGCACACCCTAAAGGCTCAGAATTTCACAAGCAAATGACACCCCTCCCTCCCGTACTTATTAGTTTTCAAAATGGCGTGATGGGGGGAGGTGGCCCACGTTTTGGGAACGTTTGGGGTTTCCCCGGCGGCACCCTGAACTTGGATGAGCTCCATGGTGGGTGTGTTTTAAGTTGCTCTGCCAGGCTGGGCCAGCAGGAGACAAACTACCAGAGGGTTGGAGATGGGGAGGCGAGGAGACAACGGATTTGGAAGCGCAAGGTCTCAGCAGAAAGCTGTGCCTCTAGCTCTCTCCTGCCGAGTGAGTGGCACTGCAGTGGCCAAGCAGAGCTTGGAGCCTGGTCTCTAGACATGGATAAATCTCCCTTTGCAAGGCAGCTGTGCAACTGTAAGGCCAGGCAAGGCCGGGGACAGCGCTCATCAAAGGGGTTCATCGTGCTTCTGGTCAGGCCTGTCAGCCAGAGTTCAAGCGGGCTCTGATGCTGGCCATCTCCAATTTGCTTTGTGCTGCGGGGCCAGGCCCTAGCCCCCTGGTGGGGTGGGGAGTGAGGCACGGCAGAGCCTGGCAGTTGCGGCATGCTGAGCATGGAGAGAAGGGGAAGATTTCTGTAGCATTCATTGACTGGAATGAACGCAACAGCCTTCTCCAGGGCATGGGACTCACGACTGGCTCTCCACTGGGCAGGCAGGACAGCACCCAAGCTACAGACTCCAAAGCACAGTCAAACCCTTGTCTTTCCCCCACAGCAAAGGGAGAATGTGCCACAGCGCTGGGTCCCACACAGGGCCTGGTCTGTACCCATCTAAGTCAGTGGAAGTGAATGGGACCATTCCAGCTCATGGCTGCATCATGGGAGCAAGAGCTAAATGCCCCCCGGCCAATGCGCCCAGGAGAGGAGCTGGTGACAGTCCCAACCAGCGATGGCAGGTAGGAAAAACTCCCACCCCCACGAGCCCCAGCCCCTCTCCAGCAGCAGAGCTCCCTCCCTTGCGCTGTCACCCACTCATCCCTGGGTGGGCAAGGCACCCGAGACATGACTGCCGGGAGGGGCCAGGCAGCACGGCGCCTGCTGGAACGATCCTCCCCAGAGTCGCCTCCCACCACAGAAGGAGAAGGGGAATCATAATTACAGTCTGCTCCAAGGTAGGACGGTTAAAAATAACTCCCTGTCAGTGTCACCTTCTAGTGCCACCCACGCCTGGGGCAAAGAGGAGATGCTCTCCGAGCCCTCTGCCATGCACAAAAGCAGTGCTACGGAAGCACCATTGCTCCATCCCTTGCAGGCTCTGGTCCCTGCTAAGGCTCTCCTGGAATCTGAGCTGTCAGGCGGGGAGGCTGGATGGTGCCCACTCCTCCCTGGGCAAGAGCAGCAGGGGCAATGGCAGAGACACGCCCTGGTGCCCCTTGCCAACATAGCTCTAAAGGCCTGCACTTGGGAGCAGAGCGCCCCCTCCAGGAGCCATCCCGCGCCTGGCTGCACCAAGGCATTGCTTAGCGATGGCAGGGCCTGCACTGGGTCCATAGTGACCAGGAGCAGGTTGCCCCCCAAGGCCGGGTGGCTGTTGGGGTGAAAGGTCAGAGGGACTCAGGCCAGTTCCCAGGGCCACTAGTGTCCGCATCACAAGAACCCCCCAGGGCTGGCAGGAAATCGCCATCTTGGCAGGGAAGTCAGAGGCCCCTCCCACCCTCTGGGGAGGTCACTTCAGATGGCAGCCGAGTACTCACTGACCCAGCGCAGCGTGGGAGGAGGGCTCCCCTGGCCTAGGGCTCCCCAGCGCTGCCAGCCCATCAACAACAAAGTCACCAGGAACGAGCTGACGCACAACAGGCTGCCTGGGCGGGCGTGACCCCCATTTTGCCATGGGCTGCCTTGTTTTGCTTCTGAGGGAGAAATATCCAGCAGAAAGCACTGCTCCTTCTGGGCAGATACACTCCTGGTGCAGCTGCTAGCCTTCAAGAAGGGGCCAGCAGGGCTGGGTCTCTTAGGAGGGGCCATAAGGGCCCCCACTGAGCTACAAATGGACACTCTCCAGCAGCAAGTCCAATCTAGGCCTTAAGCCTCACAAAGGGCCTCTGGGGAGCCAGGCATGCCACATCAGAGGGGACTATCAACTGGCACTGAGCCAGCGGAAGGAGGCAGTGGGCAGGCCTTGGGGTCACACCCTCCCCCATCTTAGACACGCTGCAGTCCCCCAGCCACAGCCCCCTGGGTGAGGCTCAGAGCTGAGGGCAAGCAGCAGACACTGCAATGCCCAGCCAGGGAGCAGAGCTGAAGGCTCCGAGCAATCTCTCCACTAGGAGGAAGCGCCCCTGGACAGAGCCAGGGCCCTGGAGCAGATGGGTGAGGACGGGGTGTGAGAGGAGCCGGAAGGTAGCATGACGAGCCGCTGAGCATGCATGAGGGGACCAAGCCCGTCCCGGCAGCTGCAGGGGGAACTGAAGGTAAAAGAACCTGGGCTGGTGCCACTGAACGGGAGCTTCTATTTCTGGCCCCCTTGAGCCAGAGAGACATGACCAAATGCCAGAGGACGATTCCTGGTGCTGTCTGGGGGAGCAGGTAGCGGAGTTAAGCAAGGGAAAGTGCAGCCCTCGCGCTGGGCGCCGGCACTAGCCCAGGGCTGCCATGTCCAGTTCCCAATGCAGCAGAGGGCCAGTTAGAATGAAAAGCAACCCGTCCCCCCCCCCCCCCCCCCCCCCCCCCCCCCACTGTGTATGGTGCATCACCCCTCCCCCTTGAGCAAGTACCCTTGGACCCTACACTCCTTAACAGCAGCCCTTCCCTCATCAGCCCCCAGCCTGCTCCAGACCACTCCCTGCTCCAGGCCCCTTGCTCCACAGCCACATGCCAGCCTGCAGCAAGCTCAGAAAGGCCCTCCCAGGGGGAACATCTGCACAGCAGCCCCGCTGTGGAGAGACTCGGGAATCAACTGAGCGCAGGGACTCCAGGCTTGCTCTGTGCTCCCCAGAGCAGCCCCATTCATTGGCGTCAGCAGTGCTGCTCCCAGGAGTCAGGGTCACCAGTGCACAGAGGCTGGCCCCAGGGCTTGCCTTTCCACTGCTCGGCTAAAAGATTTGAAGAGAGGAATCACAAACAGAAGAGACCTCCGGGAACTAGAGCCGGCTTGCTCCCTGCTGTCTGTATTCACCAGAGCCTGGTCTAGTCTGCCCGCAGGTGACTCAAGTAACGGGGCAGAGTCTTCTGCAGCCTGCCAGAGCTCACTGACCAGCACCTCTGGCTGTAGCCAACCCCCGATTTTCCTTCCCTCGATTTCCTTCTGCTACTCTCAGTGCTGCCCCCTTGGCTTATGCACCTGTTCAGCAGCTCCTGCCCCATCCCTTCATCAGCTGCCAAGCCCAGAGGGAAAGCGACTGGGCAAAGTGATGAAGAAAGATGGGGGCCTTTAGGGGTATTTCTGCATGGACACAATGCCTGTTGAAGTGCTCCCTGCACATTATTTTCTCTAGGGCTGCCACTACTTTGGTTGACTCCCCCCTAAAGTCTCTGTGTTGGGACAATGGCAGCATTTGCCACTCCCATGCCAGCAGCATCCCCTCATGCAGCATCCCCTTGCTGTGAAGTTCAAACTAATGGGGAACCCACATTAATTAATCACAGTTTAGTGGGTTTCCCCCAGTGCGTTTCACACCAGGATCTAACGGGCTTTACAAGCGCTAACGAGAACTCACTAATGGGCAGAGCCTGGGAGACAGAAATGCATTCGTTCCATTTGATAGACAGCCAAGCTGAGCCAAAGGGCAAGGAGCAGGAGCCTTAGCAGCCAGTCCCCTGGTCTCCTCTGGGGCTTCTGCATTCCTCTGGCCATCTGCCAAGCTCCAAGCTGGCAGGAAGCAGGATAGGTCTCTTCAAATCTGGCCCCATCTCACGTCCATCAGGATGACAGGTGCCCAGCTCAACCCTTTTCCTGGCTTCCCTCACGGTAACTCCCAAAGCAGGTTGGGGAAGCCCCAAGCCACAGCAGGAAAGCAGCGTGGGCCACTTCCTTCAGGAGGCGGCAGGCCTAGGAAACGGTCCCAGGCACAGTGAGGGCTCAAAATCGATGGCATTCTGCCCAGAAAGAGCCCGTCTGTGTCAAACACGCTGCAATGTTGGGAGCCTGGTGCCCTGATCTGTTCCAAAGTGGCCTGCAGCTCCACGTCTGATCCCACCAACCAAAATAGGGCCCTCAAAAGCCACCTAGCCCAGCCCCTGCTGGGCACCACCTCCCCAAGGGCGCTGAAGCAGAACGGGGCTGACACTGGTGAGGCAGTCTGCCTGCGAGTCCTTAACACTCTCATTTGCTTCTGCTCCCGGGTCACTTGAGCCCAGCCCGGGCCCAGCAGGAGGGGCCGATGTACGGGACGCGTTAAACCAAAACAATTCCTGTTCAGGCGATGGATTCGGAACAGGGTTTGCATCTCAAAGAGTCAGAGCACGCATCGTCAGCTGCTTCTGGCCCTGCAACTGCTATCCAGTCCCTGAGCATCGTGCTGACCCGAGCAGTCACCTCCCCTGCCCAGATGCGGGGCGGGCGCCTGATGGGGCTATTTTATTTGGCTGTATTTTTAGGTTGCATGACCCCAACGAGGGCCAATGCACAGGACTTACCATGCTCATCACTGTGCAGCAAAAGTAAGGTTGGACCAGCAGCCGAAAGCAATGTGTTTTGGGAGGGAGCAGAAGGGCCGGCTCTAGGCACCAGCAAAGCAATCAGGTGCTTGGGGTGGCACATTTCCGGGGGTGGGGTGGGGGAGGGGGACAATATTTGCCTCAGGGAAACTGAGGCAGGGCTGAGGACAGAATCCAGGTGTCCAGGCTCCAGCCTGACACTCTGGGTCATTTGGGGCCAGTCCTGGTCTCAGGCCAAGCTCTTATCCCCATGCTGGGCTGTGCTAGGCCAGATCCTGAGGCCCAGGCCAAGCAGAACGCCCCCTTCCTCCGCACCAAGGTGCCTAAGCCGCAGCTGAAGCCACGGGTCGCTGCCAACAAAAAACGGTGTGTGGGTGGGGGGGTGGGGGTGGGGAGGGGAGAGAAAGCAGCAAAAAATAAAATAAAAAAAAAAAAAATTGTTTTGCTTGGAGCAGCAAAAAACCTCGAGCTGGCCCTGAGGAGCAGGGTCAGGTGGTTAGAGCAGGGAGAAGGCAAATTATGACTTCTGGGGTTTGTTTCTGATTCACTCTGGGATCATCCGCAAGTCACTTCTGACCTGAGTGTCTCAGTGACAGTGATAGGAAGTAACTAGGAAGACAGAACTAAGCAGCCGAGTGACCCAGAAAGATCAGAGCAGTGGACAAGACAAGCAGCAGAGGGGAGCCCAGGAAAGTGCTGCACCCAGAGAGAGAGAGGCCACAGTCTGAAAAGCAGCTGTAGGGCCGCAGAATTAAGTCACCTTTTTAATGTGACGTTACGTAACCTCATGAATTGCAGCCCAATTGTTATGTACGGGATTTTATAAACAAAACAGATATTAACCACTTTCAGGTTAATTCGTTAGTAACCTGTTAAGAATTGCCTTTGAAAGAATCTGTTATTGTAACTCCTTTTTACTACATTGTAACTAAACTGACTCCACAACGTAACTGAAACCCAATTTTAAGTCTTGTACTGCCTCAACTCTGTTCAAAGCATATATCTGTAACGGGATCAGTGCCAGAAGCCACTCTTCTGGTCTCTGGGACCAGCTGCCAACAATAAAAGAGCCCATCCAAGAAAGAGACAAAAGCCCCACCAAGAAAAAGATCAAAGTTGCATTTGCTGCTAACTGGTGACTCATGGTCATACAGTTCCCTGGGGCAGGACAGGATCTAGGGACTGAAACATAAAAAGATGGATGCAAAACTAGACAGTTGGGCTTCTCGGTTCTGTGATCATCCTCTGGAGCATTGGTGCGCACCGACACAACCCAGCACGCCTGGCCAGAGAACTAGCATGAGCAATTGAGGCTGTAACTATATCCTGTCCGTAGAAGAGCATGTATGTGTGCTGGATAGTTTTAGTAGCTAGGGACTGTAAATGAATTCTGCATTCACAATAAACACTGTCTTGTCCCACAAACAAGATTCTGCTGGTTCTATTTCTCTAAGTGCAACGCAGTGACCTACCCTTCCTGGACTGTTTCTAGCTATAAACTTCCCTTAGTCTCTTTGGGATTTGCCGTTCTCCAGAAAAGGGCCAGATGCTACAGAGGTCTAGTTCTCACTAGCCCTAACACAGAAACACACAACTGATTGCTAATTACAAAGCCCATTTTATGCAGATTTGTGCTGCTAATTACACTAATCACCATAGCTGGAAACTAAACTACAATCTGTCACAAGTGAGTTGGAGCTACAGGCTTCTCAGAAAGGGATTCTCATTAGTTGATTTATTAGGAACTGGGGACACTTTTGGGAGAGGGGGAGCCTATACAGGAA
>JANRFK010002918.1:5115873-5127051 GCA_030068395.1 Apalone spinifera | reverse complement strand
TCCCCTCCTCCAGGTCACAACCCCCTCCCAGACTCTTCACCCCCTCTTACATCCTTCCTGCACATCAGAATCCTCTCCTGCACCCATACCTCCTTCTAGACCCTGCACCCCACTCTCCTGCCCCAGGCCACAGCCCCCTTCTTCACCCAAACTCCCTCCCAGACCCCACACCTCTCCTTCGGTCCACAGTCCCTTCCTCCAAGCTCCCTGCTGCACCCAACCTCCATCCCAGACTCTGTTCTTCCTCCCTTATTATCATGGAAGAGTCTGGCACTTGACCACTTACCAAATTCTTGATGTGGCCCCCATCAGAAATTATTGCCCATCCTTGTCATGGAGGCTAACCACTAAATACTTTCCCATAAGATTAGGCTGAGCAAAACTGATGTACTGGTGACCTGGCTGGTCTCCAGCTAGGAGACTGTCAGTCCTCAGCTAATGCCTGCAGCCAGGCAGGGCCTGGCATCTGGCCTGCCAGCCTCACGCACCTGGTGCTCAACAAGGAAGCACAGCAAATACACTCACAGGAGCCTGGCCAGCTGGAGTTGTGGATGCAAAGAGAAAAAATCAGAGGCATTTGTCTGCTGAGCAGGAGGCGGGAGGGGTTCTGGTGTATCTACAAGCCCTGGCGTGGGTGAACCCGAGGAGGGACAGGAATTGTTTGGAGCGGCACAGAGAGGAATGGAAGAAATGGAGCCAAGGCCAGCTTAGCTTCAGGAAAAGCCAGGGAGATCTGTGAAAACTGTGGAAACCTCAGCCCCGAAGGCATTACCACCAGCCAGACAAAGCACAGCCGTGCACGCCTCTTTCCCTCCCAGCCGCTCGGATGCAGGGCACAGGGAGAGGGTAGGTGAAACACTTAGACCCACAAGGAATTATCCCCCTTCCACACCCATTACCATCCCTCCTCCCTTCCTTAGCAAGATCATGTTCCGCTCTCTGCTCCGAGACAGCTCCCACCCGGCTGCAGATGCCCCCAGCAGCGATGAGGAGGCTGGGCTTGATTATGCAGACATTGTTTTCCCTACAGCCTGACTTGATTATCTGGAGCGCCCTCACCAAACTCTAAAGGAACTGTTGATCTCCAAGGCCGCCTTGTCTGTTACTTGCTGCTCTCCTGCTCGGCTTTTTGGGCCAAGCAAGACACTGCGGGCTCACTCCATTACGTCTCAGGAAAAAGATCATCGAACCATAGAACTAGAAGAGATCTTAGAAGGCCATCAAGTCCAGCCCCCTGTCCAAGGCAGGACCAATCCCAATTAAATCAATCCAGCCAGGGCTTTGTCAAGCAGAGACTTAAACACTTCTAGGGATGGAGACTCCACTATTTCCCTAGGTAACCCATCCCAGTGCTTCACCACCCTTCTAAGGAAATACTTTTTCCTAATATCCAACCTGGACCTCTCCCACCACAGCTTGAAAGATGGGAGTTTTGAATAAGCCCATGCAAACGCAATCCTCTCCCTGCCTCATTACGGCCAGATAAGGAAACGGATGGGCTGGAGCTTGCCCAGGTAAAACTTCCAGTGTGAGGGGACTCCTGGTACGGGGATCAGCCTGTGGTAGGGCTGGAGCTTCTGCCAGCCTTTCACAAATAGGCTGGACTCAGCCTCTCCCATACACCCGAGATTTGTGGGGCTCAGGCCTTCCATTTCATCTTCGTGAGCTTTACTCCCGGCAGCTGCTGCCAGTAAGGCAAAACTACGTGAGGAAGGTGAACACAGTTTGGCCCTCTTGTGTCTCATGCTGTATGTTTCAACCTTAGTCATAGGCAGCCTGCTCAGAGCGTATCAACGTGAGACTTATGCCTACCACAGCCCGGGTTTGTTCTCGCACTCCAGGGACCAGCCCGCTGATTTGCCACGGTTGCAGTGACTACGATGGTCATGTAACCACAGAGACTGTCTGTGATAAGCAGACGATCGATGAGCGGGAGAAGAGCAGTAACAGGGCACCAAGACTCTAAATTCCTTCAGCAGCCAACAAGCCAGCTCCCCCTTCCACTCACACTCTGGAAATTGTAGAAGTTTGTTTCAAAAAGGGTCTAGTGTAAAGTCTCAGGGAGGGGCCATGTGAGTCTGCAACTTTAAAAACGAGTGGTCCTTGGGCACTTCAGAGACTAACCAAAACATACAGGATCATAAGCTTCTGTGGGTAAGACCCACTTCATCAGATGAGCTGAAGTGGAAATAACAGAATCCACCGTATATATAACAGCAAAAGAAGTACCTGTCAATTGTAGGACTCATGTTAATGAAGCTAGCTAAGTGGGCTGGATGTGTCCCATTCGTTGCTTTTGCTGTGAAAATGTGGATGGCAGAGGCAGGAGAAATTGGCTTTCTAGTGAGTTAACAGCCAGAGACAATTAAAACTGATGAGTGCAGTGCATGAACCCAGCCCCACACTAGGTCTTTTATACTGCCCCTTACTCCCACCCTCACCTTTACACCTCCCCTCCCATTGATAGGGTGATCACCCATCACATTTTTACTGGGCCAGTTCTGTATTTCAGGTCTATTCCTGGCATCCCAACTCTTTTTTTAAATGGTCACATTTTCCCATATTTTCCCTGCAGAAGAGGGTGGGGAAGAGCCACCAGCGCTCAGGGCTTCAGCCACTGGAGCCTTGAGTGCCAGTGGCTCCTCCCCCCAACCACTCTGTGGCAGGAGCCCCGAGCGCCCTCGAATGCCGGCAGCTCTCTTCCCCTTTGGGGCTGGAGCCCTGAGCGCTGGTACCCTGCATACCCCACTGCAGGGCTGAAGTCCCAAGAGCCAGCAGCCCCCTGCCTTGGTGTCCCGTATTTGGCCTGGGGAGATGTGGTCGCCCCACCCATTTAGCACTACAGAAAGGACAGCCCTGATCACTTGCATCTGTTCCCAGCGCCCTGGGGTCCACGCCCTTCTGGGCCTGGTGCAAGAGGCAGCATGAACATTTGTATCTGTTTCCCTCAGGGCTATGTCTACACTGGCGGGTTCTTGCTCAAGAACATCTTGCACAAGAACACGTCCACACGGCCATGTGCTTTTGCGCAAGAGCATCCATGGCAGTGTGGACACTCTCTTGCGCAAGAAAGCTCCGATGGCCATTTTAGCCATAGGGGTTTCTTGTGCAAGAAACTCCTGCCGCACGTCCACATTTCCTTCTTGCGCAAGAGCTCCTGTGCAAGAGGGCTTACACCTGTTAGACAAGAGTGTAGCCCCTGTGCAAGAAGCCCTCTCGTCTGACGCTGTACTGTAAATCTTGCACAGGAACGGGCGGGCAATGTGGACTCTCTTGCGTAAGAACCCACCAGTGTAGACATAGCAGGAGTCTTCACTTCAGCTTAGTTAGGAACAGGGTTAAACCAAAACAACTGCTCTTCAGTGAAACATGAGCATCTGTACAGGCATTCACCCCAGCTTAACGAAGCCAGGGCCAGTGGCTAGAAGGCCTCCGAGGTTACTGTCACCCCCCAGCGCTATGGCTCCACCAGCCTCAGGTGGCTACACTAGACTATTTTCACCTGGAGCATCTCCACTGGTGCTAGCAAAGGCTGCTTCACAGCCACGCACCCACCACCGCTGTCTGAGCCGCCCTCATCTGATAGCTCACGGATGTGGCGACACAGCGGTGATGCAGCTGAGAACACTGACTGCAGCTCCTAAGGGTGGGAAAAAGCCTCCAGCCTAGACAAGGCCAGTGGGGGCAGGAAGCGATCGGGGGTGAGTGGGGAGAGGGATGGGGGGGAGGGGAGGTCAATGGGTATTCACTGTGAAATAGACACATCTCGTCTATTTCATACTCCCTATGACTCCAGCTGGCCCTGGAAGTTGCATGTCAGAGACGGGTTTCAGGCAGGTTGTACAGGCATGTTGGATGTCAGGGAGTGAGGAGCAACGTATCTGTCTCTCTCACAGTTCATGGGAAACACTGAGAACATCACCCAGGGTCTGTGTATTCACTTGTGTGCAAACCCTTTGTAACACCCCATGGTTACATCACCACCCCTCGTGTTCCCTCGTGTGGCAGAGCAATGGTGCAGCCACTCTGGTGCGGGAAATGGAAGCAGTTTCCTGCTGGCTCTGGTGGCTTACATGGCTCAGCCCCTCCAGCCACGTCACTGCACCAGCCCAGCCCCTTCCTGGGGAGCCGCGTCCAAAGTCACAGGCCAACATCCAGCACTGATTAAAGGCGTCTGTCCCAGCTGGTTACTTGTCCATCCACCCTTTGGGTTCAGCTCTCACTTCCCGCTTTTCTCTCAGGGGAGGCCTCACTTAAACAGCATTAACAAGTCCCAGGTGTCTTCAGCTCGGCCCACGTCAGGCCTACGTTTCCATCAGGTGGGGCAGCGAAGGCTGCAGTCTCCCTCAGGGCCTTACTCTCCCCTGGCGAGAGCCACTGGACTGCCCTTGTCCAGCAGAGCAAGCACCAGGCTCTCCCCCAAGCCCTTCCTTCAGCCTGACCCTCTACATTTGTGGGGAGGGGGCTAACTGAGCCTGAGCCGTTCCTTAATCTCTGTCAATGTCAGATTTGTAAACCCACCCCCTCGCCCCTTGAGCAGTACCTTACCCATCCCGTGCAAATCAACACTCCCATGACTTGGTCCTCTCATCCCATGTGGCAATAATTACTCTGCTGTTTGCAAAGACTGGAATCGTCTATACCAAACACATAATGAGCCGCACATGCAGAACCCAACGAGCCCGCGTGCCCGTCAGTCCTGCAGAGCACACCAGTGCAGATACAAGCACAGCCTCATAGTTTGCCTCGGAGGGCCCATAAAACACAGGAACAGATGATACAAGAATTCCAGAGGTAGAGGAATTTTCCAGTCTGCTGTTGATTATATATAGCTCCTGGCAGTAGGGACCAGGACAGAGGTTGAAGTGCCAGCTGCGTACAAGGCCAGGTTCTGCCATTCTTACCTGTGCATAGCTCCTTGCAGGCTTCGCCAAGGGCAAACACCTGGCCCAAAGTCTATTCCATGCAGGAGTCAGCAGCACCCACCCCTCAAAAGTGGAGCAATCCAGAGGAAGAAGGATGGGGAGAAGGTGGATTTTCAGTATGTCACCACCACAGCTACTATTACAGAACAAGTCATTTAATTCACAGTCACGTGCCTCGGAGATTTCAGATTTTCAGGATCTGAATGTGCCGGATAGTTTGTTTCTTAGCAACAAAAATCACTAAAATCCAAACCTCCCCCGGTGGTTCCCAAAAACATTAACTATAAATCCATAATCCCTTGATGGGATTGAGATGCTGTGGAAATGGAGCCATATAAATACAGCGTGTGCAGGCAAGCAAATTTGACTTTGAGTCTTCATAAGAAGTGTAATTCTAGGCAGAATCAGCAGCACCATCTAAAAGGTTAGCTGGCATTTTCCATTCCAAAACCCTGTTTTCAATTGCTTGTAACTTTCTCATACTTTAAGCCTTAAGGCTGAAGTGTCTCATGCCAGGTGTCTGACTTGGGGTGGTTTTTAAACGTTCAGCAAAAGTTGTCCAGCCATTCAGAAGAATAAGATTGGTGGACAATACATTCTGATGCCGTTAAAAAATGCCTACAGCTGCTTTGTTGAGACGCTTTAGCACCTCCATGATTTAGAGAAAGGATTTGACAGTTGGTGCAGGGTTGGGTTCATCCTGGCATCCTCAATGTGACTTTTGACAGCTCCATTAAAATCTGCCCAAATTTGGCTAAGTTATGAGTATACTTCTGGAGGGGGCTGGGGGTGGGGGGAAGGGATAGAGCTCAGCTCACATAGGCTCCGTGCAGACTCAGAGTTTGGCATCGAGATTCCCTACATGCTGGTCTGCAGGACCTGTGGACTCGTAGGGAGTGTGAAATAGAGGAGATGTGTCTATTTTACAGTGAATGCCCATTCACCTCTCCCCCGATTGCTTTCTGCCCCCCCCCCGGCCTTGTGTAGGCTGGAGGCTCTTTCCCCACTCTTAGGAGCCGCCCCATTGAGGACAGCGATGAAGTACTAATGCAAACAGTATTCTGTCCAGAGATTCCCTCTGCACTGAGCATGCTCCAGCCCCTCACAGCTCCTGTATCTGATCAAACTGAGCAAAGGAGCATGCTCCAATCTTAAATTGGCATCTGAGCCAGACTTCTCCTGCAGTTCCTCTTCGTGGCCGCCAGGGGCCGCTGTGGTACTAGGCACAGGGGCAGAGAGGGGGAGGCTGTGGCCCCAGGCCCTCAGGGCCATCCTCGGCTGGTTCCCAGGGAGATGGAGGAAGCTTCAGGACCAGAGAGGACAAGAACTTAACTGGGTGGGTGGGGGATGGTGGGATGAAACTGACTCCAGGAGCTTGGGGTGGCGCCCAGGAGTTGGAGGCAGGGGTCCTGTAGCAAAATAACACGGGATCATGTCATTAAAGTCTGTATCATAAGGCATATCCCCTGGGGGCTGGAGAAAAGTCATGCAGGCAACCTTCACTCTGCATTTCCGAGCTCTCAATGCGGAACAGCACGGTTCTGTGTGGGTGTCACGTGCATGAACACACACAGATCAAGGAAAGCTTCTTATGCAAATTCAGAGGCCAGATTCTGTGCTGGTGTAAAGAGGCACAGCTCTCCAGACTTCCCAGGAGTCTCCCACGAGGCGCCCTCTCCCAGTGTCAGAAATGCACCCGCCTTCCCTCAGGACGCTGACCCAGGAGAATGACCAGTGAGACTTTGAACCAGGCTCTATCCTGGAGAGCGGGTAACTCACTGGAAGTGGTAAATGGTTCGGAGACCCAGGCTCTGTCACAGAAAGTCCTGGCACGTAGGCAGTACACGGGGATACCCAGGATGGGCATCATTTTATGCTAAGAGCGTGAACTCCTTCAAGCGAGGGAGCTCATGTCTCCCCCACATTGACAACTCTGAGCACATCCCTGTTAAGTAGGGAAATGTCAACCCCATTTTTCAGATGAGAAACTGTGAGCAAATCCGTCTCCCTGCGCCTATGGCACAGGCAGAGTCTGCGGCAGAGATGGGAATGAACCCAAGATCTCTCAAGTTCTAGTCCAATGCTTCAGCCAGCCTGCCTGAAAAGAAGGAATCAGGTCACACAGCTGCAGAAGAGAGCCCCAGGAGGACTTGGACATCTACTGCCGAGTAAATCCCAAGCTTCCTCTTAGTGGCACCGACCAGACTGGCTCCTTCAGCAGAACCGATCTCCAGGAACGCAAAGGGAGGTGGCATGTCCACTAGTCTGGACTCCTGGGTTCCATCCCCCAGCTCTGCAAGGGCTTAATCCAGGGCAATTCACTGGGGGGGCATCTACACTGCACCCTTGGCTCGAAACAAGCTCCGCAAGTTGAGCTATGCAAATTGTGTAGCTTATTTTGAGTTAATTTCAAAATAACTTATTTCGTAATTTGGAGCGGTCTACATAATGCCAAATTTTGAAATAAATGGCTCTTCCAAAATGTCCCTTAATCCTCGTGGAATGAGGTTTACAGGGACATTGGACTAGTGTGCCTGTTTTATTTCGAAATAAAGGGCTTGTTTCAAAGATGCGGAATAGCTATTTCAGGGTACCAGAAGTATCCCGAAATAGCACCACAGTACCAGGGACAGTAAACCCAGCTTTATCAAATCCTCCAGACCAATGGTACAAGGCACGGTATAAATGCCTCCAGGAGCCTGGGGTGATGCTTGGGAGTTGGAGGCAGGAGTCTTGTGGGAAAAAAGGAGCATGGGATCATGTAGTTAAAGTCTGTATCACAAGGCATCTCCTCCAGGGCTGGATTACAGTTATGCAGGCAACCTTAGCCTACACAGCCTCATTTGCCCACTGCCAACCATGCTGGATGGGATCACAGTGAGCATCCGTCAGTGTCCTGGATGTCCAGGCAACGACAACCATGACTAGTCTTAGCAGTAATCTGCATGGAGGAGATTAAACCAGGCTCATTTTAGAAACCCCGGAGTTTTATGGAGCCCCGGAGACTGAGCATGAATGGGATGAGCCTGCTCTTTAGAAACCGGTATTTCAAATGCAAAAGGCAATTAAGAGGCAGGGGGACGAGGATATAGGATGGCCAGGCCTTGATGAAACACAATCAATAAGCCAGATTTATCCCTATATGGCTGTTGCCCTCAACACGGCTGTACCAGGGATCAAGGTGGCCCAGTTACAAGGAGGGAAGCGGAGAGAGCAGATCTACTCAACTGTGTGTCACAGCCCCTAGCAGCTACTGAAGATCCTGCTTCGAACAAGTGGAAGAGGCTTGACAAAGGAACTTAGACGTCTGATCTCCCATAGAAATGAACAGAGGTCAGGTGTCTAAATACCCTGGTGACTCCCACTCCTGCGCTTCAGCACAGGAAGTTCTGAGGAAAAGAAGGTGCTTCCCTCAATGAAATAGGCAGCCCATGACCAGGAGCAAGAGATGGAGTCTAGCCCGAGCCGGGAGGAAGATGGACTCGGGGAAGAGACTGGCAGTGACACTCCTTTGGGCTGGCAGAGGAAAAGCCACTGTTGCCTGATGCGAGCAATCAATGAGACACAGCGGAGGCAGGCCCTCTCCTCCCCCCAAGGGGCAGAAGGGAACTGTTAGCCAATCAGAGTGGCTGGGTTGAAATCCAAGCAAGGGATTGGAGGGGCAGTGATGGGTTATGTTCAAAGAGCAGCTGAAGTTACGCCCCTGGACAGCAATAGCAGGGAGAGAGGCTAGTCCATGCTTGGGCCATAGATAATGATAGTCCCTGGTTCTTCTATTTCCCCTCCCATCTGAGGGTCTCAATCTACAAGTGTTAATGAGGCCTCACACTGCACCTATACAATGGAGCCACTCATTTCCCCCTTTGGCAGAGAGGGGAGACCGAGGCACAGCAAGACAGTGATTTGGCCAAGGCCCACAGTGGCAGAGCTGGGGCTCCATGGTGGTGGTAATTTATTCCTAAAGAGTGGGCAGAGATAGAGGGTGAAATAATCAAAAAGATCTCAGGCACGGTGCCTAATCTCCATAGTATCCAATGGGAGGGAGGTGCCAACATAGCTTGGAAGATCTGGGTCTCTATATCTGACTTACTTAAGGTTGGCAGCGGTGGCACAGGCTCAGCCAGAGAGAACACAGAGGGGCGATGAGGAATTGGGATGGGCAGGACATGAAACAAGTTCATAGGAACAACAAGGCCCCGGACGATTGCTGAATAACAACAGAGCTGGGATTTTTCAGCACGTGCCATGGCTCAGCCACGTCCCCTCCCTCGCCTCCAGCCTGCAATGTGAGCTGAGTGGGTGGATACTTCCAGCCCTGAGGATCTGCGCAGCCTGAGGCTATAGCTCCACTTCAAATGCTACAACAGTGCAGCTGTACCCGTGTAGACACGACCTCCACCAACAGGAGAGGCTCTTCCATGGTGTAGGAACTTCCCAGCCTGAGAGGCGGTAGCTAGGTCGACAGGAGAATTTGTCCATTGAAGTGGGCGGGGGGGTAGGGAGGGAGGGGCTGTTGGTGGGGCTACATCTCTCCGGGGAAGTGGAGGTCACATGCCTGAGAGATGTAGCTATACCGAGGGAAAATCCCAAAGGGGTCCAGTCCTCAGTGGATTGGGCTGCAGGATTAGAGCCCATCATAGTAATAAGATTGTAATTATACAATAAAAAGAGTTAAAAAGCATCAGTCGGCAATGCACCCAATGGACCTCTGAAGGTCAAAGACACACCTGGCCACTGACCATGTGACTGTCTCCAGCTTGGAAGAAGCCAGGGGGGATATAAATATGCCATGTGTCCGACTCCATCTTGGTGCTCAGCTCAGCTCTTCATCCCTGAGGCAGCCTTGCAGGGATCAATGAGCCGGAAAGAACTGTGGACCCATCCTGACATAGGATGTACACCAAAGACTTTTAAACCAGCAGTTCTAACATCTCTGCTGCAAGCCTGCATCGAGAACTGGGAGATTCGATGCATGTAATGTATGATACTTTAACAACCTTACTCTCATGCTTTTCTTTCTTTTAGTAATAAACCTTGAGATTGTAGATTCTAAAGGATTGGCTCAGCGTGATTTGTGGGTAAGATCCAGAGTGTAAATTGATCGGGACCCGTGGCTGGTTTCTTGGGACTAGACAGAACCCGTTCGGGGAGGGTGAGATTGGGTTCTAAAACCCCTCAGCTGTGTGTTAGGCCCGGGGCTGTTTGGGGCACAGAGAGAGCTGGGGTGTCAGAGGGGTTTGCTAGGGAGGCTTCTGGCTGCCCAGGCTGACAGCAGAAGTGCTCTGTGGGACTGGTTTGTGGCCTGTTTGGGAAGGTCTCCAGTCTGGGGCTGTACAAAGCCCCTACTTTGAGCAATTCACCCTGAGCGGACGCCCTCAGCTGTGCCCAGACCCGGCCCGGTCCATCACACCCATGCTTTGGAGTGAATGCTCTAGGAGGGCAAAGGAACAGCGCTGGACATCAGGACAGCTGGTTTCCATTCCCAGCTCTTCCCCTGACGTCCTGGGTGAGCGCTGGCAAGACGTGGTGCATCTCTGGACCTCCTTTTCCTCATCCGCAAAATGGGGCAATGATCCTTTGCCACCATGCACATGCCCACAGAGTAGAGTTGCCAGCTCTCCTGTTTTTGGCCTGTGGACCCTCTGCCCAGATCATTAAAAGTCCCATCAGCAGCACAGCAGGGCGAAGGCGGGCTCCCTGTCTGCCTTGGCTATGCCAGCTTCCAAAATCAGCAACACGTCCCCCCTCCAACTCCTACACTAGGGGTAGCCAGGGTTCTGCATTCTGTCCCCACCCCGAGCGCTGGCTCTGCAGCTCCTGTTGGTTGGGAACTGCAGCCAATGGGAGACGGGGCAATGCACAGACTCAAAGCCTCTTTATTGCACTTTTGCGAAGGAGCCAGAGGTGGGACATGCCACTGCTTCTGGGAGCTGCTTGAGGTATGTGCAGCCCAGTGCCATCCCTGTGCTCCAACCCCCTACCCCAGCCCCGATCTCCCTCCTGCCCCCCAAACTCCTCATCTCTACCCCAAACCCATACCCCCAGCCGGAGCCCTCACTTTCCCTACATCCCAACCCTCTGCCCCAGCCCTGATCTCTTTCCTGCCCTCCAAACCACTGGAGCACTACCCTATACTCACCCCCTTCATCCCCACCCCCACCTCTGAGCCCACACACTCACACCCCTGCATCCTCCCCACACCAACCTGGTGAAAATGAGCAAGTAGGCGAGGGTGGGATGAGTGAGTGTGTGG
>JANRFK010002918.1:5101183-5115863 GCA_030068395.1 Apalone spinifera | reverse complement strand
GTACCTTGCAGGAGGAGTGGGACAAGGGTCATTGGGTTTGTGAGTAGAAAGCTGGCAACCTTACAGAGTCCAGGCCCTTAAGGATTCTGCTCCACTGCAGCTGGGAGCAAACCAGATCGACAAAAAATAGCCTGCTCCAGCAGAGACTGGGGCTAACGCCCACCCGTCCCCTAGGCTTGTGCTCAGGTGACTTCCCCTTTGCTGTGTTTAGCGCCATGGCATGAGGCTGCTAGCACAGAAATACTCGCGGTGCATTTCCTGGGACTGGGGAGTTCTTGTTTTTCCAACAGGCGGAGACTTTCCCATCCAACAGGACAGGGAGCTGCAGTGCAGCCAGGGCAGGGCCCTGCATCACTGCAGGAAGGCCTGGTGTGTGCAAGGACCATGGCTTGGGCAGGGCTGCCATCTTACAACCACGAGGCCTGTGCCCTTCGGCCATACCACTGATGCTCCTCCACAATCTCTGTTGTGGATGCCTTGAAGTGCATCCCTGGGGAGTCAGGAAGGGGCACTGATGATGTCTGCCCTGCCCTGCAGGCACATAGGAACTGCCAGGCCAAATCAGTCCAAGGATCCATCTAGGTTAGCTTCCCAAACTGGGAAATTCCTACCCCACAGGGGAACTTTCTTCTTAGAATCATAGAACCATAGAGCTGGAAGAGACCTCAGAAGACCATCAAGTCCAGCCCCCTGCCCAAGGCAGGACCAATCCCAACTAAATCAACCCAGCCAGGGCTTTGTCAAGCCAAGACTTAAACACTTCTAGGGATGGAGACTCCACTACTTCCCTAAGGAACCCATTCCAGTGCTTCACCACCCTCCTAAGGAAATAGTTTTTCCTAATATCCAACCTGGATCTCTCCCACTGCAACTTGAGACCATTGTTCCTTGTTCTGCCATCCATCACTACTGTGAACAGCCTTCTTAATCCCTTATCCCTGGAAGCAGGAAAATTTATAGCTTCTCTGCATTTTTTTTGTTTGCTTGCCTTTTAAACCTCTTGAATATAGCTGTGGGCATTCTGATTATCCGTCCAAGTGCCCAGTCCTTTTTTAAAAAAAAAAATCCTGCTCTTAGCCTCGTGCTTTCTTGTGGCAGTGAGTTCCACAGGCTAGCTCACCAGTGTGTGAAACAGCATTTTCTTTTCTCCATTTTAAAGTTTGCAGCCTTTCAATATCACTGAATAAACAGGCACCCCAAAACTACCTTTTTATTCCAGAGAGACAAGATGGCGAGGAGATATCTTTTGTTGGGCCAACGGCTGTTGGTGAAAGAGACACGTTTCTAAGCTTACACAGAACTCTTCCTCAGGTCTGGGAAATGTATTCAGTGTGTCATAGCTAGATACAAGGAACAGATTGTTTAAAAAATAAACAGATAACATAACTCAAGGGTCCACTTAAGGGTGTAGTCGTCAGTTAACATCTCTCCAGACACAGGGGGAAAAGGGGAAAAAAGCAGGGGAGAGGTTTTAAGTAGATAGGTTGTTGTGGATAGCCATATCCCTGCCACTATTTCACAAACTTTTATCATGCTGCCTCTTATCCGTCTTCTCTCTGAACAGCTCCAGTCTTTTCCATCCCTGCCCTAAGGCCTCTGAACATTTTCAGATTCATATTCTCCTTCAATAATTTCCCCTAAGCTATGTATGCCCCGTTCCTTGTTGATTTCCATGTCCCTCTGAATATTGCATGTGCTCATTCCCTGAGGATCCATGCACACAAAAAGCAGATTCTTCGCAAACCTTTCTGGAGCTGCTAAATGGTATCTCGCCTCTTCGCCGGCATTCTTATATCTGTGCAATTGCCAGGGGTAACATTTTCAGGCACACTTAAGAGTTATCAACAAAGTTATTAGCTGAAAACGGCCAAGAATTAAATTTTGACTGTAAGTGCTTCTCCAGGGGTTGCAATTAGAAAACAAAAGTGGAATCTCTTCTTTTGAATGTGGTGGATTGTCAGAGACTCGACAGCTTTCAAAAGTCACAGCCCTGGGGCAGTCTGATGCCAGGAGCTGAGATACAGGGAGTTCATTCCAATCTCCCCTAAGACTGGGACAGGACAGGCTATCAGTGGGGGAGCCATACAGCAAAACACCCGATCTTCAGTACCTGGTTTGCTATGGAGCAGCTGGAAGAGATTATTATTATTAATGTATATAGTTCCACAAACACATATGGGGCTTAACAGAGAAACATGGTGTCTTCTGATCCAAGTTATGCCAGTGTAGATCCAATGTTGACTTCAATGGAGTCGTGCTGGATTTACTCCCAGTATAAATCAGAGTTTGGTGCTCCGAAGGGTTTACAATCTACGGGCCAGTCTTACTCCAGATTACTTCACTGGAGTTACCTTAGTGCAAAGGAGCTCAGATTCGTCAGTGGCGGTGAACAGAGGAGTCTATATTACAGATCCAGAGGGGAAGAGGAGAAGATCCAAGAAGGCCAGCCCCGCCCAACCAGGAGGGATTCTAATGCCCATAGTAATGCTCACGTGGGAGCGCAAGGAACAAGAGCAGCCTGACAAGACAAAATTCCAGGCAAAAAGGTATCCCCCCTCCCCAGGGAATTTGGGAATGACTTGTCTCCTTCCTCTGTCACAGCAGGAGATGGGATATTGGGTAGGGCAGGCCAGGGCTCGGTGGTATCACGGAGCATTCTCTCTCTAGGAGGCTTGCTGGCTCACTCTTGTTCACATGCTCCGGGTCTAACTGATCGCTGTACGTGGGGCTGGGCGGGGATCAGACTGGCAGTGACTGTGGAGCGGGGGTGCAGATCACTTGCCAGGGGTATCTGGGTATTTCTCACTTAATCGTTTTCCTGTGGCTGCAGGGCCCTGGTGCACCGTGGAGCCTGTTCTCTGCTTGGGACACTGTAGGTGCCCCTCACTCTGCCTCGCTACTGGCAGGCTGTAAGTAGCAGGCTTATAGAGGAAAGTGCTGCCCCCCACCCACCCCACCGATGTGGTAAAGCACAACAGTCTATAGCAGTTGTTACCAACCAGTAGATGGGGATCTACCGGTAGATCTTGGAGCCTCTGACAGGTGATCCTGACTGGGTCTGGCCGGGAAGCTAGCAAGTGCTGGCACTTCAGTTGCTCTTCCACCCACTGTCATGCTGCTCCTGCTCTCTGCCTTGGAGCTGCCCCCCTGGGAGCCTTCTGCTCGCTGTGCAGGGTGTGGGATGGGAAAAGAGGGGAGGTGCTGATGTCAGGGTGTCCTTCTTCCCTCCACTCCTATACCCTGTCTCCACACAGAGAGAAGGGCATGGAGGGAGCTTGGCAATGCAAATCTCTGTCACTCTCACTGTGTGTGTGTGTGTGTGTGTGTCTGTCATTCTCACAAACACACATTGTCCTTCCCTCTCAGCTCCTGACCCAACACATACATGGGGGGGTTGTTACTACTTTTACTGCTTGCAGAGTGGGTTAGTTTTAGTTTTTGACTGGTCAGTGCATTTCATCACATGCATTTCTCTCTTACGCTTAAATTTAATTCTTGGAGTAGTGAGTTCTAACATGCGGAACCTGTCATGGCCGGAGTCATTATCCCTGTGGTAATTGTGCTCCTGGAGGTGGCTGGCATGTCCCTGCAGCCCCTGAGATGGTCAGAGCAGGGGGTCTCCATGTGCTGTCCTTGCCTGCAGACATTGCTCCTGCAGCTCCCATTGATCAATAATGGGAGAATCATGGCCAGTGGCGGCTGTGGGGTTGGTGCTTGTAGATGAGGGGCAGCACATAGAGTCACTGCTGTACAAGCCAGCTGCTTTCAGGGGTGGTGCAGAGATGGGCCTGCCTTGGATCTGCTGCTCCATCCCTGGGGCAGCTGTCTGGCCACTTCTAGGGTGGGACTTGAACCCACAACTCTGCTGTCCCCAGGCAAGTGGCCTATGCCCTTCAAGAACCCACCCCACCTTCAGTGGGGTCCTTATCCTGCTTTCCAAATGCAGGAGCCAGCTCCCTCTCTGGGGCAGCCTGTGTTGGCTGCCCAGCCACTGCCTAGGTGGGTCGGATCAAGCCACTCCCACCACCCTGTTCTCCAGAGGCCAAGGCCCTGTCCCGGCGATCCCATCCCACCCACAGCAGGTCCCTTACTTGGTTTCATAAATGCAGGAGCCAGCTCCATCCTTAGGGCAGTCTGGGGTGGCTGTTCGGCCCCTCCCATAGTGGACGGGATTCAAGCCCACTACCCTGTGCTCCCCAGGCAAATGTCTATCTCCTAGGCCACTCCAGAACCCGGCCTTACCCTGCCTTCCTAAGGCAGGCGCCAGCTCCATCCTTGGGCACCCTGTGTTGGCTGTCCGCCCGCACCCAGGATGGGTGGAGTGGGGGGAGGGACTCAAGTCCTCAATCTTGCACTCCCCAGGCAAATGCCCTATCCTCTAGGCAACTCCAGAACCCACCCCACTGCCCTTCCTTCAGGGTGTCCCTTCCTACACTCCAAACCCCTTGGCCCAAGACCAGAGCCTGCACCCCAACTCCCTACCCCAGCCTGGTGAAAGTGAATGAGATTCAGGGGAAGGGGGATGGAGTGAGCAGGGTGAGACCTCAGAGAAGGGGTGGGAAGGAAGCCGGGCAAGGGGATTTGGGTTTGAGGCAGATCTTACATGGCACTTAAATTGAAAAAGCGATCTAAAAGGTTGGAGACCCCTGGTCTATAGCCACAGACACCTGGCTGGGGCAGACACAGTCTTTAGCAACAGCCAAAAGAACATAAGAACAGCCATACTGGATCCATCTAGCCCAATGCCCTGTCTTCCGACAGTAGCCAATGCCAGATGCCCCAGAGGGAGTGAATAGAACAGGGAATCGCCAAATGATCCATCCCTTTTGGCCATTCCCAGCTTGTGACAAGCAGAGGCCAGGGACACCATTCCTACCCAGCCTGGCTAACAGCCATCGATGGACCTAACCCCCATGAATTTATGTAATTCTTTTTTGAAGCCTGTTAGGGTACAGCTACACTGCACATTCATTTTGAAATAAGCTATTCCGGAATAGTTATTCTGAAATAGCACGTCTACACTGCAGGGAAGCATCAACATTAGTCCGAGGCAGGCTTCCCTAATGTAGATGTGCTATCTCGATTTAGAGCCCCAGGAGGCACTGGGGAGGAATAACTTAGAATGGCCCTGGGGAGGGGCTATTTAGAAATAGCAGCAGTGAAGCGTCTACCATGCCTTATTATGGAATAGGCATTATTCTTTGTAGAATGAGGTTTACAGTTTTCAGAATAAGTTGCCCATTATTTCAAAATTATTTCAAAATAACAGAATGGCTGTGTATCTGAAATAACTTTGCTGTGTAGATATACCCTTAAAGTCCTGGCCTTCACAACATCATCTGGCAAAGAGTTCCACAGGTTAACTGTGCACTGCGTGAAGAAAAACGTCATTTTGTTTATTTTAAACCTGGCTGAGGCAGACTGCAAGCAGCACATGGGCTTTCTGGCCTAGGGGTAAATAGGCTGTCACCCAACTTGAGATTCAGTTGCAAGTTCACGCTGAATCTCACTCCACCAGCAGAACCGGAGGAGAGCCTAGCGCCCCTGCACTACTTCCTACCAAACTCTGGGAGCCTGGTTCCATGGTCCAAAGATCCTTTGTCTCCCCAGCTGCTGGCTGCCCCTCGGGGTCCTTGTCTGCCTCCCCCAGCCGCAAGGCGTCCATCCACTCTGGGGCTGAGCCAATCTCTCGCCAAGTGGCTCAGCAGTGGCTGAGCTCCAAGGCTCTTCTTTTCTAATTCCTGTCATGCCCTGGTACTTTGGGTGAGGGGGCGGGGCATATTTGGCTCCACCCACTCAGGGAGTGTAGTAGACCTCTCACAGTCCCGTTCAGGGGGAGGCCATTCCTCATCACTAGAGACACAAAATAGTCTCATCCCCTCCCTGTGGGCTGCAAGACTGTTCTAATTGGGGTTGTTGAGTTTTGTGCGCAGGCGGTAGGTGGCGCTGATGGCCTGAGCATGTATCACAGGGAACCAGATGAATTTTTGGCCCTTCTGCCTTAAATCTGTCCCTCTTGGACTGTCAAAGGGGATCTCAGCCAAGGCTGGATTAAAGCAATCCGGGCCCCTAGGCACAACATGACACAGGGCCCCAATGGCCCCCAGTTCCTGAAAAGCAGCAGCAGAGGTGTGGAGTCAGCATGGGCCCCATCTTCCCGCCTTGGGGGCAGGGTTGGTTAGAGGGTTCCCCCACACTTACCCCATCCAGTGGGGTGGATCAGGGACGAGTGGGCTGAGTCCACTGCAGTCTCCTCCTGTCTCTCACAGAGCCCTCTGTTGCTGGGTGCTGGGGTTCCCACTGTGAGGAGATGTATGGGGCAATCACACTCCGCATATCTCTTGCGATAGGCTCTCTACAGACTGTCAGCTACAGCTGCGTTGGTTACACTGGGGCCACAGTTTCAAGCTTTTCTTTGAGCCTATTGGGCTAGAAACTTACTTTTTTTTTTTTTTTTTTTTTTTAAAGAAAAACCAACATCCTGCAGTCTGATGTAATCACACTGACTGGAGACTTAGGCCTGGGATTATGTCTGTGATTTATCTGCCATTTTATTTGAGATTAAGTTTAATGTAACTTGAATTTAAATACACATAAACAAGAACAGACATTAGGGCTCTCCAATAGCTTCAGCAGGACCTTGATTGGCGATGATCACTTTTTGCAATATTGACAGACCAAGCCTGCTCCCTGTCCTGGTTACATAATGTTCTCATGTAAATTTTATAAGAAAAAATATAAAATTGCCTCTGCATAAAAAATGACTCATTGGAAAACTGATCACATTGAACTTAACTATGTTTTGATCCACAGCCAAACTGCTTCATTTATTTGAAGTGTAAATTATTCCTTTATCTGACACCCAGTTGACTGGGAGTTCAAGGCCATTTGCTTTTAATGGGTCTCTGATCAGAAAGTTTTACAGAGTATTGGGGAGAGGGGGAGAGAAAGCATTTGGGAGGAACTTGAAATCTTCTTTTGTCAATTTATAGATGCAAGGTTTCAAATCCCCACGCCCCCACGTTGGTTAAACCATGCCCACTCCTCTGCCTTGCTGCAGGGGACTTCTCAGAGCTGGTTTCTCTGGTGAATTCTCCTTTGAATGTTGTAACAATTTCAGACAAAGAATGTGTACTATTTAGCATTTTGCAAAGTCATCTCCCCCTCATTCTAACCTCACACCCAGGCAGCGTCTGTCCTTAGGATACAGCCTGAAATCTTTAATATAATTGGCAGGCCTACATTATAGTAGCACAAAACTTCCAAGACCCCAGGATGACGGTTTTTGGGGTATCCAGAACTGGGAGTCACCTGTTTATTCCCTGCCTCTAGAAAGGAGTCTTGCTTAGATAAATGGAAGTCAGTTCCTAATAGCATCAGCCACACAAGTACTCCGGGCTATGCCCACCTTCATTTTGCCTTGCAGGTTAACAAGGAGCACTCCAGTCCCGAGCACCCTGTGATATCCAGCATTTGGCACTTGCTACTTGGTTTCTTTTAAGGAAACAAAACCTACATCCAGACTTCACAGGTGTTTGAAATCCAAAAGCTCATCCAAAGCAGGGACTTGAGCCAAAGTCCTAGGCTAGTCCTAACCATTGGGCAATCCTTCCTCTCTGATGGGGGAAGAGATCAAGCACAGAAAAGCAAACACATTTTTATATTGGCTTATAGAAGTGTGGGAATATACTGAAGGCAGTGAAGATACTGATAACTTTCATATCAGAGTCCAAGTGTAAATTCTGTTCTCAAGCGCTTCTGGGGGAAAAAAACAGTTATATAATGGAGAACACAGACCCAGTACTCAGAAAGCAATGTCTGAACTTAAGTCTGAAGACAGGTAACATGAAAGATATAAATGAGATATTTGTATGTAAGAAATAGTCAAATAATAAATCAAACAAACACAGGCATTTCTTCCGCACTCATCGCTGTGGAACAGACTCATTGACTCCGTAAGTATTTCTCTAGGAAACAGCTGGAGCTATTCCAATAATAAATGTACCTATCTCCAAAGGAGAAAAATCTCATTTACATTCATAGTACTGGGTGGAGATCAAAAAATCAAGCAGAGGACATAATTTATCATATAAAAGTTGAAATCAGAGTTAGAACAGACTTTTCACCTAGTGTTACGTATAGAATAAAACTATTTTAGGATGTTAGAAATGAGTATATCAGATTATAGAAAAATTGCATATGCCCTTTCCCAAATAACAGTGAAATCAGGCTATTACATGCTTAACTTTCACCCCTTTGGGGGTATTAAAAAGTTCCAAGATAGAAGGAAACCAAGAACTCCAGAGTCATCCATTAGGCATGGGAGTCCATCCTATTCTTCAAACAACCCCTCCTTTGGTCTCCGAGGGTCCAGTTGTCCCATCCATTGACAGGCTCATCCAACAGTCTTTCTCCTCTCTCACAGGAGAAACAGAGCTCTGCCTTCCTTCCTGGCAGGCTCCCAACTCACCTGGGCTTCCTCCATTGAACTTCCTTCTCCACAGCTGATACCTGCTGCAGGTGTAGTGGGGCAGGGCTGCCCGAGTCCACAGACCCTCATTAACCCCCCCACCCCACCCATCACAGTCCCAAGGGAGACAAACACTTAGGACTCACTGACCCAGAGAGTCCAAACTCCTATTTCAAGATGAGCACTCCACATCAGGCTCAACTCACCTTGGCAAAGGAGGGTGGGGAAGCTCGCACCATAGCTACCTGGTGGTGGAAGGGCAGAAGAATCCATACTCTAGGGCTGAGCATGCAGCCCTTGCCCCAGAAGTGCATTCCTTAGTAATAGAAAAAGGGGCAAATTTTTGGCAGAGATGTTGTGGGAGGGCTGGATTTCATGTCGCATTCTGAATTTGCTAGTTGGAGGAATGCATGTACACACTCCCAGCAAACCCAATGTTAGTTAGGCACAGCAATTTTGCTCTGGGACGGGACTTATGTTCCTATACGCCTGCAACTGTAGCCATGTCAGGCCTTTAGGGTAGAATTCTGACAGATTCTGTGCTGCTTCAGCTCTGACAACTCAGTAAAGCAATTCCCAAATAGCAACCACAGGCTGTCGATGAAGTAGTACAATACTTTGCACTAGTTACAGTGCTGTTCATAAGAGGATCTCAAAGCAGTTTACAGACTAGTCTAATACTTTGTGAGATACAGAGCAGATGCACAGAGAGGGGAAGTAACTTGCTCAAGCTTACAAAGGGAGTTAACGGAAAGGCTGGGAGCAGACCCTTAGTTCCACATTCTAACCATGAGACAACACTGCCCTCCTAGTAGTTGCAATGCTTAAGTGCCAAATATGTAGATTTTTATCACTTTATTTAAGAGTCATTAACAGGCTTGCAAAGCACTGTGTCATACACCCATGTGAGTACATAAACAGGAATCTTGCAAAAAGAAAAAAAAATGGGGAAGATTCAGGCCATGCTTGGTGGAAACAGACTGATTAAAAACATGAAAATGTCGAACACCTAAGTGAGGGCAGAAACAGGAGGATTCAACCAGCAAATTGGGTGAGGTTCTATCCTGCACCAATTCAGAGGCTGGCACAAGGGAGACACGCAGTAACAGCTGTTCACTGCTGCTACCAAGATGTGAGGCTCAGCCAGGATCATGAGTCTTGGATACCAGGATAGTACTCACCAATTCAACAGGGCCCATCAAAGTCAAGCCAGGTCGCTCCACAAAATGTCACGCTCCAAGAGCGCATGTTTCCAGTTTAAGAGCAGCTGACTCTTTCTGCACATAACTCCCAGGTGGAATTCTGAGTGAATGAGTCATCAACTTGTGTCCTTGCTCCTGATGGTTTCAGTGAGGAGAGTGTGTTTCATTCTATCTATGGGTGGGATTCCTGTAAAGAAGGATGTTATCTCCAGGCCCCTGCAGATGCAGACCAATAGGTAGTATGGTTACTCTCATAACCTGGCAGTGCCCCTCCTTTCATGCAATTTACTATTTCTCAGCAGAATCTGCTCAGAGAAGCCAGAGCTAATCATAACGGTGCTTGGTCCTGCCGTGAGGGCAGGGGACTGGATTTGATGACCTCTTGAGGTCCCTTCCAGTTCTAGTGTTCTAGGATTCTACGATAACTACTGCACTGTTTGGCAGAAGTCTGGGGACAGGCAGGGTGTCTAAAAATTTTTAGTCGGAGACAGATGGTTTGGCTACCACTTAGTTAGCTGTGATCTGTAAAGCAGTGAGGAAGTGTGGGGCTGGACAAAGTTCAAAAGAGCAGTTCTCTTATATGTGAAAGGATAACTAGATGACATTGCACAGGGCCATAACAGCCACTCTGCTGTTTTATCTTCAGCTTAAAACAAGGGGTTTCCTCACACACTGAGGATGTGATTCAACCATCACAAGAAGAAGTTACTCACCTTGTACAGTAACGATGGTTCTTCGAGATGCGTGTCCCCATGGGTGCTCCACTGTAGGTGTCGGGCTTGTACCGGCGCTGCAGATTGGAGATCTTTTTCAGCCATAGTCCGTTGGCCCGCGCATGTGCGATGTGCGTCTCGTGCCTTTCGCGCCATTTGTGTGCGCATGGTCCGGCTCCCGCCAGTTCCTCCTGAGTCTGAAAGACATAATAAGCAAAGTACTCAGAAAGAGGGGAGGAGGGCGAGTCATGGAGCACCCACGGGACATGCATCTCAAAGAACCATCGTTACTGCACAAGGTGAGTAACTTCTTCTTTGAGCAGTGTCCCATGGGTGCTCCACTGTAGGTGAGTTCACAGCAGGAGCCTACTTCAAGGCGGCGGGATTAGGAGTTAATGCCCTGCTGCCGTGGAGAGGACAGCAGAGGCAACTGCTGCATCAGTCCAAAGGATGTTAGGAATAGCATAGTGTTTGGCAAATGTAAAGCTGGAAGACCAAGTAGCTGCATGGCAAATGTCTCGTAGGGGAACCCCTTTGAGGAAGGCAGTTGAAATTGCCATTGCTCTCGCTGAGTGGGCCTTCAGCGTATGTGGAAGAGGCTTGTTCTGTAAGGAATAACATTGTATTATACACAAGACAATGAGTCTGGATATATGTTGTGCTGACAAGGCATGGCCTTTAGAACGTTCCACAGTAGACACTAGGAGGCTCTGAGATTTCTGAAAACATTGCGTCCTGTCAATATAGAACACTAACGCTCGATGGGCATCCAAGGTATGGAGACATGCATGATGTGCTGGGAGTGGGGTCTGGGCTAGAATGTGGGAAGACCATTTATGTGGAACTCCGAATTCACTTTAGGTAGAAAGGCTGGTTGAGGATGCAGTATTACTCCATGGGATAAACACCATGTAGGGTAGTGATGCCGAGACGGTGGATAATTCCCCAACCCTTCATGCTGAAGTTATCACCAACAGAAAAACCACCTTCATTGTTAGGGTGTGTAAATCACAAGTTGCCAAAGGCTCAAAAGGGGGGGTTGCATTAAGGCATCCAAAACTAGCTCCAGGTTCCATGGGTCCGCGGGCTGCCTATGGTATGGGAAGAGATTTGCCAACCCTTTCATAAATCTCTACATCATTGGATGAGAAAATATAGAGTAGCCATCCACAGAGTGCCGAAAGGTGGTGACTGCCGCAATATGCACCTTTAGAGAGGAACAAGTCAGGCCAGAGTGTTTAAGATCTAAAAGATCATCCAAAATGCAATAAATAGGGATTGAGTATGGGTCCATGCCTGCGTTGAAGCACCACAAAGAGAAGTGTCGCCACTTATGCAGGTAAGTGTTACATGTGCTAGATCTCCTACTATGTAGCAGGATGAGCCTGGCAGCTTGGGAACAATTAATCTCTGTTTGTTGGAACCAACTAAGTACCAGGCCATCAGAGTGAGGTGGTTGAGTTGAGGCTGTATCAATTGCCCGTGATCCTGCAACAGCAAGTTGTGGCATTTGGGAAGATGATATGGAGAGTGGATCAACATGCAAAACAGGTAAGGAAACCACATCTGTCGTGGCCAGAAGGAGGCTATCATTATTACTGTGGCTCCTTCTATTGCTATTTTCTCCAGAACTTTGGGAATAAGGGGAGTAGGTGGAAAGGCATACAGGAAATGATTACTCCAGTAGTATAGGAAGGCATCCCCCATGGACTTCTGTCTAATCCCAGCTCTTGAGCAGTATTGAGGGCACTTCGCATTGCGGTGCGTGGCAAAAAGGTCTACAGATGGATACCTCCAGTGGTGGAATATGGTATGGCGCACCTCTGGGTAATTCATGGAGAAATGCCTGCTGAGAGCATCGGCCGTGGAGTTCTGCTCACCAGGGAGGTACGCTGCGATAACTGAAATTTTGTGCTAGTTGCACCAATTCCATGCAAAGGGATCGGGATCGAGCTCCGCCCTATCGGTTTACATAATATACCGTAGTTGTATTGTCTGTAAGGACACGAATGACCCGACCGTGGACCAGGGGAAGAAAGTGCCGACATGTGTTGAAGAACGCCTGCAACTCAAGTAGGTTGATATGTAGTAGCGACTCGTGAGCAGACCATAGCCCCTGGGTTTGTTGGCCCTGTAGATGGGCACCCCAACCTAGCAATGATGCATCGGTGGTAAGTTGCATTGTTGGTTGAGGCCGGTGAAAAGGTATTCCGTCCATCAGGTTGCCAGGGACGGTCCACCAAGCCAACAATTCCTTTACGTGAGAAGGTACCGTGACCCTCCTGTGGACAGCTTGGTCATTTGGCATATATATTGAAGCAATCCAATGCTGAAGGCATCTGAAGTGTAGCCTTGCGTGTGCTACGACGTACGTCGTAGATGCCATATGCCCCATAAACTTTAGGCAGGTGAGTATAGGCATTCTGGGACTGATAGAGAGAACCTGTACCAGGTCTTGGATTGCCTGGAATCTGTTCACAGGTAACTACGCACGCGCCTTGGTGGAATTGAGGTGTGCACCTATGAACTCTGTGGATTGCTGTGGTATCATAGATGACTTTGGAACATTGATTATGAGTCCAGAGCTTCGAATACGGTTCTCGTTATGTTGGTAGTGTGGAGCACTTCATTGAAAGAAGGTGCTCTGATCAGGCAGTCGTCGAGGTAAGAGAATATGATGATTCCCAGTTGTCGCAGGTACACTGTCACTACTGCCAGTATCTTCGAGAAGACCCTGAGGGCCAATGAGAGACCAAAAGGCAGGACCTTGTATTGGAAATGGTCTGAGCCTATTTGAAAACGTAGAAAACGTCTGTGAGCTGGGTGAATGGTCACACGAAAGTAGGCGTCCTGTAGGTCGAGGGACGTAAACCAATCTCTGCTGTGCAATGCTGGAATGATGTCGCCAGGGTCACCATCTTGAAACATTGTTTGCGAAGGTACTGATTTAATCATCGAAGGTCCAGGATGGGTCTCCAATCTCCCGATTTTTTCAGGGTCAAGAAACAGTGGGAATACAACTCCCTGCCTTTGAAATTGTCTGGAACCTTCTCTATTACTCCAATAGCTAAGAGACGAGTCACCTCTTGTTTTAAGAGACTCGTGAGATGGGTCCCTGAAGAGGGATGGGGTGGAGGGAGGGAGGAGGAGGAAGTGAAAGACAGGGGATTATGTAGCCTAATACAATTAGCTGTAGGACCCATCTGTTGGTGGTAATATAGGTCCATCGCTGGTGGAATGGCTGTAGGCGATGGTGAAACAGTGCATCTGTGGCCTGAAGGTGGGTGGACAGAGGGATGGTCTGCAGTCCCTCGACCGAGGAGTCAAACTTGCTGCCTGGTGTTCTGTTGATTGGACGCTTTAGTTTGTGGTCGTTTTTTCTGTTGCCTTTGTCTGCCATGGTGATATTCCTGCTGTCTACTGGGGCATGGGGTGTGAGAATGGTCTCTGTCTTTGGTAGGGTGTATATCTGTTTTGGCGATAAGGCGGGGTGCACATGCCTAAAGTTTTAAGCGTAGTTCTGGAGTCCTTGCCAGAATGGAGGACTTGATCCGTCTTTTCTACAAAAAGACTTTTTTTTCTGTAAAAATGTCCAAATTAAGTGTAAAAATGTAATAAGAAAAGCCAAAAAGGCCAAATGAAACTAATGGGCAGCAGGTTTAAAACAAATAAAAGGAAGTTCTTATTCACACAGCACATAGTGAATCTGTGGAACTAACTGCCTGAGAAGGTTGTGAAGGCTAGGACTATAACAGGGTTTAAAAGAGAACTAGATAAATTCATGGAGGTTAGGTCCATAAATGGCTATTAGCCTGTATGGGTAAGGAATGGTGTCCCCAGCCTCTGTTTGGGTGGAGATGGATGGCAGGAGAGAGATCGCTTGATCATTACTTGTTCGATTCACTCCCTCTGGGACACCTGGCATTGGCCACTTTTGGCAGACAGGGTACTGGGCTGGATGGACCTTTGGTCTGACCCAGTCTGGCCGTTCTTATGTTCTTATGATTCTGCCTGTCAAAGGGGAGATCTTCAACCTTTGACAGGAGGTCCTTCGGCACTGCTGCTTGTTGCAGCCATGAGGTTCTGCGCATGAACACGGATGTGGCGGTGGTCTGTGCTGCTGTATCTGCAGTATCAAGGGCTATGTGTAGCACTGTTCTATCCTTCTTGTATCACCGCCTTGAGTACATCATGCATATTATCTGGGAGTAAATCAGGGGGCCCAGATAATCTTCATCCAAAATAGTAAAGGAACTGGCACATGAAATTGCAAGTCCATTAGCAAAATTTTTTAA
>JANRFK010002918.1:5077053-5099380 GCA_030068395.1 Apalone spinifera | reverse complement strand
TTTGCGGAAAAGCGGATGATTTTCCGCAAAAACTGGCCAGTCTAGACACAGCCTTAGTCTCCTTGTCATTGATACTGCCCCTGAACTGAGGACTCTTAGCCCTCTGTTGTGCTGCAGTCACAACCAGAGAATTTGGTTATGGATGCGTGAAGAGGAATTCCATGCCTTTACCGGGAACAAAATATTTCTTGTCTGCTTTTTTGTTTGTAGCAGGAGTTGATGCTGGCATTTGCCATATGTCGTCGGCTATCTCCAAAATTGCGTCGTCGAGTGGAAGAGCGACTTTTGACTTTTGGGATGGTTGTAGGTTTCTAAGCAGACGATGTTGTTTTTGTTGTACTTCTGAGAGTTGCATCTGTTGAGTATCGGCAACTCTTTTGAATAACTCCTGAAATTGTTGGAGGTCGTCAGTGGGTGATGCATCCTCGGGGAAGACAGGGTCATCACGTGACAATGATGATACGTCTGTAGGCAAATGTCTTTGTGGCTCTTCCTGATCCAACAACTGCTCGGGCTCTGGTTCTGCATGTTGTGGCATGGGAGTCTCAATTCCCGTAGGAGTAGGAGGTCTCGTTGCAGATGGGGCAAGAGAGTCAGTTCTGGTATGTGAGGGGCGAGGTTGGTGAGGGGACGGTGATGATACTGTATCCTGTTGTGGAGAATATGAGTGGCATCTGACGTAGTGAAGGGCGGTCGTAGTGTCGCATGTGATATGGGGAATATCTGGAGGAGTATCTATATATCTCATGGTGCCCAGAGCAGCTGGAGAGTGTAGGAGATCTGGGTGATCGCAATCTTCCCCTTGAGTGTGTGGAGGATGCTGGTGAACATCGGTGCAGATGGCGGTAATTAGATGAAGTATGTGGCGGTGAGTAATTACTTTGTCTAGAAGTGTGGTGTCTTGGTGAATGCCCAGAAGGAAATGAGCAAGCTGGAGACAGTGAAGGTGGCTATGGAGAAAACTCAATGTGTTCCGGGCTTGACAAAGGAGATGGTAGCTTGTAGGACTTTGGGCAAGACTTTGTCAGCACCGGGAATTGTTTGAGTGAAGACGAAGACAGGGTTGAGATGAGCGTAGGTGCCTGCTGCGGAATCGTATGGGGCGTTGGTGCTGTCACTGGTCGGTGCAGCGGTGCCGAGTATGCTGTCAGTGCCGACTGAATTGTCGGTGCCGGCACTGGGTGGCGTAGCAGTGCCGGTTGTATTGTTGGTGCCAATGTGGTTGGTGCCGTGGTGGCTAGTGCTGGGGTGGTTGCTGGTGCCAATGCAATTATCGGCACTGATGTTGGTGCCGGTTCAGGGTGCGGTGCCAGTAGAGTTGTGGCAGACGTTTTCGGTACCAACTCTCTCAATGGCACCAGGTTAGGTGCCGATGTGCTGTGGGTGCTTATCGGGTCCACGAGTGGAAGTCGTGCCCAAGGTGCCAGGCTTAGTCCCCGTGTTAACACATGTTGGGAGTAAGGCGCGTGAGGGGGGTCTCCTCTTCGCAGGAGTAGGCTTGGGCGATGAGGGCCAGCGCCTGCTGGATTCAGAGTCTGTGGGTCAGGAGGAGTCAGTCTCTTGCGGCTGTAATGTGTTGTCGAACAAGAGCATTTTCAGCCTTATCTCCCTGTCCCTTCTAGCTCTCGCTGTGAGCTTCGAACAGTGGGGACATTTCTGGGGAATATGTCCCTCACTGAGGCACCTTATGCACAGTGAGTGTCTGTCTGAGGCGGGAATCGGATCACGGCATGTGCCGCACTTTTTAAAACCGGGTGAGCCCGGCATGATTCAAGCGACATCCCTTGTCCTTTAAACAGGGGAGAGGACTGTAATTCTTCCTAACTTAACGGAGTAACACACTAACTAAGACTCTTTTCTTTTTTTTTTAAATAACGGTATCAACTGTAACAAACTAACTAACTAGGACTATGACTATAAGAGTAAGAACTATATAAACTAACTAATTTCTCTTTCAAATCCTGACAGGACTGATGACAAGAGAGTGCTCACTCCGTCTGCGGCCGAGGACGGTCAGGAGGAACTGGCGGGAGCCGGACCGCACGCACACAAACGGCGCAAAAGGCATGAGATGCACATGCGCGGTCTGGCGGACTACCTCTGAAAAAGATCGCCAATCTTCGGCACCGGGATAAGCCCGACACCTACAGAGCACTCACGGGACACTGCTTTAAGAGAAGAGTGGTATACAGATTTCTTACTGTAAGTGAGAATCAGGCCTAGATAGATTAGTGATCAACCGTGTTAAAATCCAACACAAAAACTTGTTTCATTTAGCAGGTTCAATGTCAGCTATATGCACACATCTGCATAAGAACAGAAAATCAGAATGGGATAAAAGATTCCATGTGCAGTTGAACTGAACAATTTGTATTTGAGCAAATGAATAGAGTCCTGCAAATCTGCAGATATCTGCTTTATATTGGTGGATGTAAATGCGAATATCCGTGAATCAGTTTTGTGGATATGGATACTGATTTTGTTCCTTGCAGGACTATGAATGGGTGTAAAACTTGTCTACAGAACCAGAGGCAAAAGGTATTCTGAAAGATTTTGATGAAGCTGTTTGATGGGATATGATACATTACGGTGATAGCACAACATATTGATACCAAGCTCACCATGCCGACAGATACATGCAATGTTTAAAATTCCCAAGAACACTGAGAAATAAAGTAAAAAGTGAATGTGACCAGAGGGCAAAATGAAATGTTACTGAGCAGATAAACACTGACCAGTTGGGTTTAAAGTCTAGTTATTTTAACAAAAAAGCAAGTCAAGGGCTTATGCAGACCAAAATATCTGAATAAATGCATTGTATGTGACTATTACAAGCCCCTTACCTTGATAGGAACAGTTAAGGAAGTTATGCCTAGACTTCAAAATGCCAGAATGTTTTTAAGTTTTGGGTGCAAAACAAGGATTTTGGCAGGTCCAGCTTGTTTTTACTCTCTCAACTGTCTACACCTTCAACTCCCCTTTTGTTAGGTCTAAATTTAAATGACTTCTCTTTGGGACTGTCTTGGCACCTGAGCTACATCAAAACATTATGTACAAGAACTGAAGATCCTGCAACTAACTGCTGATCTGCTAATTTGTGATGAACGTGAGCACCCTCATGCATAATGTTTGCAACATTGCAAATGAAAGAACTTTGAACTGAAGGGGAACAAATGCCAGGCTGGGCTGACTGAAATTAGGTATGTGAGATGTTAGCATTTCATCCCCAATTTGTTACAAATTAGGTACTTCAATCACAGCACTTCTAGAGGATAGTGAGGGTGGCACTGGGATTTCTAGAGGATAGTGAGGGTGGCACTGGGATGACTAGCAAGCATAAAAACTTTAGGAGTTAAAGTTGTCAGAGGAACAGAAATATCAAAACGTTCTGAAATTAAGAGCCTAACCTCTCAGTAGACACAAGTTCCCATTTATGCAAGTGTTGTCCTTGTGATTATTACCTGGCTTACAACAGATCTGAAACTTGTCTTTGGCTTCAAGCTGCTTCATGAATATGGTTATGGTCAGGGCTTGACAAACCACAGTGAAATCTACTCGCCAGCCCCGCACTGCGCATGCGCCAGACCCACATTGCGCATGTGCGTGCCGCTGGTAAACAGGGCAACTGGCTGAAATCTACTCACCACAGGCGAGTAGATTCACTGATTTGTCAAGCCCTGGTTATGGTAATTCCTCAAGTTCGCAGATTCTTTGTCACCCTCACCCAATTCATAAGATTGCAGCCAAGAAATAAAGCCCACTTTCTTACCCACACTTATATGTGTCAGACCCTGTTGTCAATAAACCACGAAGAATCAGTCACACTGAAATAAGTATTATATTAATTTATTCACATTTTCAGAAGAAAGTATCTGTGGGAGCTCAGAGTCAAGCAAGGGACAGCTAGCATAAAGGGTTCCAAGCATTAAATAGCAAACAACTTTCAAACACTGAAATGAAAACCTCACGAAATGTCCCCATTTTGGACCTATTTCCAGTTCAAGTAATAGAAGTCTGAAAATAAACTAGCTCATCACATGATGGAGAGAATGTCAAAAAAATTAAAGCTTTCAGTGGTATCATTCCCTTAACAGGGCATAAAAGTAGCAGGCAAGAAATCTTCTACAGCTGAACTGGCTTATCTCCTAGGTTGAATTCTTTTTCTTGCATTGTATGATTTTGCTGTCAGTGATGCCAAATGCTTCCATCCAACTCTAATGTGATTTGTTACCCAGAGCAGAAATTTGCTACCATCAATTTACAAGGATGTTAATTTGTGATGACACAGAAATTTGAAAACAAGATTCCCTGCAAAGTGGGATTAAAAAAAAGACACGAACATTTTGGATTTCTAAAAAGGGAAAGGGGATGAGAATGCAACATACTGTACAAATGTAAGATAAATCATTTAGATCTTATACTTTCCAATTGCCTTGCTGATCCATGTGTAAAAGTTGTCATGATTTGTTCTGCTGTGTTGATAGGAACTAACAGACTTATCCTTCGTTTTTAATTGCTGTTGTCTTTTTAGATTAAAATTCAGTCTGACAGCTGTTTTTTTTTCTTGTTTAGTTGTCCGATCATGAAAACTTCCAAATCAAGTGATAAGAGCTACAATTTGTTGCTTTCTGCTTTAAAAGAAATTAAAAAGCAGGTGTCAAACTAACAAACAAATATCATTCAAAGACATGCTTTCTGACCTCTTGCTTAGAGACACATATACTGACTAGCATTTACAAAAGTGGAGGTCTTAATTCCTAAAATATGCCTGCACTGCAACTGGAAGTGTGCTTCCCAGGTTGGGTAGACACGCATTAACTCCATGTGAGCAAGCATGCTAAAAACAGCAGTGCAGCTGAAGGCTAACCATTCAAGTTTGTATCTGGGGGTATTGGCAGATTTGTACCCCAAGCTGCTGCTCGTGCAACCCATTGCTCTGCTATTTTGGTGTGTTAGCTTGAGCACAACTGGGACATTTCTGTCTACCTGAGCTGGGGAGTGCAGCTCCCAGCTGCAGTGTCGACATACCTTCAGTGTTTTAATTTTTTAGTTTTCCAATGAAATTATTGGAAGTGTGATGGCAGAAAGATTTCAAATCTTGAATGGTTATTTTAAAGTTCTTTGTTTTTATTGAAAATAGATATATATGTGGAAGGAATGGAGCTAATAATAGATACACGTTCTTGCTTATTCTGTGAAGAAAGTTACCAGATCAGAAAAAAAGGCACAAGAAGCATATTCATTCTCCTTCCATCCCTAAATGGTTCCCTTCCTTCTTCCTAGCTGGAAGCTACCACCATTGTTCTGCTTGAATAAACTCCAGGCAAATACAAGTTCTCTTGTTTAGTGCAGCTGGCTAGGAACCCTCTAAATTAACAATCTCACTTCTCTCTGAACAATTTCAATGACAGCAGTCCTCATTGTTTCACCAATGTTTGTTCATTCTTTTGTTCTTTCTTTCTTGCCAGGAGTCAATCTGCTGTTCCCAGTGAGGGTATCAAAAGAAGGAAGGAAAACAGGAAAATCAGATGGACTTGCTTATTGGGAATAGGGACATAGTGAACACTGCACTCATCTAACATGATCCATCAGACAATGGCAAAACACCCTGGTGAGGCACAGTAATGAAGTGACTTGTTTAAGGTCACACAAACAAGTCAGTGGAATAAGCAGGAGTGAACCCAGGAGTTATGCCTCTCACGCCTCTGCTCTAACCACTATGTAATTCTGCCTCACCTAGAATGTGAAGTGTCAGCGCATGAGATGCGCCACTTGCTTAGGGTAAAATTCACCATAAAATAAAAAGCTTCACCATAAAAGGGAGTCCACTGTATTTAAGTCACCCCACAACACCTCTTTACATAGTACCACTATGTTCAGAATATAATAATGAAATTGCACTCTTTGGTGATTATCCCGTGTTATTACCCTGGAAAAGTCCTTATTTTATAAAGTGCATATCTGACCCAGCACCACAAAGCTAAACTCTACTGCAGTGGTGCATGCAGTACACCATCTGTTATTTAATATTTCTGATTAATCAAATAGACTCCCTTACCACCACTCACGTACAGTAACGCTTCAAAGTGGAAGGCTTAAACTCCTTAACTCCTTATACAAAAATAGAAAGCTGGGAGACACATTGTTCCACAAATTAATCCTATACAGAACAGATTCAGCAGCCTGGATTCTGCCTTATTTACAGTTTTAAAGGACTTTTTACTTTGTGAAGGTTTCAGAGACCTTTCCACGAGAAGCTGAAAGGTAAAGTTGTAAGATGGATGTGTGGGCAGTGCAGCTGGAAGACCAATAGTTGCCCTTACATTTGTGTCACACAGTTGCACACAAAGCATTTATACAGAGGTTGGTAGTTCATAGCTGAGCTGTTGCGGTACTAGGACTAGGGCAGCAACACTGGAGAAATATAATAGCTGGGCTTTTTGGTGATGTCTGAGGATGGTTCATATCTTCTCACCATCCAGTCCCCTGGGAAATTCATCCAGCACTGGTCCAAACTGAGGACAACAAGCATGAGCCAGGTCATGTAACATCAGCACTACTAGCACATTCAGAAGTGCTGACGCTGAGTGGTGAGATTGGATGAAGAAAGAATCTGTCCAAGCTCCTGAGGATCCCCTTGAACATCCCCTTCTCCCACATGCACATAAACCCCCATGCGATTTCTGATATACAACTGCCTTGTGAATAGGTTGGCCAGGGATGAAACTATAATCTGTGGTTGTCCCAGGCACAGTAGGACACAGAACAGGGGATGGAAGAAGTGATCACTTCCCCAGTTTCTGCTATACTGAAAGGAATTTTCAGTGTATTAATAATGGTGTGTAATTGTCACATATTGGACATCAAGCAAGAGGCCTACCCCCCAAATTACATTGTGACTTTTGGAAGAGTAGGAAATATTGCTAGTACTTCACTGGTACCAAAGTGTATGGATTGTTATGTATTGCACATGGACATAGCTCCATGCTACGTCCCCTCCCTGATACAATTACTACCTGCCTTATTCTGGACAAGCTAGTTCCTTTACTTGAACCTGTCTTCCCCAAATATGCTCAGAAAGACCAGGAATGTCTGGTGGCATTGACAAGTTGGGGGTAGGGAATTTTAAGCAGAGATGGCTGCCTAGCTCAGTTCCCATTCTCTCTTGGCAGAAGCCGCCGCTTAAAAATCCATGTTCCCAACTTGTCAATGACACCAGACATTCCTGGGCTTGCAAAATGCACTTTCTCCCTTCCATTCAAATCCTCATTCAACGAGCCTTCTCTGGCAATTCTGCCTGCAGCAATGCTGGAACGCTCCGAGAAACATGGATGTGACAGTGCCATGACAAGCTTTAGTCATCCAACACAGTGCCTGCCTGCTGTTCAAAAACTAAATTAAATGTTTTAAGGGATCCTGTTCACAGCAAGAGGTCAAACATGTTAGCTACAACTGGGTTTGAACATGACTGTTTAAACATAATGCTGCTCTTCAGGTGGAGAGGGTCTTAGAGAGTATTCATGAATTGAGTGGTCTCTTTACCATGTCATTTCTCAGTAAAATCTTCATGTTAGAGATGACAATAGTCCAAACTACCCCTCCTGGGAATGCATGAACTAGGATCGTTTTTCTAAATACTTGTAGCGTGGTCCACCCCTTCAGTAGAGATCTCTGGCCATGCTCAATCACTGCCTGTCTTAAAACAGAAGTTTCTCCAGTTACTGGCCTATCTTAGAGCTCTCTTCAGTTGCCTTTATCAAACCTGGTGTGCTGAAGTCTTTAGTCATATGAGCCTTGTAGCCTGAACTGGAAAGCTTTGCTCCTCTCCTGCCAAAAATAATGTAAACCATCTCTTTGATGGAGCCGTTTTGACCCTCAATTTTACAGTTCTATTGCTTTGTAGGCATCTCATCAGCTAAGAGCATTTAAAGAGCAAGAAGATGAACTGTGGAACCAGTCTGGAAAGATTCAGCAGCTGATTCCTAACGGTAAGGAATTCAAGTGAATTGCTTCTGAAGTGCAACCCATCCATCCTCCTTCTGCTCCCCTCAAGTTTTATACATACAGAACATACTGAACACTCTCAGGCACTGTCGTTTGACAGAACAGTCATTTTGCTCATAAGGTTTTGCTTATAGCAGCTCCTCTAATAATATCACCCTGGATTCCCCTTAAAAATGGGAGGTTTCTTCTAGATCTTAAAAAGAGATCAATATACTAAAACCAAATTCAATTAGAAAATATAATCATCTTCCTCATCCCAGGCTGTGGCAGAGATTTAACATCTTTGATATGCTTTCAATAAGTTTCACTTAAAGTGAGTTTGAAATGTGATCAGGCTCCTACTTATAAGTGAACCAGTCTATTCAGCACTTTGTGAAGCGGGCACTAAGCTGTCAGTTGCTGATGAGTCCCCCTCCCCTCCCCCCCCGTTCCTCTTTGTTCCCTCTTGGTCTGCATCAGAGGGATCTTCTCAGTCTTCTTCTGCGGATTTGAACATGAGGATGGCATTGTAGATTTTCAGCGCAGGACCCAGCTTAATGCTCAGTATTTTAACTATGTCCGCCTGGTTCAGGAGGAGGAAGGCTTCCCCGTCTATCTGCTGTAGAACAGAGAAACAGTACAAAATGAAGATTACTGCCAGGAAATTTCCATGATTCCCTCCCCACCTCCCGGCTTTCAATTAACATAAAAATAATGTATTAGGCACTGATGAAAGAAAGCAGACTGACAGGCCTTGAGCCTGATCTCCTGCATTTATCCACAAATAGACCTGCACAAGCTAAGTGTCCTACACATGCTTCCCTCTTCAGCATGACTCCACCCTAATGTAGAGGGACCATCTTTGGATGTGAAAGTGCTTATGCCGAGACTACTGATAAGAGTGCAGTTGATGCCTGTCATGATAGTAGGTTATGTTCATTAGGAACTATATTGTGGACTAAGGATTGCTTCTATTTTAAAAATCGGTTGCAGTCAAGAATCCTACAAACTCTTCAGAAAATAAAATAATACATCTGGAACCCTTCCAAAAATCCTCAAAAATCCTTCCAAAAATCCCCCAAAATCTCCAGTAGGATGGCACTCAGGAAGCACACCAATCATGGGCGTGGTTTATACAGAGCTACTTTATATTGAGCTTCTTGGAGTCCCATTAAAGCTATTCAAGGCAAAATTGAAAAGTGAAGGATCTAGATCTGCATGGATGCTTTGGTCACAGATGCAGAGATTTCAGAGTTGAGGAACAGTTCCCTGCGGTTTCAAAGCTTGCTTATTCTCAGAACTACAATTCTGCCGATACATATGGAATCTCTACTTAAAACAAAATAGATTTATGAAAATTGGCTTCAAAGGCACAAAATGAGATTCTTTAGCAAGGAGAGATGAAAGAGATATATACAACATGAATGGTATGGCGAAGATAAAGTACTTGCTCCCATTTGCCCTCCTCTGTAACACAAGTATAAGGGAACAGCCAATTAAACTGAAAGGCATCACATTTAAAAATGATTAAGGGAAACATCTTTTGTTTTTATAAAATACAAGTTTAAGCTGTGGAACTCACTGCCACCAGGCATTACCGAGTCCAAGATCTTAGCAATGTTTATGGACATTTATATTGATTATCAAGAACATCCACAGTTACCCTACAGAAGATGAACTTATAATTCCTATTGACTCCTACAGCTTCAGGGCATAAGCCAAACATTAAGTGACAGAGGCAAGAAAGACATTTCCATTATAGGCAAGTATGACAACGTTTGCTGAGTCAGGAGCTAACAATCTCCTATCACTCTTATACCCACCAGTATTCTATTATTTGGCATTAATTGGAACCTAATTGGAAGACAGGTAGTTGACAGAGGGTGTCAATTAACTAAGTAGAGCAACAGCTGAAGGGCTAATTGAAAGGGAAGCAGCTGCAGCAGGTGGGACTATATACATTGACAGGAAGGAAGTGGGAGAGAGGAGGGAGTCTAGAAAGGCAGGACTGGCTTTTGCTAGTACTGTTCCCTCCCCTAGGAAGAAGCAGAGAAACTGGCTATGGAAAGTAAACACACACAAATAATACTACAATCATAGCCTGCTGAAAAATATAAAGAAAACCTGGAGTGATTGGGGTCTGTGATTAATGCCTGAAAGGACTCTCCAGGTGGCCATACTGTGACAGCAAGTTACTCAACAGCAGTGTTCCCTGTAAGCTGTGCATTGCGTGGCTGCTCAGGAGAAATTCAAATGCTGCCCAGCTGATTAGCAGAGTGCCCACAGACAGGATTTTTGTGTTTACTGGTGGTGCCCATTCACACATGCCTCATGCACATAAAAAATATTCTGCATGTGGATGGAGAAGATTAGAGGGGACTTTGCTCCACAGATGTCCATTACAAGGATATGTACTGGGCCACATCAGAAATAGGGTATTGGACTAGGTGAGGCACATTTCTGATCCAGGATAACAATTCTTACATTCCTAGGATTTTTTCTAACTGGAAAGCTACTGGATTTTAACAACTGGCTGAATAGTGTGGGTCTGTCTAATTACACTGGACAGTCATGCAAGCAAGGAAAAGAACTTATTTCTATTCCCCTATTCATAAAATATTGCATGATCTTGTGCAAGTCATTTCACCTCTTTGTGCCTTACTACCTGCAGCTGTAACGTGGGAGTGTCAGCAACACTCCCTAACTCATAGGGGGTCACACAGCTTAATTCTTGAATGTTTGCAAGGTGCTCAAGTACAGGACTGCTGTGATGATAACATTAGAAATGCCTGGAAGTGAACAGAGCTGCTTAAATAAAACCAAATAGATCTAAAAGGAAAAAATATGTGCTGCAAAGTACTTGTATATTTCAGCATAATATTTTGAATCTGATACAATTATTACTGCTTCAAACTCATCCTGTTACTGTCTAAGTAATTTTATTTTAAAGAGACCTTTCCTGAATTAGTCCCAGATACAAATGTAGTATCAATGCCTATGGTTCAGTATGTGTCACTTTGTTCCATCCTACTTGGTTTCTTTCTCAAATCCTATACACAATTTATTCTCATCAGTGCTACGGTAACTCAATAAGAAAATAAAGCATCACTTTCCTCTCTTTCCCAAAGCCTGAACAAGATTTATTTACCTAAACAGAATGCAGTTACAAGCCCGACTACAGCTTCTAATGGGCTAGTCTAGTGGAGTTCAGCAGTTCTGTCACTCACATGTTAAATTCTTGCCAGATTCTGGCTAATGCTCAGAACATTATTAAAAAGATTTTAATTTCAACGTAATAATTTAGTTTGAATACAAGTCTGAAAATACATGAACCCTTTTATGCCAGGAGATGGGACTGGCGCTTAGTGGGGTACCTCTGGATAGCTAGAGGCAATATAAGAAGTGGCTACAGTGGAGATGAAATTAATTCTAGCTACAAGATATAAAAGGTTTGAATGGTGGATTGATTAGTAGATTTACCAGTAGAATCTCATTTATCTAAATCTTTATTTCCTATCATCAGAAATCAGAATATGTCACTGTGCTCAGTTCCACTGAAAAAGTCCCCTATTTATGTGGATGAATTCCATGCCCCCCACTCTGTTCAGTTAAGCAGTGTTCTGTTGTAATATTACCTTTTTGTACAGTACCTTTTGCAAGCCTTAATTGTTTTTATGGAATGAAATGTACAAATATACATAACTATGAGCATGACTTCCATTTGCCTGCCACTGAAATGCAGCCATCTCATGGGTGCCATCATTTATGTATTTCTAAATTAAAAGTATGCCCATTACAACAAGTACTATGTTAGAACCCAAGAACATGCTGCATGTTCTTGCAGAACATAGACAAGGCACAGTCCCTGTCCTCAAGAACTTACAATTGAAATAGACTAGGGGGCTGTGCCCCCTCCTCACTGCGCTCACCAACCCCCCCCTCAGGGGGTAACCTGGGATCTCCCCCTGTGGCCACTGGGGAGGGCTGGGCTGTGGCCATGCCAGTCCGAGTCCCTGATCCCTTCTCCTTCCCCCACCACCCCCAGGGTCCTTTCTCTCTCCTCCTCCCACGCAAGCCAGGGTCCTTTCCTCCACTCCCGCCCCCACCAGCCTGGGCCCTTTCTCTCCTCTCCAACCCTAACTGCCCCCCTCCCAGTGCATGCCAGGCCCGGCTCTAACACCAGCAGGTTAGAGCAGGCTCTAAAGTGCAGGGGGGCCTGCCTGCCCCACATGTGGTGCAGGCTATGCCATGTGCATGCAGCACTCTGGGGCACTGCAGTCTGCTGAGGTGGGGAAAGCAGCAGTGTGGGGGGTGGCTGTCCTGACCTCTCCCCCACGCAGTTCCGCCTGCGTTACTCACTGCCCCAGCCCTGCCTGCCGGGAGCTGAGGGGAAGGAACAGACAGGTCAGTGCGGCAGCTTCCCCAGGCAGCTTGGGGGTGCTTTGGCAGCCATGATAAGTGCAGCTGCTGGGGAGGGGATGAGTCTCCACGGGGGCAGCTGGACTCTGGACAGTTGGGCACTTTGCTCTGGCTCCCCAAGTGCCTGGTGGTGGGGAAGCCCCCAAGAACCTGCTGCTGGCACATAAGCCTGGCTGAGAGCCCCGCTCCTAGCGCCTGTCCCCAGGTTGCTGTCCTGAGCACCGTACCCTGGGATGTCATGGCTGCGATGCGGGGTCTGCTGACTACTGTGCCATGTTTCTTGGCGTTGAAAGCCTGGTGGGGTGGGGGTGGAGGAAGGGGAGTAGGGGATTGTCTTAAAATAGCAATTCCAAGTAGCAAGGGGAAGCAGCGAGGTTGGACTTGAGCTGGGAGGGAGGAAGGGGGGAGACAGGGAGTAGGTAGGTGGGACGCAGAGTGACTTTTTAAAATATATACAGAGATAACACACTGCAAAGGGGAGGCACAAATAAGGAAGCTGATCAAAGGGGTGTTAAGTTCACCTTGAGTTATACTTGGAAATGTATTTAGAAGCCAGTAGTATCCAGAGAGCAAAGGAGAAAGTTTGCTAAGTAAGAGAGCCATGTTCTGAAGTCTGATGTGTTTGAGTGGTGTTAAAAGGCTAGGTAGAGCACAGTGCAGTAATCCAAATTGGGAAGTGACAAAGGAAGGGATAACTGTGACAAGAGGAAAGGCTACAACTTCCTAAACTGCAGATTTTAAAAAGATCTCCTCAATGGCTGCTGCCAATGAATCCAGGAACAGCCAGAGATTCCCAGGAGAATGCCCAGCTTCCCGACCTCATTAACAAAATTACTAGAAAGAACAGGTGCACTGCATTGCAGAGGTTTTAATTCACCCTCAGTTTGAAAGTTTTGCTCATTTTGCAATGTGGCTAGGCTACTGCAGTTTCCAGAAGTGCCACGCTCTCTTTCACAAACAGAAATTATAGCTTAGCTAGGCACTGGGCACTATGACTCCATATCCATTTCTAATGCAAGGGCATGCAGCTGGCATTAGACCCTCCAGTGCTACAGGACAACACTTAATCAGGCTTTACTCACCTCTTCCCTGAATACTGACGCTTGTTCCTTGCAGCCAGGTAAACGCTGGACAAAGTTAGCCACCTAAAACAAATGGGGAAATGATGCAGTTAACATGGAGAGATTAATCATCAATGCAAAAACCATACTACCGATCACAATTACAAATTACATCTGAAATGTGTATAGGTGAAAGAGGGTAGCAACGGTCTCTTTTTTTTCAGTTTGTCTCCTCTGTGCATCTGACAACCTCGTGTGGATAGTCAATTCCACTGTCTTTCATGGATAAGCAGCCAGTTTCGTCCCTGCTGAAAAAGCCCTTACAAAAACATCAACATTATTTTTAAGGATTTACAAAATCAATCAACAAATCAGGAGGTATGATTTAGAGTGCACTTTATCAGAAAGTGGAACTTTTGGAAATTAAGATAATTTAAATGAGGTGAGAGAGTATCCCTTTAAGAAGCCAGAGTTAGACAACCAAATATGTATTGTTTGCCTGAGGAAGGGGCACAGCAGTTTACAAACATGTGAAAAGTGGAAGCACTTGAAAAGAGAAAGGAATTACCAATCAGTTATAGTGACGCAAGGGAGTATACTTAGGACCAATGAAATTAAACAAGGGAAAGCTAATTTTGTGTTGAATAGCAGGAAAAACTTTCTAAAGGCGAGATGTGCTTGACTGTGGAATAGTTTCCCTGGAGAGATGGTGAAAGTTGCATGAATTAGGTTATTTAAAACTGGACTATGTAGTGCATATATGGGGAAGTAGAGAGAAGAAATAGGCTAGATAACTCAAAGCATGACTTTTCCATCTCTAACTTCCATGGTTCATGGAAGATTTGTACATCAAGGCATAATCTGTTCCAACATCTCATTAACTGGATGCTTCCTAGAGGGAATGACTCTATTTCATAAGGCATGTTCACTTGAATTGGTGTAGATGTGACATTTCTCCCACCAATACAAACAGACAAGCCATTACAAGGGACACTGTCAAATACTATTTCCTCTCTTCTTTTTTAACTCCTGATTGCCAAACTCCATCATCTCCTAAAAAGAGTGGATACAAAATGCATTCTCCTGCTGATCCTAGTGTTTCTGAATGTAACAAGTATCAATTCTTCCTTCCTGCTCGCATGAGACTGCAGAAGCGAAGCAGACAGGGTTCCTTCTGTTTTCAAAAAACGATTACTACCGAATCAGTAGGGAGATCCCTGTTTTAGAGGATCCACACAAAATGGAAAACCTTATACAGAGAGGAAATTGGGGGGTTCTGAATTGTGAGATGAGAATCCAGCAGTCAAGGTTGTTTTCAGAGATTTCCTCAGTTTCCATTATGGAAAAGTTCTAAAAAGTGTAAACAAAAATGAAGACCTGTCTATAGGTTTCTGAACTGAGCTACAGAATTTAACAGAAATGTTATCCTACATGTTACAGCACACATAACAATGTTGTCTGTCTCCTTTAAAGGGCAAGGGGGATCCAGAGCCAGCCAACCCTGTTCTATGATATGGACCCTTTAAAGAAATAGATGTATAAGGGGCTAGTAAACAAACTGGAAATGGGAGCTAGAGTTAATCAAGTGGATACCTCTGAACATAATAAGTCAGCTGTCAGGAGACAGAGAAGAATTGCAAGGGAACAGCTCCCCAGAATGGGAACCAAATCCTGAATACTAGTGCCCTGGGGAAGCCTGCCTGAACCACAGCACAAGCCAAGAAAGAGGCCATGGGTTGAGACTGAAGGGGAAGGACTTGTGAGTCCAGGAACCATGGCAGGAGGAAACAGGTGGAAACAGCTCTGCAGAGAGGCTGCGGGCTGTAGGCGGATGGAGCTGGAAGAGGTTGAGTGGGAAGGCACAAGGAGAAAGACAGGGCCATAGAGGAAGGTTTTCTTTAAAACTTAACAACTTACACCCTAAGAGAGGGAACATTCCTTTAAATACTTCAAAGGGTTATTTGGAAGAACCAAGAGGGAACCGAGGCTAGAGTGCCTGCAGTGCCCTACTGTGCCGATAGTGGGATAGTGGGAATGCATGCGCAGACATAGATCTGAGACAATGAGAACCTTTGAACCTCCTATCACTATGACAGGTTGAAACTCTCTAAACCGGGACTCTCTGGTCCGGCAACATCCATGGTCTGGCAGGACCACAAACAGTCCAGGACCAGAGAGTCCTGGTGGAGAGCTAGCACCTGGGAGCCCTGCAGGCTGGCAGGGCAGCAAAAGCCCAATATGCGGCAGCAGGGCTTCCCGGCAGGACAGTGGGAGCCCCATGCGCGGTAGTAGGGCTGCCCAGTAGGACAGCCAGAGCCTGGCTCACAGAGGCAGCACACCCCAGTGTGGCCGCAGGAGCTGGGCGCTCAGCCTGGCTCACAGAAGCCCAGTGTGCAAAGGCAGTGGGACTGCCCAACGTGGCAGTAGGAGGCAAATGCACAGTGGCTGCTGAGCTTGTCTGGTGCACAGTAGGAGCCCAGCACACAGAGGCGGTGGGGCTGCCCAGTAGGACAGTGGGGGCTGACAGACCAACATGGACCAGTGAGAGGGGGGATCTGGCCCAGGAGGCCAGCAGTCAGGCTAGGGCTGGAGGGAGCCAGTGGAGGGTAGGGGAAGGGCAGAAATGACCTCCCCTGGCCTGGCAAAATCCCTCAACTGGGACAAGTCAGGTCCCGAGAGCTTTGGACTAGGGACATGTCCTTCTACTGCCATGCCAGGCAGTCCCGCTGCCTCTGCACTGGGCTTCCACTGGACTATCAGTGGTCCTGGACTATCTGTGGTCTTGCCAGACCATGGATGTTGCCGGACCAGAGAGTCCCGGTTTAGAGAGTTTCAACCTGTCATAGTGATAGGAGGTTCAAAGGCTCTCATTGTCTCAGATCTGTCTGCGCATGCATTCTCACTCGATCCACATATGGATGGGGATGCTCCTCACATAGATCTCTCCACCTCCATGAGCAAGGGCTCAGGTGCTTCATGGCAACATCCTCCCTCCACTGATCCCGCAGAAGAAGATCTGTGCTGCTGGGGTCTGCAAAGGAGTAGGGTGAGGAATCAGGGAAGGCCGGTGGAGCAATGATGCATGGCCAAAAATGAGGTTGAAGAGAAGCTACACTGTCAGTGGGAGATGTCAGGGACGTGAGCTGGTTCAGAGATACAGGACGTGTCTCCTGCAGATCAGGGACGTTAACATGCATTTATTTTGGTAAACATGTACCCACTGACATTTTTCCTGTGGAGCCTGCTGCCTCCCCCCGCCATGCTTCTGTCTCTAATACAGAGGCAGCAGTATGGGGGGCAGGCAGCTCCCAGGGAATCGGTGCTCAGAGGGAGGGAACCTGCTTAAAAGCCAGCTCCGCACAAGCACCAGCTCCCACTCCCCGCTCCCCCCCAGCTGCTGCCTCTGATACTGAGGCAGCAGCATGGGGAGGGGTGGTCTGCATGTAACTGTGAAGGTTAACCGATAAGCCCAGGCTCATCAGCTAACCACTTACACTATCACACATCCCAATTGCAGAGCTCCAGGGATCATCATATTTGTGGGTGGGCTCTATGGCTTTTTCTATAGAAAGGTAAACCCAGCCTACCCTTCTCACAGGCAAAGCCATACAACTCATCATGTGATGCGTGGTGATCTCTGTGAGCACAACAGAGATGCCAATGGGATGAGTCCCCATCTGTGGCTCTCCATGCTGGAGTGGGAAACAGGAGATCTGATCTATACATTTCAGAGTAATTTCTAGAGAACACCCTCAATATAATGAAATTCTATAGAGGATTCTTCCATATGGTTGCAATGAGGTCTTAGATTTATACCAGAGTATTGAAATCTCCCTAATTCTGACATATTTAACCTCCCCTTTCCTCTAACGGATACTGCCTCTAACCTAGATCTCACTAGTAACAAGTGCAAAGGTAGTGGGATGCTGGAGTTTAAGCCAGCATGCGGCTTCCCTGTAATAACACACTAAAGTAGGATTGACAAGGCCCTGTGAAAATAGACAAACAGGAGCTGGTATTAACAATAGCTTTATAATCCAGCTGCAGCTTGCACAAGGACAATCTCCCTCAGCCTCTTGTATTAACATTTCCTATGGGATTAACTAATGAGCAATTCAAACACTGTCACATTTTAATATATCCCTGAGACTTGACCCTCCCACCCTTACCATCTAACTACACTTTGAAAGCTTTCAATAAATAACGAGCCCTCATTCAAAGGACAGCTCTTTTTGACTGGACCACAAGCCTTTATATGGCTGTTTCAGACTGCTGTTAGTCATTCATTTCAGATGCTCTCAGACCCTAGAGATTAAAATAAATTATTTTTATTTAATGTAAATTTTGTAATTAAACAGAGTTTTAGCTTTAGATTAAAGGAGAATTTTATGTTGCAAGCTTCAGATCAGTTTAATGGATCCTTTTGGGTCAGAGTTCAGAGGCACCTGATACCAACAACTGACCAACAACTACATGATAGGAAGGTTTAACAAGTCCAGGCTTCAAGAGACCAGCTTTACTTAGTGCCCACTAAAATCTACTAAATCCTGCTGCCTTTATCTTCTTCACAGCCTGTATTACATTGCACACCTTGATTTTGATGGACATATATCTCATGGACTCCATGGGAATTCTGGATGAGGAGGGACTGCAAGATTGGATCCTTCTACTGATATTTAGGTCAGAATCTGACATGCCTTGTTGTAACAACTGAGTCTGGGAATGCCTATTGTAACTATTAGCCTCACTGGTGAAAAGTAGGTAAATGTTCAGCAGAAGGATTGTTGCTGGGACTCCAGACCTTGATACTCCAATAAGGAGGCCTGCTCATCATTGTTGCACAAGCAAGGATCCAACCTGATACATGTGACATTCTAATCCAGGGGTGGGCAAAATATGGCCTGGGCTGGATCCAGCCCACCAGAAGGGGGAGGGGGGACTGCATGCTGCCCCTATCCCCAGCACAACCTTGCAGCTCCCATTGCCTGGAAACTGGCCAATAGGAGCTGTCTTGGCCAGGCTTGCGGCAAAGGCAGTTTCAATGGTTGGATATTAGGAAAAACTATTTCACTAGGAGGGTGGTGAAGCACTGGAATGGGTTACCTAGGGAGGGGGTGGAATCTCCATCCCTAGAGGTTTGTAAAAACCTATAGGGATGGAGATTCCACCTCCTCCCTAGGGAACCCGTTCCAGTGCTTCACCACCCTCCTAGGGAAATAGTTTTTCCTAATATCCAACCTAGACCTCCCCCACTGTAACCTGAGACCATTGCTGGGGATAGGGGCAGCATGCAGTCCCCCCTCCCCCTTCAGACTAGTAAGTCTGCTAGTTCTCTGACACAGAGACAAGCAGAGATCTGATTTTCATAGTGTAAAAGGCAAGAGGGAAAAAACACTCTTGAAAATCTGCATACCTTCTCTATGGATTATGAAGAAGCAAAAGAAGTCACAAACTTTTTTTTTTTTGCACAAGACTTTTTCACCTCACAACCCACATCTGCACAGATTTCTTTCTGCATGAGTGGGCCAGCCATCACGCTCCGGGAGTCAAGCCACTGCCACTTCAGAGCTGGTGGTACAATTCAAACCAATCCCCCAGGCATCCATGCAAAGAGAACTACTCAGCACCTAGCAGCAGACACACTATATCAGAGACACCTAATTGCAGGGGACATGTCTTATTTACAAGCACTGCATCTTGCGAGCTAGAATTGCAAAAATGTCTCTCTGATAGTATGACTACTGCCTCACAGAAATCATGTCATATCGTGGCTGGTTTGGTTCTGCAGGTGAGTCAAGCAGGGAGAGAAAGGAAGGAGTCCAAGAATACATGGCACAATTTTATGATTATCCGCAATGTAAAACGAGTTAGCAGTAGAGCCAGGAGAGGAAAAGACCAGAGGAAGCCAGTGTCTACTATTAGCATTTTGTTTCAGGCCTGAGGATGAAAAGGGTCAGGAATAATAAGCTGCTGGAAAAAGATCCATCATCAGGGAAACATCAAATGTTTTGACACTATGGGGTTAATACAGATTTTTTTCAGGAACTCGGGCTAAAAACTTTTGGTGGAGCCAGTTATTTCCCTGCATGAGCCATCGCTGCAAAATAAAGAGATAACCACTGCCTACATGGGGGAGGAAAAAAAATGTCTTCCAATCAGCACTACAGAAAAAGGGAGTGACCCGAGATTCCATCAAGCAGAACACACAGAAAAGGCAGACGCACTGTACTCACCTCTTCCACAGTCCATTTGGCCACGCTCCTGGCAGTAAGGCCCGAAACCTCCGGCAGCAGCCTGCAGTGCTGCTCCCAGCAGAGATGGAGACGATGGGTCGGGCTGGAAGACAGGGAGGGCATGAAGACAGACTGATGGAGGGCCTGCTGCAGAGTGAATTCTGTGTCTGGAAACAGAAACAAGAGGCGTCAGAGACAGTAGTCAGTCCTCGATTTGAAGCAAATCCTTGATTTGTATGTGTGTGTGTGTGTGTGTATGTTAACACTTCGACAGGGGAGAAAGATGGGGCAGGAGAACAGACTGCTATTCCATGGCACGCTGCACTCTGAGCATGCCCCCAAAGAAGGGAAGGAAAAAACCAAAAGCAAGGCTGCCAGGCTGGCAACGTGATCGTTAGCTGCTTCTAGGGAAAATGACGTCCTGCTGCTAACCCAGACAACGTTGTATTGACAAGGTGGAGGAGTTCTGGTAACAGCATCTTTGGCTGGAAACAAATGGCTCCATTCCAGTTCACAGCTTGTAACTGGCTTGCTAACAAAGCGACACATGCCAGATGATGGCCTGGACCAACTCCCTCCCCCACAAGAGACTCCAAAGCCAGTAATACTCTGTTACCTCCAGACACCAATATTGCTCTCCATTTGTCAAATGAGAGTGAGGCTTAAAAAAAAAAAAATCAACCCCCCACTCCTCCCTCCAAATGAGCTCACTTGAGAAGTGCAGAGTCATGCCCCTAAAGGGATTTGTCTGGTTATGCAATGGGGGCGGATGCAAAGGATGGAAACAAGATAGAACACATTCCCCTGGGTTATAACGGTTAATATTTATTGTCCCCTCTCTCTCCTCCCCCAAATACGAAAGGGAGGCACATTTCTAAACACTGGAATACTTCAGGTAAGATTATGGTCAAGGTTAATGGTGCCACCATGTGGCAACAACAAAGAATTATGTTTTGCAATTTTCCTGGCAAAAAAATAAAAGCATAGAAAAGATCAAGCTTTCTTCCTTGTCATTCCTCCAGGGCTGCTGACAAGTGCAAGGGACTGCTCCGGTGATCAAAGTCCTGCAGACTTTTTCCACAGGTGAGGTACAGCTGCCCCACTATGCCCTGGCAATGTGCCTCGCCCTTATTCCAGAGGGGCCACCTTTCAGGGTGAGAAGAACTACAGATTTCCAGGGACCAGTTAGTTACAATACTGGACTTTCCACTGAGCCCACCAATTGGTGCTCACTCTGGCAGTTGATGATGTCCCTGTAGAAAATGAACGGCAGGTATGTCTAACTGCAGTGGGAGAGGGGCATACTCAAACCAGTTTGAACTAGCTAGGTCCAATAACAACAGCAAAGAAGCTGAGCAGCACCAGCAGCAGCACGGTCTAGCAGCTCAAGTACATCCAAAACCAGGGCTGTGCCACTGCAGGATACTTAGGGATGTGCTGAATCCCTCTCCTTGGAGGATTATAACATGTTAGACAAACACTTGCCAAGGTTGGTCTAGGCATATGTAATCTGGCCTCACTCTGTGGGGATGGACTAGATCAGGAGTTCTCAACCTTTTTTCCCTCTGAAGGCCCCCAACAAGCTATAACAATTCCATAGCCCACAACTGTTTTTCTGCATATAAAAGCCAGGGCTGGTATTAGCGGGTAGCAATCAGGGCCAGAGGGAGCCCCCACAGCTAATTTGTTCAGGCTTCAGCTTCAGCTTCAGCCCTGAGTGGCAGGGCTTGGGACTCCACTAGGAGTGACTGGGGAAAGAATAAAACCATAAAAAGAGGAAGCACCAGGAGAAAAGTTCAAATGGGGGGGCGGGAGGGAGGACCGACAAAGATGCATAAGAAGAAAAGACCATGGGAAAGTAGCACACAAGAGACAGAACTTAGTCAAGCAGAGCGTCAATGCACTTTTCATTATTAGATACACAAATCAAAAGGGGAAAGACAAAAATAAACTCAGGTCAGACTGCGATTAGAATCTCTCTCCATCTATGAGAAAATACTGAAAGTAAAACAAACAAAACCAAACAAAACCAAACCACAAGACAGAATATTCTACAGGAAGCAACCACCCCAAAATATAAAACAGAAGCTGGTTTATGTCCTTTTTGGGGTGTGGAGTGGATAACTATAGATAGTCACAACTACCCTTCCCGCCAGGGATTGTGGGATAACTCCAAAGAGAGACATAGCAAAAGCACTGTATCTTTGATTATTTTAAATCTAGTCAGGGCAAAGTTTTAGAGGGGGAATCCTATACAGGCCACCAGAGGGAGCACCAGTAAGTTCTATCCCTTCTGCCACCTGCCATCTGTAACTTCTATGCCTATAAGCCGTAGTCTACACTTATTTCCCCTGGATGAGGGGATGGATTGCACCCCAACCAAGTCTGTGGATGACACTAAGCTAGGAGGAGAGGTAGACACATTGGAGGGCAGGGTAGGGTCCAGAGTGACCTAGACAAATTGGAGGATTGGGCCAAAAGAAATCTGATGAGGTTCAAGAAGGACAAGTGTAGAGTCCTACACTTGGGATGGAAGAATCCTAAGCACTGCTACAGGCTGGGGACCAAGTGGCTTTTGTTCAGCAGAAAAGGACTTGGGGATTACAGTGGATGAGAAGCTGGATATGAATC
>JANRFK010002918.1:5064691-5076953 GCA_030068395.1 Apalone spinifera | reverse complement strand
CGGGTTCCCTAGGGAGGAGGTGGAATCTCCATCCCTATAGGTTTTTACAAACCTTGTGTAGCCTTGACAAAGCCCTGGCTGGGATGATTTAGTTGGGATTGGTCCTGCTTTGGGCAGAGGGCTGGACTCAATGACTCCTGAGGTCTCTTCCACCCTAGGAGTCTATGCTTTTGAAATAACAAGCGGAGCATCCACACTACCAAGCCCGTTATTTCGAAATAACTCCTGCTTGTCATGAGGAACAACGCTTATTGCAAAACTGTTATTTTGAAATAGTATTAGTGTAGATGCTCAGCTGCTGCTATTTTGAAATAATTGGCCTCCAGAGGCCTCCCACAGGCACACTTGTGGCCACACCCCTGACAACTCCAATGCTCCCCTTCTCCTGCAGTTTAAAGTTGCAGGCAGAAGGGAAAGGGTTTGTGGCCGCAGGAGAGCCCTGCTAGCCCCATACCACATAGTGCCCTTCAGTGGAGCCATCGTGGACCCCAGTGCTTCCTCTGCATCCCCCTCAGCTGCCAGCACTCTGGAAGCACCCTTTGATGCCCCTGGACAGGATGAAAGAGGGCCCCGACTTGGACTTGTGCAGAAATCCTGGATCTCATTGAGGTCTGGGGGAGGAGACCAACATCCAGGATCTCCATACCAAGAGGCAGAATGCAGATATGTACGGCCAGATGGCTGCCAGCCTGGTGGAGAAAGGGCACACCAAGCCCCAGGACCAGGTCCAGGGGAAAATTAAAGAACTGTGGCAGGGCTACACAAAGCCCAAGGAGCAAAGTTCTTGCTCTGGGGCAGCACCACACACCTACTGCTTCCATGAGCAGCTGGATGCCATCCTGTGAGGAGTGGCTAGTGACCCCCAACTTCTATCATCGACTCCAGCCAGGACATGCCTGGCGTCAGCCTCCATGATGGCAGGGTTGTGGAGGAGGTCAAGGAGCAGGAGGAAGAGCAGGCCAGCCAGGACACCATGCCTGCTAGCCAGGAGCTGATCCTCAGCCTGGAGCCTGTCCCCCTCTCCCAGGTGGTCTCTCAGTGCTCAGACAATTCCGGGGAAGGCACTTCAAGTGAGTTTCATAACTTTTTCTATCTACATGTAGAGACAGGTGATGGGTTGTAAGAAGCTGTTCACTTCCTTGCTTGGCCTCCTCAGCCTCGGGGTTGCACAACAGCCTGTGCACATAGGTGCACATGGAGCGCCAGTCCAGAGCACTCAAGTCCATGATGCTCTCACACAGGAACCCCTCACTCCTTCTCACAAGGCTCCGGACTTTATGGACATCTTCCCATGACAATCCACCACTAAAAAGGCTGCGGTCATGGAAACACACAGCAGTGCTGCACACAGCACAGGCTCATGCCCACACTCGGGCAGCATCCTGGTCAAGCATGGCAATGTAGAGGAGACAGATCCTCTGCACTGGAACCTGAAAGGGGGAGAAAGAGCAGGGAACCCTAGTAGCACTCTCACCAGCAAGTGGCCTCTGCTGCTCACATACACCTCCCCGCAACACCCTACCTCCGCAGGGTGCCGCCAGTGCCAGACTCGGCGTGTGTGGGACATGGAAGGAAGCCGTGCCTTTCTGTCCCCCCTTCCATTCACAGGCTCTTGGCCAGGCCAGCAAATTTCCATGCCTGCTTGTCCTCAGGACGTAGGGGTAGCGACATCTGTGTCCGTGTAGGAAAGCGCCCATTGTCTAGGCAACAGATGGCCTTGCTCAAAGCACATCACCATCATCTGAACCGAGACCTTTGGTGTCGGTGCAGAAATTAGGGCAAAGCTTCATGCAGTGTCTCCTGTGATAACTGCCCTTGTCACTTTTCTTCACAGCTGGCCCAGCTGTAAGCGTGGCGCGGCCACCAACTCCGATGCCATCTTCCCAATGTCACGAGATCTGCTGCAGAAAGCACACCATGGAAGACTTGCTGTGGGACCAGATGGCCTGCCTCCAGTCCCTCACCTGAGGCTTTGATGAAGAGCGCTGGGAGTAGGCCACTGACTGCGAGGAGCACTAGGCTGACCGGGAGCAGAGGAAGGGCCATGTCACGCCAGCAAGAGGCAATGTGCTCCTCCCTCACGTCTGAAATGGAGCGCATGGCCATGTGTATGCAACGGGCCACCAGCCACCTCCCTTCCCCCCCACTCCCAAACTCCCTGCCCAACTCCTTGTCCCACGCCATGCACCTGCCCCTGCTCTCACCCCCATGGCTTCTCCTAGCCCCCCAGGTGCCACCGAGGCCCCTGAACACATGGCGGTGGGATCTTCTGGGCAGCCAAAGCCTCCCAAGGTACCCAAGACAGGTGTCAGTACCAGCCCCAACCGTGAGCCACCCTCCCCCATTCCTGGTTCTTTTTCCAGTCCCTCCCCCGTTATATATCCCTCCCCACCCCCCCAATAAAAAATCAGAGTTATTTGTTCAAAGTCTGCGTTACTTGATCTGGAGGGGCAGTGGGAAAGGAGGGCAGGGGAATGAGGAGTGGGTGAGGAAAGACACACAGCGGCAATGCAGAGGCCACTTGTGGAGAGGCCTGGGGGAGAGTCTCACAGGTGGCCTTGGGCTGAAGCTCTCCCTCAAGGCCTCCTGGATGAGTACAGCTCCCTGATGTGCTCTCCGTATGCCAGTGGTGTCCAGCTGCTGGAAGCCCTGGTCAGCTGATCAGCCTCTGCCCCCCACCCTGGTGGGAAAATCTCCCCCTTGCTCTCACATATGTTGTAGAGCACACAACATGCCACCACCACGTAAGGGATGTTTTGACTGCTGAGATCCAGGTGGGTGCAGAGACTTCTGAACCACTCCTTCAAGCGGCCGAAGGCATACTCAACCACCATGCAGCACCTGCTGAGCCTGGCACTGAAGTGCTCCTTGGCTGAGTCCAGGCTGTGTAGGGCTTCATCAGCCAGGGGAGCAAGGGTAGACTGTGTCACTGAGGATTACGATGGGCATGTCCATGTCCCCAACCCTGATGGTGCGGTCAGGGAAAAAAGTACTGGCGTTCATCTTCTAGAACAGGCTTGAGTTCCAGAATATGGGGGCATTGTGTACCTTCCCCGACCAGCTGACATTAATGTCATAGAATCATAGAAATATAGAACTATAGAGCTGGAAGAGAACTCAGAAGGTCATCAAGTCCAGCCCCCTGCTCTAGGCAGGACCAATGCCAACTAAATCAACCCAGTCAGGGCTTGGTCAAGCTGAGACTTAAACACCTCTAGGGATGGAGACTCCACTACTTCCCTAGGTAACCCATTCCAGTGCTTCACTACCCTCCTAGTGAAATAATTTTTACTAATATCCAACCTGGACCTCTCCCACCACAACTTGAGACCATTGCTCCTTGTTCTGCCATCTGTCACTACTGAGAAAAGCCTCTCTCCATCCTCTTTGGAACCTCCCTTCAGGAAGTTGAAGGCTGCTATTAAATCCCACCTCACTCTTCGCTTCTGCAAACTAAACAGACCCAGCTCCCTCAGCCTCTCGTCATAAGTCATATGCTTCAGCCCCCAATCATTTTGGTTGCCCTCCGCTGGACCCTCTCCAATGCGTCCACATCCTTTTTGTAGTGGGGGGCCCAGAACTGGACACAATACTCGAGATGTGGCCTCACCAGAGCAGAATAAAGGGGAATAATGACATCTCTGGATCTGCTGGCAATGCTATTCTTAATGCAACCTAATATGCCATTAGCCTTCTTGGCTACAAGGGCAGACTGTTGACTCATAACCAGCTTCTCATCCACTGTAACCCCCAGGTCCTTTTCTGCAGAACTACTACTTAACTGGTTGGTCCCCCACCTGTAACAATGCTTGGAATTCTTCCGTCCCACGCGCAGGACTCTGCACTTGTCCTTGTTGAACTTAATCAGATTTCTTTTGGCCCAATCCTCCAATTTGTCTAAGTCACTCTGGACCCTATTTCTGCCCTCAAGAATATCTACCTCTCCCCCTAGCTTAGTGTCAAACTTGCTGAGGGTGCAATCCATCCCCTCATCTAGGTCATTAATAAAGATATTGAACAAAACCGGTCCTAGAACCGAACCTTGGGGCACTCCGCTAGAAACCGACCACCAACCTGAAATCGAGCCGTTGATCACTACCCGCTGGGCCCGGCCTTCTAGCCATCTTTCTATCCATCTTACTGTCCATTTATCCAATCCACATTCCCTTAACTTGCTGGCAAGAATATTGTGGGAGACCGTATCAAAAGCCTTGCTAAAGTCAAGGTATATCACATCCACTGACTTTCCCACATCCACAGAGCCAGTTACCTCATCATAGAAGCTAATCAGATTGGTCAGGCATGACTTGCCGTTTGTGAATCCATGCTGGCTATTCCTCATCACTTTCCTTTCTTCCAAGTGCCTCAAAATGGATCCCTTCCATGATTTTTCCTTGGATTCCTTAAGGATCCTTTCCATGATTTTTCCAGGAACCGAGGTAAGACTGACCGGCCTATAGTTCCCTGGATCGTCCTTCTTCCCTTTTTTGAAGATGGGCACTACATTTGCCTTTTTCCAATCATCCGGGATTTCTCCTGATCTCCACGACTTTTCAAAGATAATAATGTCTGTGGACTGGCCCTTGTGGTTCACCAGCGCCTGCAGTACAATCGAAAATAACCCTTCCTATTTATATAGTCTGAGGCATGGTGGTTGGGAGCCAGGATGGGGATGTAGGTGCTGCCTATGGCTCCCCACAGTTGGGGAAGCCCATTGTGGCAAAGCCAGTGACAATGGGGTAAATGTTCCCCAGGGTAACGAACCTCCACAGCAATATGGTCTTGACTACCTGCATAATCACGGCCCCAACCGTGGACTTCCCTATGCCAAACTAACTCTGTACAGATAGCATGGCGAGCTTCCAGAGGGCAATGGCGACACGCTTCTTCCGGGCGATGGCAGGTCTCATCTGGGTGTCCTGTCTCCTAATGCGGGGCGAGCCACTCGCAGAGCTCCAGGAAGGTGGCCTTGCGCATGTGGAAGTTCTGCAGCCACTGCAGGTCGTCTCATCGCTTCAGGATGATGCGGTCCCACCAGTCCAAACTGGTCTCCCTTCACCAGAAGCGGTGTTCCATGGAGTGCAGGGGATAGAGGAGCTTTTGCTGCAGCAGGAGCACCAGGGCCTGGGTGAAGAGGTCCCCCAATCTGGGCTGGCCATTGTTGTCCAGAAGCAGCACGTGGGCAGTGTGGATAAATTGTACCATGAGGCACAGCACGAGTCCTGTGAGCCTGGTACTGCCTTCCAGCATCTCTGGCTCCATGTTGGATGTGCTATGGCATCCGCAAGGGCAACCAGAGCACATGGCGTGGGTTTGGTGCCCCGCAAGGGGGTAGGCAGTGGAGAAGTAGAGTATGAAACATGGCTATAGAGAGGAGCCCCTTTAAGCATGTGTCTGAGCTAGCCTCAATATTGGCTCTCCTGGTGCCTTCTCCGGAGTGCTTCGGGGGGCTTTATATGTGATGCAGGCTCCAATCAGTATGGACGTGCTATTTCAAAATAATTCTGAGCTATTTCAATGCTGCCTTGTAGTGTGGACGCGCTATTTTGAAATAGTTATTTCAGGAGTTATTTCAAAATAAGTTATTTTGAAATAATTTCCTAGGGTAGGCATGCCCTAAGATATACGGTCTATGTCAAGCTATATGTATTTTAAAGCAAACAAAGAAAAATTACCTATTCAGAATTTTAAAACCCTTCCTCACACAAGTGCTTGTAAAGAGGTTTCCACATAGGAGTATGGAAGTTCCTCAGATTTATTCACATTATTTTACTGACCTTTTTCCTGTTTGGTTGTTATTTCTTTCAGTGTTGTTCCATCACTATTATTTCATGAATCCTGTTCACTTCCTTCTTGTCTCTTCTCTCTTTAAGTCCCTTCCACTCCTCTTGTTTGGGTGATTTTGCCCCAGTGTTCACTAGTTTTAATCATTCATACAATACATTTGGTTTATTTTTGGAGCAGAAAATGGTACGGTAAATGTGGGCATTTCTGGTAAAAAGTCTGCATGTGTATGCGGGATGTTATAAATGCCACCGAGGGATGGATGTAGTAGCTAAGAAGAATCAGAATTAAGGTTTCTGTGTTTTAAGTGACTATTGTGGGAAAAATTCCTAAGTGCAGTGTAGGGAATTATTTTACATTTATGGAGGAAGCGGTAGAAGCCCCCCGGATGGATAGAAGCTACTCATCTATGAATACTGACATGCAATAATGGGATGAACTTTGCAAGTGACAGACGTGATCAGACCACCTTGTGTGAGTGTACTAATTTAGCTAAGTATCAAAGGGGTAGCTGTGTTAGTCTGAATCTGCAAAAGGGGCGAGGAGTCCTGTGGCACCTTATAGACTAACCGAAGTGTTGGAGCATAAGCTTTCGTGGGCAAAGATGCATCTGACGAAGTGGGTCTTTGCCCACGAAAGCTTATGCTCCAACACTTTGGTTAGTCTATAAGGTGCCAAGGACTCCCCGCCGCTTTTAATTTAGCTAAGGCTTTGTCTACACTACCACTTTTGTCAGTCAACTTTATCTGAGGTGTGAAAACCCCCCACACCCATCTCTGACAAAAGTTTCACCTGCAAAATTGCTGGTGAGGACAGCACTCTGTGGGTTTGAGAGGCTCTCCTGATGACATAGTTAATGCCAATCATTGGAAGTGGTTTAACAATGCCCTCTCCTGTGGCAGTAAACTCCCTAGCTTAGACATGGATAACAGTAGGCTGTGGGAAGAGCAAACAGGAAAGCCACCTCATAGATCTTGATAAGCAGCCTCAATCACACACTTGGAAGACAATGGAGCACGCTATAAGCTTCAAGGACTTTGTAATCTGTCTCTAAAACATTGTAAACCCTATTTTGGCAAAAGGTGGAAGAGGGAATCAAGAGCACTAACCAGTTAAAAAAAACTTTTCAGGAGGAAAAGGGGAGGGATTACTTAGCAGCAGCTCAGACAAGGGGACAAGCTGACAGGCTCTAGGGACAAGCTGATCTAGGCTCTAAGAGAGCTGATCATATGTGGATCCCCATGCCATGTAGGAGACTGTTACATAGGGTGTCAGTTAGACATGCATACTGTTTGTTTTACTGTTTCTAAGATAGGTTTTCTCTAAAAGTTTTTGTTCAAAATAAACAGTCCTTTGCTTCAAAGAGACTGTGCAATCACTTTGTTAACCAGTGTTATTGCTCCCTAAGGCCATCTCTACACTACGGGGAAGATCAGTGTTGCCACAGTCGATGTTCTGGGTTTCGAATTAGCAGGTCTAGCAAAGACCTGCTAATCTGAACTGAGAGGGCGCCACTGAAGCTGAAGGGAGTAGTTGTTTTGTAAAGAAGGGCTTAACTCTAGGGCATTAAATCTGACACCTCAAAGATCTTTAACATTTGCTTTAATTAATTTGTGTGGGGAGCTGTGTGATTTGGACTGTAGAGAACACTTGAGATAACTGCCTCCAGCTAAAACCAGCATTAGCCACAATGAGATACTAATGACTCAAAAGCTGTGGAATACCATATGGTTTCATCACCAGAAACACACACATAGAATCAACCAACCTTTCCCATCGTATTCCTGCATCACTAGCTGGAGGTTTGTACATCCAATCCTGAAAGCATAAATAAGTTATGTAAAGGTAACAAAATATAAACAATAGAGGAAAATATATTTCTGCAATGTGTGTTACTGGGATTTTTATATGAACTTTTTTCCTCGGAACTGGCAATCACATCCCCTATTTCACCCTCCTCCCATTAACAGACTTCTCTGATGGGTAAGTGCCATGCTGCTAAATTCATAGCAGGAAATGCAGAGTTGGGTCCATGGCAGACAAAAGAAAAGAACGGTTACTTACCTCATAACTGTGATTCTTCAAAATGTGTTGCTCATGTCCATTCCAATATAGGTGTGTGTGCGCAGCGTGCACGCATCGTCAGAAGTTTTTTCCCTCAGCAGTACCCTTAGGGCCAGCAGGGAGCCCCCTGGAATGGCACCATTATCAGTGCATATATACCCCTGCTGGCCCCTTCCCCACTTCTTCTTACCGGTATGTTCTCGGCAAAGGATGGTGGGTGGGGATTTGGAATGGACATGAACAACACAACTCAAAGAATCACAGTTACGAGGTAAGTAACCGTTCTTTCTTCTTCGAGTGATTGCTCATGTGCATTCCAATATAGGTGATTCCAAAGCAGAACCTAACTAGGCGGAGAGCCGGGGAAAGAAACTACACCTGAGCTAAGAACCACCCTACACAAGGCGGCGTCCTCCCTGGCCTGCTAGGGCAGGGCATAGAGATTGGCAAACGTGTGGAACGAAGACCACATGGAAGCCCTGCAGATGTCGGGGATGAGACCTGCGCTGCAAAAGCGGTGGACGTTGCCATCGTCCTCGTGGAGTGCGCCCGAAGAGACAGGGCTGGGATGCCCGCTAGGGAGTAGCACTCCCTGATACAGGCGGTTATCCATGAGGCAATCCTTTGGGTGGATACGCGTTGGCCCTTCATATGTTCCGCGATGGCTACAAAAAGCTGTGGTGATTTACGGAACGATTTGGTCCTGTCCAAATAAAAAGCTAATGCCCTTCAGACATCTAATGTGTGTAGGACCTGTTCCTTTCCAGATGCGTGTGGTTTCGGGTAGAAAACTGGCAGAAAGATATCTTGGGAAGTGTGAAAAGAGGAGACCACCTTAGGCAGAAAAGCCGGATGGGGGCGGAGTCTGACCTTGTCTTTAAAAAATACTGTGTAAGGGGGATCACATGCAAGTGCCCTAAGTTCGGATACCCACCTCGCGGATGTGATTGCCACCAGAAGGGAGATCTTGTATGATAGGTGAAGGAGTGAGCACGTGGCCATCGGCTCAAATGGGCGCCCCATAAGCTTGGAGAGGACCAAGTTTAGGTCCCATTGGGGAACAGGTTGTCAGACATGCGGGTAGAGCCTATTCAAGCCTTTCAAAAATCTATTAACCATTGGGTTGGCGAACAGTGTTTTGCCCCCCTCCCCTGGGGGGAAGGCCGAGATGGCCGCCTGGTGGACCTTAATAGAGGAGGACGAAAGATGCTGGAGCCTAAGGTCCAGCAAGTAGTCCAGGACCCTGGGTCCTAGAGTCCATCTTGGGTGCATTCCCTAGCGGGACTCCCAGGAGCAGAACCGCTTCCATTTAGCAAGGTATGTGGATCTAGTGGAGGGTTTCCTACTACCCAGCAGGACTTCCTGGACTCGTTGAGAGCACTGGAGCTCCTGAGCCATTAGCCATGGAGCTTCCAGGCTGTCAAGTGGAGGCACTGCAGATTTGGGTGGTGCAGCCTGCTCGAGTCCTGGGATATGAGGTCTGGGACTAGTGGGAGGGCTACGGGTCTTTCACACGAAAGACTGAGGAGCGTTGAGTACCAGTGCTACCGGGGTCACGCTGGGGCAATCAGGATTAGTAATGCCCTGAACTCCCGCACTTTCAACAGGACCTTGTGGACTACAGAGAATGGCGGGAAAGCGTAAAGAAAGCCCTGCAGCCAGCGAAGGAGGAGAGCATCCCCTAGGGAACCCCGACCCTGCCCTATGAGAGAGCAGTAGTGGTAACATTTGGCGTTCCAAGCCGTGGCGAACAGGTCCAGGTGGGGAAACCCCCAAGCGCAGAAAATGGATTGGGCTATGTTCCAGCGCAGAGACCACTCATGTCTTGCAAAAGACCTGCTCAGTCTGTCCGCCAGGATGTTCTGGGAGCCCGGGAGGTACGAGGCCATCGGGTGGATATCCGCACCGATACAGAGCTCCCAGAGATGGACTACCTCGGAGCACAAGCGGGAGGATCGGGCCCTGTCCTGCTTGTTTATATACGGTATGGCAGTCTTATTGTCCGACAGGATGAGAAACGACTTGCCCCTCAGTTGGGGAAGAAAAACCGCACAAGCGAGCCAGACTGCTCTGAGTTCCCTGACATTGATATGCAGGGAGGTTTCGCAGGGGGACCATGTACCTTGAGTGTGCAGCTCCCCGAGGTGAGCCCCCCAGCCCGTGTCCAATGCGTCTGTTATGAGCCAGAGCGACAGGGCTGGTCGGGAGAATGGGACCCCTGAGCAGACCTCCTCTTGGCGGGTCCACCACTGCAGTGCGAGGAGAACGTTCACGAGGACGGTCAACACCCTGTCCCAGGAGTGGACAGTCGGCTTGTGGACCTGTGAGAGCCACATCTGCAGCGGATGCATGCGCAGCCTGGCATGTAGCACTACATAAGTGCAGGCGGCCATCAGGCCTAAGAGGCGCATGCAAGTCCGGGCAGTGGTCATCGGGAAGTTCTAAAGCGATGCAAACCTTCAATTGCAGCGTTAGGAAGCGGGAGCTGGCCAGGGAGGCTCTCTGGGATCGGGAGTCCAAGGTGGCACCCACGAATTCTATAGTCTGGGTGGGGGCTAGGGTAGATTTGTCCAGGTTTAGGAGGAGGTTGAGTTCTAGAAAAAGCTCACGTACTATGGCGATATGGTTTCTCACCTGGGTATCGGACTCCCCTCTGAGAAGCCAATCGTCCAAATAAGGGAACACTTGGACTCCTCTTTTTCTGAGTTCGGCAGCCACTACCGCCGTGCATTTGATAAAGGCCCGGGGGACTGTAGAAATGCTGAATGGGAGGGCCGTAAATTGGTAATGGTCCCGACCCACAGTAAAACGCAGAAACCTGCAGTGGGAGGGAGCAATTGAAACGTGGAAATAAGCGTCCTTTTTAGATCGAGGGCAGCGTACCAGTCTCCGGGTGCTAGGGAGGAGATAATAGTGTCACCATTTTGAACTTCTTCTTGGTGATGAAGAGATTTAGGGCTCTAGGTCTAGGATAGGACAGAGGCCCCCTTTCACACTTGGCACCAGGAAGTAGCGGGAGTAAAAAACCCTGTTCTGGTGCTCGGGAGGAACGCCTTCTACCGCCCCCAGCTCGAGGAGATGATTTACTTCCTCCTGTAGTAGAGGTTCTTGAGAGGGGTCTCTGAAAAGGGACGGGGTGGGGAGCTGGGAAGGTGGGGGCGACAGGAAGGGGATAGTATAGCCTGATTCCACTATCTCCAGGACCCAGCAGTCCAATGTAACTGACTGCCAGGCCTGGAGGAAGCGGGACAAACGATCCCGGAAGGGAAATGGGGGGACTGGTACAAGGCCCTCGGGGGTCCCGTCAAAACCCCTGGCGGGGTCCAGGGGGCTTGCTAGGAGGTCCCTGGTTGTAATCTGAGGCTGGGTGGGAGTGACGGCGATTGTTCCTGTCATTATTGCCCCTGCCCCGATGGCATGTGAAGTCAGGGTGTGGGCCCTGCGAGGGCATTCTAGGAGCATTCCTGTTGGCGTAGGAATGCCTCTGCGTGGCTGGGGTGTGTAGGCTCAGAGATTTTAATGTGGCCCTTGTGTCCTTCAGGCCATGGAGCCGCTGGTCAGTTTGCGCCGAGAAGAGCGAGGTGCCCTCAAAGGGGAGGTCCTGGACTATATTTTGAACCTCAGGCGGCACCCCGGAGCCCTGGAGCCAGGAACTACGGCATAGTACCACCCCTGGAGTCATGACCCATGAAACTGTGTCGGCTATATCGAGCGCTGCTTGTGACGCTGCTCAAGAGATTGCCCATCCCTCTTCTTACAGGGCCTTATATTCTGCCTGGGAGTCTCGGGGGAGCAAGCCCACAAACTTGGCCATCGACACCCTGGTGTTATAGCCATACCTGGAGAGGAAGACCTGCTGGTTAGCAATCCGGTACTGGATGCCCAGGGCTTGAAGGCATAGACCTTCCTGCCCAGTAAATCCACCTTCTTGTCGCCTCTGTTTTTAGGGGTAGCTGCTGGTTGCCCCTGCCTCTCTCTCTGGTTGACTGCTTGAACGAACAGGGAACCTGGGGGAGGGTGCGAGAAGAGGTGCTTGTTACCCTTGGGGGGGACAAAATATCTCCGCTCAGCATGCTTATCCGTGGGGGGGGCTGGAAGTCGGCTTCTACCAGAGGGTAGCTGAGATCTTGGCGACCGTCTTATTAATAGGCAACGCCACTCTAGAGGGGGTGTCAGTGTGCAAGATGTTGATGGTTGGATCTGAGTCCACAGCGACCTTATCTGCCTGGATGCCTAGGCTCTGAGCCAGACGGCGGAGGAGGTCCTGGTGGGTCCTGGCGTTCATTGACAGCATGGGGGGTGCTGCATCAGCCAGCGCTTCATCCGTGGAAGAAGACGATGATCCCTTTACAATATCCCCCACGGGGGCGTCTGTGCGCTCAGTGCCCTCTGAGGTGGTCACGGCGGGGGGGGG
>JANRFK010002918.1:5038063-5055915 GCA_030068395.1 Apalone spinifera | reverse complement strand
TGCCATTACGGGGGTGCAGGAGACGGGAAAAACCCGAACGTGTCGTCACACCTGGCAGGTGAGGAGACTGAACCAAGATGGGCAGGGACACACAAAACATGGCACTGTAGGATATACACTTACATTCTTCCTTCGACTTCCCTTACTCCTCATGAAATGAGGGTTACCATGAGTTGGAGCAAGAAGTCCTCCAGCTCAACATTATTTCTAAATAAAGGCTTGTAGTGTCGACACGCAGTATGTTATTTCAGAGTAATGTCAGTTATTCTGAAATAGCGCTGCTGTGTAGACATACCCTTAGATTTCTAGCACCCACTGCCATTAGTGTTGTTCCTTTTCTTAAAATAACATGCCTGAAAACAACACACAACAAAGCAATCTCGATTTAGGGGAGAAGGAGCACAATGTAGTTGTTAAAGTATTTTGTTCTGCTACTGCTCGCACTGTCAATGATGTGATCTGTTGACAGAGGCAGAAAGTGTGAACACCCTCTGGCAATTTTTGTTTTGTCAGCTTTTGGATGTTGACATAAGCTTTGTCGACAAAACTTGGTAATGTGGACAAGGCCTCAAATACAATCTTTTTGTCAATACTACTGCAAGCAGAACTGATAGTCAAGCAGTCCATTTAGACACAAGAGGGAGCTGCAACCAAAGACATGACAGTATCTACAGAGTAACAAGACCCCAGTGCATGGGGATATAGTTGTACTGTTACCATGAACAATAAGAGTCAGGCTGCTAAAACCCTCATTTCGAGGTATGAAAACTATTCCTCACAGCCTAGGTGCACGTACGTGTAATGTGTTCCGTATCGGTATCCTCTGACATGACCAATACCCTGGCAGCCGGGGGTAGGGCACCCCTGCCCTGCTACGCCCATCATATCAGCAGCACCTAGCAATGAAAATAGTTCAATAATATATTTTTTGCATTTAAAGATGAGTCAGGAGAAGAAAAATGTAACATAGCAGCATGACATCATCCCCTCACCTAGTGGGAGCTGTAGGGCATGTCCAGTTTTTGCACACCAGCCCACAGGGTGAATGTCAGGGCTGTCTGCGTCGACCCAGAAATCATAACTATGATCCCAACCATCAAAATGTATCTAAAAGAGAAGCCAAACAAGTACACACCAGACCAGCAGTGAGGGAGAGAATTAAGGTTAAGACTCAGCTTTCATTTTAGCCTCTTTTCCTACTCTATTTTAATTTGCTCAATTTTTCACAAAAAGTTCCTTTTCAGTAACAACTTTCCATGCTGTATGCTACTCAATCCTCCCTCTGACCCGGTCAACCTAACTACAGTTTTCCTGAGCTCTCCATCTGTATTTACAAAGAACAAAGATTCTGCTGACACAGTCAAATTTCAGGGCTCTCAGCAAAGCATAGAGCATGTGGCTTTTCAGTCATATCTTATCTTTGGGCTTAATATTTGCTAACTCAGTTGCTTATTTAATTGGTTTGCATTCTAGGAATCCAACAGTGTTATGGAAATAGTACTGTTTTTGCAATGAATAATTAGAACTTTTTGTTTGCAGCATTGGTGTAGTCATGTTCATCTCAGAATATTAGAGACGAGAGGCATTAGCTATTATCTTTTACTGTGCCAACTTATGTTGGTGAAAGAGATGAGCTTTCAAGTGAAACAGCTGTTCTTCAGCTCTGGGAAGGGTAATCAGAGAGCTTGGCTGCACTTACAGCACTGCAGTGGCACAGGTGCACCAGTGGAGCTGTGCGGCAGTAGAGCATAGTGAAGATGCTACCTACATGGACAGGAGGTGTAGGTGTAGGTACTCCATCTCCTTCAGAGGCAGTAGCTATGTCAACAAGAGAAGCCCTCCCCTCAGCATAGCGCTGTCTACACTGGGAATTAGTATAACTACAGATGTGGAAAATCCATACCCTCGAGTGACCTAGTTCTCTCTCTGTATATACATATTTACAGAGTGTGTTTGTCAGTCTGTCTGTGATTGTCCAGGAGTCTATGAGTCCATTTGTGCAAGAACTCCTCCTAAACTGTAAGAGTTTGGACCATCAAATTCAGCAGGCAGCTTCCTCTTATCCTTACTTAAAGCAAGGTCAGGGTTTGGTTGTACCAGGAAAATGGGATGTGCCTGGAATTCAATTGTTTTTCATAACATGGAAAGGGAGGGGCCTGACAGGAGAGATAGTCATGCTCTGCAATGACCACAGGGGTAGGGAGTGCAGGGGACAGTTATACTGCACAGAGGGGCAGCACCACCAGGAGAGTGACCAGCTGGGGATGGGACTCTCCTTATTGCCAGCCATCAGCTCAGGTAAGTGGGTCCCTGTCCTCAAACTCCATCCCCCGTCCCGGCCCTCAGCTGCAGCACTGGACAGGGGAGGAGGTGGAGCCCTGCCAGCCTGCAGCCCTGCCCCCCTGAGGAGCTGCTGAGCAGGGGGCTGGGCATCCCCCACCCACAAAGGTCCACCAGCCGTGAGGGGGGTGGACAGTGCAGTTCCCACTCCCCACCCCGGGAGGAGCCGCTGTTGGAGCAGCACCACCCTTGTCACCACAGGTGGTCCCAGTAAGACTTGATCTCCCAGCCCCCTGCCCTGAGCCCCTAACCCCTGCCCTGACTCCTGACACACTCGAGGCTCCTTGCCCTGGAGGACCAGAGCAACATTGGGTAAATCATCTAGTAGCAACATAAATTGGTAGTGTAGAGAGTGTTCCAGCTACAAACAGGGTGGGGCAGATTGTTTAGCACAAGTGGTTAACACATATTGTAAGAGACTATTCAAGGTGAAGCGGCCAGTTAAAACCTCTTCAGCTACGGGGGGAAGAGAGATGGTTGGTTACAGGCTTTTGGAATCTAGGAATCCTAGTTTTCACAAAAAACTAGGAAGCATAGTCTCCTCTCCCCCCACCCCAAAATTTCTGAGAAGAAACCACAAGAATCCATGATTTTCCATGACTAAAATGAAATGCTGTACTTTAGTTTTCCTAGACACAATATATGTAGCATCAGCTGAACACAGTACTTTATTGATATATTTACAGTTTTTAGACTGACAGCCCAAGCCCCACCACCCAGAATTGACAGCTCAAACGCCGCCCATTCTCCTGATTATCCAAATTTGTTATTATCCAGTCTGGCTCTGGTCCTGATTTGACCCGATAACAGGGATTTTCACTGTATATGTTTTTATTTTTTCACAAAATGTGAAAACTAAAGATTCTCTGTAAAAACACAAATTCAATGGTTTTCCATAGCAAATGGGTTCCTAGCATCACTAGTAAGATGCCATAAATCTTGCATCATTATAAGATCACAATTTTTAGCTTTGAAGAAAGTCACAAATTTAAACTCCCAGACTCATCTTTTGAAGGTGTTGTACAAGTTTCCTTTGAGGATTGATCATCCTAGCAGAGGAGCTGTGTCTGCAGGTTTAACATCCATTTTACTGGAAGGGTCTAGTGCCACTCTGAGTTAAAAGAACTGGTCTGTGGGGATCTGGCTTCTCATGAGCCTGGTGAAGTTGGGGAGCTGTTTGAAGACCAGAAAGGGGATTCAGGAAATATTTCTTTCAGCATATGGTCCCTATTAAGCATGGGTTGTAATTCTCTTTCATAGAAAGGTAAGTTAAAACAGTTAACTGGTTACATGATAACTCTTGACCGGTTTTAACTTAGGGGCCTGCCATCTGGCCTCACTGTGGCCATGGGATCCCACCATGGACATGAGGTCTCACTGCTCAGTCCACCAGCACTTCTGTGGCCAGAGCTGCTGCAGCCTGGCGTGGCAGGCCACCACTGGAATTCACCAGCAGGGAGGATGTTTATCAGTTAACAGTAGAACATCCCTAGAATGCGCCACCCAAATACCACAGGCACTTGCTTCAAGACCAAAAATAAAACTCCCTCAGACTGGACATTCCTAGTTGTCACCTATCCACTCACTCTGGAACACTGTATCACCAAACAATTACAACCAATACTTGATGAGGACAATACTGAAAGAAATCTTTCCACTTCTGGCCTTCAAACAACCACCCACCTTGCGAGATCTCTCCCAGACCAGCACACACCAACTCAAAGCAGCCCCAGGCCCTGCCAGAACAGGTGCAAAACTGCAGATATAACTCCACTACTACAGTAATTAACATTCTAAACAACACCCCTTTCACGATCCACGGGTCCTACACCTGCCTGTCACAACCTGCGGGGTACTTCATCCACTGTATTAAATGCTCCAGTAACGATTATGTGGATGAAACCACACAATGACTAGTCTGTCTAATGAACTCATCCAGGATATGGATCACAAGACAAGAATATCACATCATACTTTCCACTAAGCGATCATTCTATATCTGACCTCACAGTCCTCTGCGCAACACTTTCAAAGGATGATTTTGGGAGCTTCAATTCATAACTTTGCTAGAGACTAAAAATTCAGTGACTGAATAAAGTCACTGGATTTATGGGTTATTACAGCAATCACAGTAACAGCCCCACCAATAGCCCCCCATCCAGTTGCCTCCCCACTTTTTACATTCCCCCTATGACTGTGGGGATAGGTTAACATGCCACTTCACCTTGAATTGTCCTTTGAAATGTGTATTATCAGGGCAATCCTTACCCTACGTATGGCACCTGAAAATCTGGGGAATCACTGGGTTTTAATGTCCACCTGCTTGCTTCTTCCTATCCCTGTTCTGTTGTGCTGCTTCCTCCAGAGACAATCTAGTTAACTTAAAAGTGACACAGCCGGCCAGACCTATTAGTGGACACTGAACCTGTGAAAGAGCCATTCCCATGGTAATGCAGCCATTCAACATGCATTTGCCAACCCCAAGTATATACTAGTGGTTTCTGAATTTACTGTGTTAGTCTACAGGACCTTTGTTTAAAATTTGCTTTAAAAAATTTAATCAGTGGGTTGCTGAAGATTATAAAATCACATCTCTAAAAAACTGTCATCCCCTCATATTGGCTGCCAATGGGCATAGAAGCATCAGTTTAACAGTACTGCATACTAAGGATACATCCTCAGGCTGGCCCTATGTGTTAAAATAGGCTACATAAGCTGTTCGCTCTGTATGTAGCTGTGACACTCTGTGTACATTTCTCAGACCCGAGGAAGAGCTCTATTGTTTCTCTCACCTACAGCAGTTGGTCCAATGAAAGATGATGTCAGCTCCTGCTTGTTTGGTGGTCTAGAACAGTGGTGCACAACCTTTTTTCCACTGCGACCCCCACGGCTGGGCCCGGCTGTTGGCAGCTGCACAGCGCTCAGATCTGGGCAGCTGGGGGCTGGGCCTGGCCACTGGTGGCCGCATGGTGCGGTGACCCCTTTGGGGGGAAGACGTCCGTGACCTCTTTGGGGGTCGTAACCCGCAGGTTGTGCACCACTGGTCTAGAGGGTGAGAGTTGGTGTTAATACTGCTTATTCCAGTACTGTAAATGGTAAAACTTGACTCTCAGTGAGCTCAGGGGCGTGATTGAGAATCGAATGGGCCAGGGACAGAACTACATGTCAATATGCAAACATATTGCTGAGGGAGTTCACACAGCTACTGCCCCATTCAGTCCGACTGGCAAAACAGCAATAAACCAAAATCAAAAGGCAAATTAAAATGCAATTACGTGCCAATAATGTTACTGAGTAGAGATGCTCACTACATAAACCTGGGCTTATCTTGACTATGGCTTTCCCCTTTCAATTCACTGTTAAAGTGAGCACAGAAGTTGCCAATGAACTTCTCATTAACAATACATCTATGCTCCATTCATCATTCACATAAAATTATATTCAACTAGTAGCTGACAATACTGAGCACTTTCAACACACCTTATGTGGGACAAACAAGCAAAACATCATTTCTAGATTGGACAAGTTTGTTTTCCAGATATCTTATTTGCAAGATGTTCCTGCTTGTTGTCATTTCCACAACAAGGAGCAGCCAATCTCCAGAAATTCTGAATCTCAAATCATCTGGTTTCCTTGGCATAAGGGCACTGTACTTTCCTTGAAGGCCATACCTTGATACGATGGTCATCCTTCTCAGCTATTGTTGCCACTCTTATTAACATGGGATTTCTCTTGTCCACAGCTTCTAGCTTTGTGTTAACCTGGAAACCATGGGCTGGACGCTACAAGAGAAGATTGCAGATGGAATTGTGAAAAGTTCATCATTTTAAGTCACACATATTTTCTGGATAAATAGGTAAGTTCCTCCATGTACCACAAACAATTAGATACCACAAACTTTGGGCCCCACTCCTGCAAGCCGCTGATTACTGTTGAGACCAAAATCAGGATTTTCTGATGGGGTTATGCTGGCAATTTGCTAGCAGTTAAGGGCTGCAAATGGAACCATGCAGAGGAGCTTTTCACACACGATAATCTTGACACCTTAGCTTTAAAGATGTAGGGCTATCAGCCTCTTCATGCAGAACTCCTATTGAGAGTTCTAAGACACGATCCATCTGCAGGTATTTTAGAAAGACACTGGACAGCTACCTACTACAACGATAGTGACTGAAAGACACCATCATCTGACAGCTCTCTTCCATAATTTATGTGATGTGATTTGGCAGGTCTCATTTCAGTCGCTTGTGGACATGTGCTCACATCACATAAACCCCTGTCAAACCTGTCAACAAAAACGGTCCTAGTGTTGGAAGTCTCAGCATAGACCATTAATTTAATGGGCACAGAAACCCTGCTATCATTTCATCCTAGATATAGTCCCTCCACCAATGGGTTCATGTACACTGCATGTTGCATGGAGGAGGATGGCCCTGCTGTTACCAGTGCCTCTCCTTTTCTGCAGATAAACAGAGAAAGCAAGTATCTCAGGCTGTCAATCTGGCACCTTTTACCGGCAAGAAAGTCATTTAACATTTGAAGACTTCTGGGTAATATATCCTGCTTGGCTTCAGGATGTAGCAATCTCTAGTTAACCCTTTAGATACTACATAAAATCACATCATCCCTCCATGACAACTGGAGGCAGGCCATCTTTGCTCTGACCTGGGCCTTAGAACAGTATTTCAATGCTGAAATGTATGACCTGTAAGAAACATGTAAAAGTGCTATTCAATTCAAACCATTTGCAGCAGAGCTGGGACATTTAGTGATTTCCTGGAAGAACACTCTATTCCTTTTCAAACTATTTAACAAGAAAATAACAGTCAGAAAAAAACGCGGACATAATACAGTCTTCCAAGGGAGAGTCAGATTATCTGACACAGAGGGTCCTGGAATGAAAATTCACAGGTAAAACAGAATTTTCCCTTTCTCTGTCCCTTTCACATCAGATAGCCTTCACAGCAGGATGTAGAAAACAGCAAATCATCCTTAAGGTGGAAGGATTCAGCTTCTCTTGTAGAATTGAAAAGGAACTTATGGGCTACTAGTGTATGCTGTCCTATAAACCAGTCTTCTACTAATCACTGCACCAGCAAGGCTGAGGATTTTGACTCTACAAGATCTGAGAAAGTGTTTGAGAATGACAGCCCTCCTTAGATGTGTGTGATCTCTCTACCCACAAAAATTGCTGCTCTTTTCACAGCGTGCATAGTAACAAGAGAAGCTGTACTTGAGGCTTTGAATGTCTCTGCTATATTAAAAACATCCAGTCCTTTGGCAGCTTAGAGACTAACAAAAATATCATGAGCTTTTGTGGGCAAAACACACTTCATCAGATGAGTCTGAGTGGAGAAAAAAGGAGGACACTATACAATTCCTCGCAGCTTCTGTTCACATCTAATTTAGGCATTACTACCTTCCTTAGAATGTTTGAATTCAACCAGAAGGGCAACCACTTCCTATTCTACGAGGCAGCCTTTGGTAACTTTGGGGATACAGAGCTTGTTAGTTTGCTGACATACCATGGTTGATAAGAGTGTGTAACTGTGCTTTCACTGAAATTAAGCTCCTAAACCCCCTGGACCGGGAGGGAGCAAACAATGTCTCAAAGAATGCCATTCTTCCAAACCACTTCTTTTTCCTTCCTGCACTCCCAATTCCTCTTCACTCAATGCGTGTATGTTTTTGCCTGTTTCATTACTGTTACTCTCCTAACATCCTCCTTATGTCTATGTATTATTGCTTGGTTTTGTACTGTTTCCTCTTGCAGCCTTGACAAGTTGTAACAGCATAATTCTATTGGAGATCCCATAAAGCATGAAGTATTTGAAACATATACAAGCTGTAGGTCATTTACCTTATTAAACTTTTCATTGTCCGGTTCTTTATAGAAATCAATACAAAATTAATCACACACACAAAAATGAATTCATCAAGAGATGCTAGTACTGGAGATGGACCAAGATCTTTATATACTCATTTACTGCAATTGCTGGCTGGAAACAAAGCCAGAATTCTGCCAGGTCTCCACAAATGAGCCCTTCTAGCCCAGGAGTAGAGTCAGAGATTTTATCTCAGCAGATATACACCTAATGTTGGACAAATCAGACACTTTCTTCTCCCATTTTGTTGGGGTGTGTAAGGGTTAAACAAGGGGTCTTGGTAGTTGCGACCATGGTAATGGGGCATGGCACAGGCAGACCCTGCTTCTATTGATTTACAGACTTGTTTTGATTCCTCCTTCCTTGCTTGCTTAGGATAGAGAAGCATGCAGCTGTACCTAAAATGTAACTTTTTAATGAATGGCCTATGTGTTAACAATGCTCTCTTCCTTACTTTCTTATCCACTATGAAATATACATTCAAGGTCACATCTCCTGTACCCCTTGGAAGTTGCTGATTCAAGTTTTGTGATGTGAAAACTGCTGACATCAACTTAAAAAGCTGTAAACAGTAAACAGGGGCGGGTATAATTATATTCAACACATGGTTATGATTGCGCATTATATGGGTGTTCATACTACTAAATTAGGGCTTAAAGGGTGATGTAATTGATAAATGTACTTACATACTAACTAAGATAAAAAGGTGTATGTGGGGTTAATTTGTTGCTCACCTGCATCCCAGGTAGGCAGGATCCAAGATGGAATGAGTATCAGCAACAAAGGTGCCTTGTTACGCCATTCCCCTTTGGGTCAGCCTGTTCTTTTCTAACACATCTCTCTTCTGAAATAAAGGCTGTGGTGGACAATAACTTATATGCTAGAGTTTTATGAGGGCTGTAACTGGCCCTTCTACTTGTTTGCTCAAAGCCATGCCTCTGAAGGCCTTTGGCAATGCCTGCTGGACCCTGCATAATATGACAAGAAAGTCACTGGAGAAGGGTGGACATATATTCCTTTCACTTGAAGGGAGGGCATTGGCATTTGTGAATACCTGTGTAAAAGTTACAATTCTACACTGAGATACTTCTATTGCAGCAGAAGCTGGGGTGTATCTCTGGGTGACTCTCCTTGATCAGATCTCCAGGAGGATTCTTTTCATATTCTGAAATGTTGGTAAGACAATGATATAATGATGGATTTCAGTATTTCCACCTGGAATACTGATCTCCTTACAGACTTATTGAGAGAAATGAGATCTGAAGCAGGCTGCAGACCATTGTTTCTCTTTGAATCACAAAGATTCTTGCCCCCTATCCAAACTACCTGTCTATCCATACAGCTGGTTCTATCATTCCACTGTAGAGATGGATACTGCACCCTTCATTTGCTGATGCTGGCGGAGGGTCTTTTGATAGTGTTTTATTTTAATTTATTTTGTGGAAAGGATGAGCTTGTATTTGGGACAATGACTTCTACTGAATATCCTTCCTTGATTGCCTCAAGCATCCATTTTCTGAGGTGGCTCACTCCCTGATGAGAACCCACCTTGAAGCACCCCTCATAGGGAGCAGTTCAGACTTGAAAAACCCAAAATCAAGAAAAGGGACTGAATGGTTTGCAATCCCAGCCGTGGTCTTCCAACAGCAATGGCCTCGTCCTCATGTGTAATCTCTATGCTAGTGACTTCAAAGGGAAAACTTGTTAGGATAAGACAGTTTGAAGTTTCTCTCACTGGAAAGTGGCTTGTCTAAAGCCGCAGTGACTGATTTGTTTTTTTATGCTCCCCAAAGAGCTTACCAATAAAATATTTCAAGTGAAGCCATATTTATCCCTGAGACACATCTCTGGAAATGTTGAATGTTCTGTACATTTAGCCAGGTGAAGCATCAATGCTGAAAAACCACTAGGGAAATGTAGTTTTAAGTAGATTTTATTTAGTGGTTTTTTTGCCTTTTTCCTTTGTTTTTTTCCATTCACATTGACTCCTCCGTTGAGAGCAGACCTCAACAACAGAAGACTTTAGCCAATAACCTTGGGGCTGAGGCTTCTATATCTAAGTTTAGTCTGAGTGATCATTTTATTCTCTTGCCCATGTGTTTGACAAGAATACTCCCACTGCTGGTATGATTACGCCCATTACTAAGGAGGCTGCAGTCAGCTTAACTTTAGACAGAGTAATGAAGGCCTTTTGATCGATACGTACAAGTAAGTCTTCCAAGTGAATTCCCACTCCACCGTCATCATACCCCCATAAACTAGGCAAGGAAGAATTGCACAGCTCCTCTTCAAGTCTGTCAGTTTTTCTAAGGTGTTTTTTCCCTCTTGCTTCATTTGCTAATAACACAAGCACCTGTGAAGTTGGTCAAGCTTAATTCAGAAAAGCTATTCGAAAGTCTGGGGCATCTCATTTATGGCCCTAGCTTTATAGATTTCTCTTCTTAGGAGGCTCTAGAGGGGAGATTCTCTTGCTGGAGAGTCAAAGACTTTGTGCTGTCCCATTAAGACAGGGACAAGGAACCTAAAGCCTGGGGGCCAGATGCATTCTCTGATTTGCCTGCATCAGGCCCCCAAGACTTGTGGCTCTCCCCCATCATTGGGGAGCTGGAGCACACAAAATCTGGTGTACAAGGGCAATGTGTGGAATGTCTTTCTTCTTCTCAGTGTGTGAGGGTTTTTTGTTTTTGTTTCTCACTTGTGTGTGCCTCCCGACTGATTTTTCTGAGGGTCAGCAGTCCCTGACCCTAAAAAAGTTCCCCACCCCTGCATTAAGAGCTGATTGTGAGCAATGTCCTTCAGTTTCATCTAGGCCCAACCACTTTGGAGTGAGGGGCAGAGTGCATTAGCAAAGAGACAGAAAGGACAGTATGTAGGTATGTATCCTGCATGTTTCCCGAAGGAAAACTACTAATAGCTACTCCATCCTGTGGGATCCCTGAGACTGGCAGGGCAGAGGAGGCAGGTCCATCTCCCATGGAAGGGGATCACTTCACCTGCTCACTCAGCCTTGAGCCAGCAGCAGTGACTGCATGGAATAAGGAGTGAGCTGGACCCACTGGAGATAGGCTCACTGGCATCAGAAAGGTTGTAGCCATTGACACCTTTCATGGCAGCTGGACATCTGCAGGAAGAACAGCTTTTGGAGAGTGTGGAATCTTTGCTGCCTTCTCAATCATTTTAGCCTGGACCTTGCTTACAGGCTAGCTGGGAGCAGGGCTTTGCTCCTCTGGCACTTCCCATTCCCCTGATACTCAGGAGACTCCAGCGAATGTTTTCACCTTGCAAACCGTGGGATTAGAGTTCCCATGGTTAGATGAGAGGTGTGACAGGAGAGGGCTTTGGAAAACACCTCAAAGCTACCTACTGATTCCATGGAAATGATTCTGGCCTGCTTGCAGTGAAGGGAGCTTTCACCAGGCCTGCTTGACAGTCTGGGCATGAACCTCTCCCAGTCACTGGCTGAGAGCTTCTCCTTGGTCCCAAGAACCACCAGAAGAGAGTGCCAGGGGATTGCTGTCTGTATCTGCTATTTCTACGGGTTAAGGAAGTTGCTGCTTTTCCTACTCACCTCACAAAGCCAAAAGGCTTTTTTAGCAGTTTTGAGGGGGGAAAAAAAAGCCAAAGAAGAAACAGAGACATTCAGTTAAAAATATTTCAGAAATTGCGCAAAAGCTGATTTATTTGGACTTGGTCCTGTTTTGAGCAGAAGGTTGGACTAGATGACCTCCTGAGGTCTCTTCCAACCCTAATCGTCTATGATTCTATGACAAATTCCTCTCCAAAGGGAGCCCTGGAATATACCAGGTCAGGGGTTTGGCGAGAGAATACTGGAGAGTTCCTCCTGAGGGGCCATCCTAAACCCAGTCTCAGAGCAAAGATCTGGTCTGCCTAAGGTGTGTGGAGATGGGCAATGCCCACTGTGAAGACCGCCTGACATAGGTGGGACTGAGAATAGTACAATCTACAGTAATAGTCTGATCCAGTAAAACAAAAGAACTTGACAAACCAATTTAAATGCTCTTGCTGGGGCTGCCTGGGAACTGGTTTCTTCCAAATATTTCTCCCAAGAGAAGCTTTTGGAATCCTTGTATTCTGGAAAAGATGAAGGACTATCTTAACAGTTAAACTATATAAAAAAAAAAAAAACCAGTCAACTACAAAACAACCACCACAGAAGAACAATCATGTAATACGTAGCTATTCTGTGAATTTAGCGCACTGAAAAGATGGCAGATTGACATCACTGCAGAATTAAGCTACTTGTTTATTCACACAGAAAATTTACAGAACAGGCAGTTGCAATGCAAGCTTCCAGGGCACCCAGAGTTGAAGAAATGAGGGTAGTTCATTTCTTTATTCCTCCATCAGTTCTTAAACTCTGGAGTAACCGGCCAAATAGCCATGGGTTTTTGTGACGTGAAATGAGATCACCAAATTAATTTCCTATATTGAAAGCGTCTGAACAGCTGTCAGCTGGTAAAGACTTTTCATCACCTCCTACCTATCCATAGGCTGGGTGCAAATTAGTACCTTGGTGGTAAAAGGCTTCATCTCCAATTAACTTCCTGAGATTACGGTAAACAAATTTCCTGTATTTCAATACCGGTAGGATATGCTCTCCTTGGCAGCACACTGCAAACAACATTTTTAAAAACTGTTCTACGTCTTTTACTCTATCCCTATTTATCACCATCTTAGTAGCTTGACTTTGTGAGTCTCTGTGAGGTTCCGATTGGACAACCATGCACATCACAAAACCACACTACTGGCAAATTGAGGAGTCCCTTGTTAACAATATCAGCAGAGAAGTCAAGAATTGAACAGAGACTAGCTTTCCATTGTGGAGGAAGCTCAGACTGCCACCAATGCTGCTAAACCTGTTAAGCAAATAAAGAACTTCATGCTACAGAGCTGTCAATCCAGTCATGATTTTTTTTTTACAAGAATACCTGCGAAAACCTGAAAATACCACTGATTTCCCTGCCAATTTTATTCTTCCCATTTGTTAATACTTCAGTTTCAATGCAGAAGAAACAAAGAGGGCTCCAACTATTCTTTCCTCTTCTTTTTCTAGCAACTCCACAGCCATGCCTTTGAGGGCATGCGACTGATCCTTTTTCATCCATCTTTTCTTCAAGAAAATACAGCATCTGCCTCAAAAGCCCTCCCCCCAAAACTTCAATTCCAAATGACCACGCTCTACCTCAGTGGCTTGAAAGTATAATACAAATTAAATAGAGATGCTCATCAGTGTGCATTAATAATAATCCTGTTCAGCCAATAAAAGAAAAAGACTGAACAGAACTCGTAACTTGCGCATATATAATTACATAGGATATTGAGCCTGCAGGTCTTCTGACTGAAGCAAGAAACACAATCCTGCTTTTAACATACCAGGTGGTGTTGTCAGTAGGGTTCCAGTTTCTTGGCAGTAACCAACAGGACGAATATACGGGCTGCTAGCATCACACCTGGATCAAAAGGAAAGAATTGGCTCCAGTCAACTTTAATGTGAGACGAAACACAGCAGATCAAATCCCACCTGATGTTTCTTTGCTGGGGCAGCAGATGCTTTTAGCATGTGTGATCATGATGTACAGCACAAGTGCTTCCTGGTTGGAATTCATAAAAGCTACCTTTTCAAGAACTGACATTCTAGTTGCCCCAGTGAGACAGGTGAATACTAAAGAGCTAAAGTATGTATTGGTGTGACTATGGCATATTTTCTAAGCATTATTCTTTGAAAACTGAGCCCACTGAATTAGCCTGGGCACTGATTTTCAAAACTAAAACACAAAATGTAAAAGCACATACCATAAAAAGCCTATGCAAGAAATAAAAGCAATGACAGGGGAGCGGGATGGTTTGAAGACTACAGTTCACAACAGTGTACATATTTCATTAATTGAACCTAAAGCCACGTGGAATTTGTCTGGCTTCTGTTTCAGTTACAAATTCAAAACTTGGTCCAAATACTTGAAACTGTTGAGAGAACAGGGCCCAAATACTGAGAAAGTCCCTTTCCTCCCAAGATTTCTGGGGAAGACATTAAAAGTTTCATGCTAAACCAGGCAAAACAACGCAGCTTCAGCCAAATTTTGCTTTGAAAGTATTTTTGTTGGTATTCTAATTTTTTTCAAATCTGACACTCAAAAAGAAATGCGGAGCAAATGATAACCCTTGCAGATTAAGACAATAATGGAACCAACTCTAAAGGCCTATAGACAAACTGCAGAGTGGGCATCTGTGAGGAGAACTAAAGACCATTTAGCACAGTACAAACAAGCAGGTGCCTATTTAACTATTTGATGTAAGAAACAACTGGGAAAAGAATAGTAATAAGAAATAACCACCAACACAGAGCTGATGGGTATGAATCTAACAGCTTTGCATTGTCTTTGCAGTCCAATAGCCATTTAATTAGACATTAAACTAAACTAAAGACTGGATATACCTCTGTACTGTGGATTGAGGTATATGGAACGGAGAGCAAAGGTGTTTCCTTCACAAATATTCAAAATGTTCTCATGATTAGTTGAAACCAGGCCTCAGAAGACCCTTACATGGACGGTGGCATGAAATACTCACCATCCTTGCCCCTCCCAAAGAAAGCATCCTGAGATGCTCAGTTGAAAAGTGTAATAAAATAACAGGCCATAATTTTCAAAAAAATGAGTAAGACTGTAATCTAAATCAATTGATTTCAAAGGAAAGACTTCCATTGACTTCAATATGATCACAGAGGGCACTGAGACACAGATTTCGATCCAAGGAGGTGACAACTGCAAGCCAGAAATCTTTAAGAGGATGTTCTTTGAAGGACCATGAAAGGGGAAACACATGTGCAGTTACCTCAAAACTGTGACAAGGCCACTTATTGACGAACCCAAAAATTGATTTAGGAGCCCCTCAAATTTAAAAATCTTAGTAGCTAAGAATGGGAGATGATGAATCTCAGTATCTGCAGATACAGTTTGGAAATAGTTTTCTTTACCAATAGTCATAATTCTCATTCCAGTTGTCAAAATGAATTAGCAGCCGGTTATCCAACATATCAGTGATGGTTGCCACGCACATCAAAGATGGATTCTTTTTGTCTACTGCCTCTAGTTTCATTCCGACCCGAAAACCAGATGGTGTGACAGGCTAAGGAATAACAGAGGAAAAAGGTATGTCAAGTTCATTTAAATTACTGTTCCAAACTTACTTGGTTCAAGTTATTTAAACAAAATACTGTAGCAATAAAAAACAATATCATGTTATAACTACTTGCTGGTCAGAATACCTGTCAGGAGGGTTAACGCCCAGATTTCCATGCATTCTGGCAACAATGCCTATGATATCTAAGCAAGGCTTGGTGCAATCTGAATACTGCTTATGTTCCATTACACCTGAGCCAGGCTATTCTGAGACAGAGGTGCAGAACAGGGATGTTAAATTTAGATTAATTAACTAATCAAATAGTCAATAGGATTTCCATCAACTATTTGATTAGTCTATAAGGGTGTCTCTGCAGAAGCCCGGTGCTCCCTGTGGCGCCTGAGCCTTTGAAATGTGCAAGAGCCCTCGTGGGGCTCTTGCATATTTCAAAAGGAAGACCACCAAGGAGTGCAGGGAGTGCCCCGCTGGGGCTCTTGTACATTTCAAAAGCAGAACTGCAGCAGAAGTGGCACAACTGGAGACTGCTTCAGTCCCCGCTCGCGCTGTTTCCCACTGTGCCTCTACCTCCCCTGCTCCCCATGGAGACAGTGCTGGGGAGAACTGGCTGAGGGGAGGGAGCGACTAGTTGCATCCCTAGTCGACTATCCGATACACTTACGTCCCTAGTACAGAAGGCCTTGCTGGTGATGAGTTCTGGATAGGTACTAACATTGTCATATTAATAGAGGAGGAGAAGTCAGATGTGGTTTGTTGTGAGAGTCTCCAGGGTACACAAGTGAGTCAGTCCAAAAACCAGAACCAGAATTACATGTGTAGTCCCCTTACTAAAGGTGTCTCTCCTTATTTTCTGGGAAGATCCTGTGTGCTGCAATCTAGCCTCAGAGACTACAATTCACATGAGCCCTTGAGGAAACCAGGAAGGAAGGGGTTTTTTTTTTTATCTGGGGGCTAGGTCTCTCCATGTGTGAGGAGAGAGACTCTCAGCAGTCTGTGGACTCTTCCCTTTGTTTTTGGAAAAAAGGAGCCAGGCTGCTGTGGAGGAGTTTTATCCAGTCCAGGAGCTGTTAGGTTGCAGCTACAGACTTGGATTCAGAGCCTTTGGGACTGGAATCTAGCAGGCTGCTTCTGATTGCCCTTTAGCTGAACCTATGGCTAGAAGTACTACTCTGCACCCAGCACACTGAAGGAGACTAGAATCATCCACTCCAGCTGCACTCTGCACCCAGCATACAGAAGGAGACTAGAATCATCCACTCCAGCTACAAAACCTTCAAGCGCGCCCACGCAAGCAAGTGTATGGTACTGTGAGTCCTGAGGAGGGCATACTCTGGAGTGTGATAAACGGTGGCAGTGCAAATGCCAGATAGATACGTTCTTATTATTTCTGTGTATTTTGTTAGTGTTATTCACTGTTAATCTGTTAAACTATGTTTCTTTAAGTTGTTAAGTAAAGGTTGTTCATTCTAATGTAATCTATTAGATGTATATGATTTGTAGTTGTTCTGGAGTTAGATCCAGATTATTGTTGGAATAATTTTATTCCTGGAGGCTCCCAAGGCACACCATTAAGTGTGTACAGGGCCAGCCAGGTGGCTGTACCACCATTGTATGTTCTTTATGAGCAAGGGACAGCAGCAAGGGGGTGGACAGGGTTTTCCCCAACTAAACAACATCACCACTGGAGTACTCAGGATCTCCTTTTATGTTAAAACCATTAGATGCCTAGGCACATCTGTTAGTGTGATCTGGTCCCGAGTAACCTGGGGAGAAAAAAGGGGTTACATGTGCTAAGGCCTAGGGATGTTAGATAGCAATTAATTGACTAGTCATGTAACTGCATCAAATTTTAGTGGTTACATGACTATTCAATAGTCCTCGGGAGTGGGGCCAGCAGCCAGTGTGCTCCCAGCTCCACTCCCAGGGAGCCCCCTGCCACCTGCACTGTTGCCTCTGTATCAGGCGGCTCCACAGATCTGGTGTTCATGGGGAGCCGACTTAAAAGCTGGCTCCCTACAAGCACTGGCTTCCAATTCCTGGAAGCAGCAAGGGGAAGAGGAAGTGCATGTCGTCTATAGGACTAACCAATAAGCCCAGGATTATCAGTTAATCATGAATCTGATTACGTAAGGCCCTGATACTTCTAAAGCAAATTCTCCATCCTTTTGCAATATCAAGGTAAGAATACTTTGCTTGGGCTGAATGAGAAATGGTGCTGTGCAAAGAACCAGGAGACTACTTGACTAACTCAGGAGGGGAGAAATAATGGCGAAGTCAGAAAAACAACAGAGATATAGGTAAACTGAAAAGTTTGTCTCTTTTACCAACAGAGCATGGACCAATAAAAGATATTACCTTGTTCACCTTGTCTCTCTAATATCCTGTGACCAACCCAGCTATAACAACACTACAAATAGAAGTGTTTGGAGCATAAGCTTTCGTGGGCAAAGACCCACTTCGTCAGATGCA
>JANRFK010002918.1:5021416-5037963 GCA_030068395.1 Apalone spinifera | reverse complement strand
GCTTCTCCAGATTCAGACTAACACGGCTACCCCTCTGATACTTGACTACAAATAGAGATATGTATGGAAATGAACAGGAACTTGTGTGAGATTTTTAGAGTAAGGGGAAGTATCACAAACATCTAGAAGCTAAGGCCCAAGCAAAACGGAGTATTACAATTTATTTAACTAATGCTAATGTAAATCAGCAGAAAAAAGACAAAGAAGGAGGGGCAATATATGGTCTCTGGCTGGGAAGTCAGTGAATGCTGGGAGGTTTGGGGAGGGAGAAGTTATTCTCATTTCCCATCCTACAAAAAAATTGCTGAGGGAAACAGCTCCCATCTGACTCCACTAAGTTCTTCAGTTTTATAGCTTCTGTACTGAGCGTGTAAAAAGAACAGTGTTATATTCTGGCCAAAGTTTTAGGCAGTGCTTACTTATTATTGGTCATATTTTAAACTACAGTAAATCTGATGCCACCACTTACTGTGCTGAAGGTCTTGAAAAGGTTTTTCGGGGCTGCTTGAGCTTTGCAATTCTTCAAATACAAAGCCCAATTAAATTCCTCCTCCTTGTAACCTAGAAACAGAGGTCAGAGATTGTTTTACAGTGTTCCTGCTATATTCAGATTGGTTTCTCAAAAATGGAAATAACCTAGAGAAAGATTGGAACTTTGCAAGATACCTGCCCTTGTACAATCTTCAAGGGTTATATGTTTCAGTTAACACATTGCTCCCTCTTGCATTGCACTGTCTAATCATTAATCTGAAACTTCAAATGTTTCTAGGAAAAGGAACTCAAGAAAGAAAGAATGAGCTCTGAGCAAAGATACTCATTTGCATGCTCACTTAATAGAGTTACTAATTATTTTGACTCACAATGCTAAGCACTGGAAATATCAGAAAGAAATTGGTTTGCTCTTATGTGATTAATGTCTTCCCACTTCAAATCATTCAATATGGGTGTGACATGAAACAAAACATGGGCATGAAAGGCAGTTTACAGCAACAAATATTGCTTCCTGTATATGTGTCTCTTATTTTTCCACATACCTTTTGGGGAGAGCAGCTTGTGACCTGTCTTTTCACACCAGCCAACAGGGTGGATATCTGAGGAGTCAGCATTAACCCAGAAGTCATAGTACTCAGAATAACCATCAAAATGTAATCGCATCCTGTATCCCTGCACCTACAACCACAAGAGGCTGCATTACCTTCAAGGGACACTGACTGGTAGCATAAAAATATTATTTTAAAAAGGCATTAACTCTCTTTCCTTTGGGCCTTTAAAACTAAAAGGAGCATTAAAAAACTAATTTACTTTTCAAATTTCAGGGTTACTTTTTCCATTTATGCTGTTTGCTTGCTTTTTCCATCACTCAGGGCTGGTTTACACTACTGCCTAAGTCAAGGGTTCTCAAACATCACTGAGCTGCGATCCCCTTCTGACAACAAAAATTACTACACAACCCCAGGAAGGGAGACCGAAGCCTGAGCTCACCCAAGCTCCACTGTCTCAAGTTGGGGATGGCCAAAGCTGAAGCCCAAGGGCCTGTAACCTGAGCCCCACCATCCAGAGCTGAAGCTTTTAGGCTCTGGCCTTTGGTTATGAGGCTCGGGCATGTCTGGGGTCCTGACCCACAGTCTGAGAACTGCTGGCTAAAGTCGATCTAACTTACAACACTTGGGGGTGTGAAAAACTCCTCCACCAAAAGCAACACAAGTTTTGCGCTGCCCACTCTGGCATTATGTCAGTGGGAGACAACACAGAGCCAACACAGCTTCTGCTTGCCGAGGTGGAGTAACTATGGTTCTGGCAGTGTACTCTCCCACCAGCATAGCGTGTCTTCATCAGACAAATTATAGTGTTGCAGCAGTGCTGATGCAGAGCTGCAGTGTAGACTTGCCCTCAGTTTGGACAATAGAAAATAAGACTTGACAGTTCCACTTTCTTGTTCTCAGACCATTACTCTACATTGCAATGTTTTGGGTTGCAAGGGAACTGTACAGGATACTATGAAAACATTGCTACCCGATGGTTAGGGGTTTGGAACAGTTACCATATGACGAAAAATTAAAAAGACTGGGACTTTTCAGTTTAGAAAAGAGGAGACTAAGGAAGGATACAATAGAGGTCTATAAAATAGGGATGTTAGATAGCACGTAATTAAATAGTTGTGTAACCGCATCAAATTTTAGTGATTACACAACTATTCAGTAGTCCCCAGAGGCAGGCCGGCAGCCAGTGTGCTCTCAGTTCCACTCCCAGGCAGCCCCCTGTTACTCCTCGCTGCTGCCTAAGCTTATTGTTTAATCGTGTAGCTGTGTACAGTTGACTTCCCTACTATAAAATCATGACCGGTGTGGAAAAGTAAATAAGGGAAAGTTGTTTAATTGTTCCCATAACACAAGCGCTAGGGATCACCAAATTAGACTAATAGGCAGCAGATTTAAAACAAACAAAAGGAAGAATTTCTTCACACAACGCACAGTGGAACTTCTTGCCTGTGGAACTTCTTGCCAGAGGATGTTGTGAAGTCCAGGACTTTAACAGGGTTCAAAAAAGAACTAGATGAATTCATGGAGGATAGGTCCATCAATGGCCATTAGCCAAGGTGGGCAGGGATGGTGTCTCTAGCCTCTATTTGCCAGAAGCTGGGAATGGGTGACAGGGGATGATGGATCACCCTTTCCTTTCCACAACCCTACTCGGCACGCAGTTCATTCAGTTTCAGAAGCAGCAGGGTTTCTAACAATCTTCCTCGCCACTGATCTACCCCTGTAGTCAGCTGTTTCTGAGGTACTACACAGGAGACTTCCATGCCATGCCTTCCTATGATAGGCTTTCCCCTTTGCAGTTCTCCCCCCACCTCAGGCAGAGTGAGTCTTGCAGGTATGTCCATTGGTTTATTTTATCGATTGTTATCATGTCCATTGTAAATAGTTCCCTGGGTGTTCCCCCTTATTTTAGCTAGTATAGACAATCTGTTTCCAACCTGCTGATCCATTTACCATTCTAATCCTTTGTCCCAAGAAGTGAGGGACAAGAAAAAGTAGTCCCATGTCCAAATACTCTTGTCAAACCAGATCTACAGTCTGGTTAGTGCTGGCTGAGTCCAGAGAAGCTCATTAGCTATGTAATCCCAAATTTAGATTCTCAACTATGTTGTTTCAGCTTTCAAATCAAAATTCTCTCTACCCTTAACATTATCTGGTTTATTTTATTTTTTTAAACCAATCTAATACAATTTCTTTAACTCCTCCTCCTCAGACTTCTGCTGTTGTTTCTAATGAAAAGGAAATCAAATCGAGGAAGAACAATTACCTCAGCAACGGTGAGGACACAAAATAAAGATGGGTGTGCAGGATCCAGTCCCTCTAACTTCATTTCAACTTTAAATCCATTCCTACTTTGTGGGAAGGATTGATACTGTGGGGAAATCAATGTTGGAGAAAAAAATTATAAATTCACTTTTAGAGACACAACTTATTGCAAAATAGTCACCAGGAACACTGAAGACTATTCAATTTAGGAGAAACTATCAACGCTAGAAATCACCTAAGTGCTACCCCTGCAAAAGTCTGAATTGTTTCCCATGACTGGATGCAGGTGCTCTCAGTTGTTCCCTGCCCTGTATCCCTTTTAAAATGAGAAGCGATGTCTAATGATCAATGATAGTTACATGGACCAAAAATCATTCTGTGTCATGAATATATCTGCAGGTATCATTCTATACACTCACTGCCAACATATCTGATTTTTTAAAAGAATTAACCTGGAAGACTGTTTTAATTAACTATATGTAACAGCGAATCTTTTAAAAATGTGCCAATGCAAGTTTAATTTGTACATAAAAGATCCCCCTTTATTGGACCTAACCCAGAAGGCCTGACACAGGCAAAACCATTAGAGATTTTGCCTGTGTCATCATTGGGTCCTACTACGGTCATTATCCCAATAGAGCACATTCATTCTTTAGAACTTGTCTACACATACAGTTATTCAGGACTAGTTGCTTTGGAATAACTCCACATGTGGATGTTCACATTCTGGAATAAGAGTTCCTGGTTCAGCTTAATCCACTTTGGAAACAAGTATCCACACATATAATTATTAGTTTTTGCACTCTAAATTCACATCCAACCTCAATCCAAATTAACTTTCAATTGTAGATAAATCTAAAGAATAGATTCTCTATAACCAGAATTGCAAATTGCTTACATCAATACAATGAAATCTTAAAAGGCTTTCCTTTCGGCATATGCAAGTCTCAGACCTACAAGTTAGTGAATATTCTCTACTGCCAATAAAGTCAGTGGGATTTGTAGAAGCCCAGAAACGTATGGGCTTGGCGCCTGCAGATAAAGTTTAATCATATCCGAGTTCTCTCTACTTTGATTTAGACATAGCAACAGGATACTACTTATACTTTCAATTGTAATGACTGCCTCTGAATAAGATAATCTACAACAGTCCAAGATTCAAAGATCCAGTTGATGTTACTAGTGTTTTAATTAGCAAGGCTAAAATCAGCATCACATGATCACCAGTCATGAATAGGACATATAAAATAAAATAAACTGCCCTCCTCATGTGATTTAGTGACCTGGGAATAGCAGAGTGATCATAACTCATTGAAGCAGACTAGAACATTATCTGTGGCCAAGATTAAGTGCAAGAACTATAAAGGGTGTGTAAATGTCACCTAGTCCCACTGTTGCCTTAAAAGAAAAATAAGAGATTTAAAACAAATCAAATATTAGCCAGTCATATCTGAAATCTAAAGAATTAACTCTTCATCCCCTGAATTAGGTTCTGTAATAATATTTTGTCCCTTTATACTACTTTTTAGAGAATTTCAAATTGTTTCACAAGTTACAATTAACTAATTGAGCCTCACAGCCTTTCTGTAAGGTAAGGTATACTTGTTTTCAGTGTGAGAAACAGTTTTCCTTTACCACACATTTTTTATATTTTTTTTTTTCAATTTCAAAAAATGTCCCTGTCCTGAATTGGGACAAAACGTTAAAATTCTCAAAAACTTTCATAAATCAAAAATCCAGAAGTATTTTTTGTCCCGGTTAAGCAAAACATTTTGTTCTGATTTTGAAAGCTTTTAATTTATTATTTAAATTGAATTAGCTTATTTTAAAAATAAGTCTGCCTGACCCACAAATCTGCAATTTTGTTTTTATTAAGTGTCAAAATAGAATGCTTCAACAATTTCAAAACCTGTTTTCCCCCTCCACATTTTTCTGAATTGCATATTTCTTGAAACAAATCCTTTCCCACAAAGAGTATGTTATTAACTGGCCTTTTTCAACAAAAAATGGTGAGTCAAAAGTTGCTGACTGGCTTTATTCATTTTACATGCATGGAAAACTGAGGCAGAGAGGTTGTATGACTAATTCAGTCTGCAGCTGTGGGGATCCATTCTTGACTTACTGCATGTCCTTGGGAAACCTATATAACACCCTCTGTGCCTCAGTTTTCCCATCTGCAAGGTGAAAGTGCAGATAACAATGCTTGATTCTTTTTCCAGAGGACTGTGAGATTTAGAACTGAAGAGTGCTTTATGTACAAAACATTATCAGTGCAATGCAGCAAATGTCAACATTACAATTTGAAGTAGAACACTACAATCCTGATAAGTCCCCTCCCTCTAACCACCCGAATGCACTGCCTCCATAGAAAATGCATAGGATATATTTTATTACACAACTTACAACTTATGGTGCTGGGAGTCAACATATTTTATGCTACCAATTTATAGCAACCCAAGCACTACTTGCAACTAGTGGTGTCAGGGCAGTCTCCTATGTTGGCACCATGGGGTTAATAATTCAGGGATGTTGCATTAGAATTATCAAAGCTGAGAAAGTATCTAAGGGGCTGACAACCTCTTTGAACAGTTTGACGTGAGCAGCTGGCATCCGTTCCTCTTCCATGTAAGCAACCCAGTTCCACACTGTCTTCTTTCCTGGAACAACTGAACAAGCAAAAACAGAAAGAGATAATGTTTATCTCATGGAAGACAGAGTGCTGAATGGAAGACAGAGAGCAGCCATCTCCTCCCATTCCTTCCCATTCACAGAATCATTGCTAAGACCATCTGGAGCAGATCCAAATGCCAACCCAGTACTCCTTCAATGTTTAAATAGTAGGTGACAAGAGCCTCCGAGGAATTGAAAGCTCAGCCGGAGGCCAAACACATCTGGTGACTGCTAGCCCCCCATCTTTTGAGGAAAATACAAATCCCAGGTGTTATTCTGACTGCATTTATTTTTCATTAGGAAAATTATGTTCAGTTATATGCCAATTAGCTGTGGCACACTAGCTGTTGGCAAGTTGCCATTGGAGTGTCGGTGCTGCAAAGCTTGGACAGCCTTAGAACAGGATCTTAAAAAAAGAGGAAAATAATTTTTCCACCCAATGCCTGAGAGCATGGAAAAGGGGTGGGACTCAAACTAAAAACAGCACAGGAAAAGCACACAACAGCAGCTGAAAATAAATCCAAAATGAATCAAATGAAAAACCAAACAAACTTTTATTTAGCGGATATATTAGTTCAAAGATAGTGAATACAATCACAAAACAGTGTCTGGTTCAGTGTAATAGAAGTACACATAGAAAAAAAAACATTTTAAATAGCTATTAAAATTATCTATATCTGTCTCCCTAGAAGTCTATAATAAATCTCAAACCTATCACCTTCAAAGTCTGTAAACAATTCCCTAACATTACATCTTCTATTTAGAATTTGCTGAATACAGGTGTGATCCAAGACCCATTGAAATCAATGGGAAAAGTAGGGACAATAGCGTGTAGTCGTTTAAACAATTAACTGATGAGCCTGGGTTTACTGGTTAATCCAAACGACTACACACACATCCCCTGCCCCTCGCTACCGCTGTATCAGAGGAGGTGGGGGAGGGGAGGTGGGAGCCAGTGTTCATAGGGAACCAGCTTTTAAGATGGCTCCCTGCAGGTGCTGGCTCCCACAAAGCCATCTGCCCCCACCTGCTGCCTACCACAGAGGCAACAGTGTTGGTAGGGCAGGCAGGAGCTGGTGTTCAGGGGAGTATGGGATCTTGTGGAGTCACCTGCCCGCCCCCCCAACCTGGTGCTGCTGCTTCAGCTAGAGAGGCAGCAGTTCTAAGCCTCTCTTGCCTGAGGGGAGCAGGCAAGAACCAGTACCTGAGGGAAGCCGGCTTGTAAGCCAGCACCCTGCACATGCCAGCTCCACGGAGCTGCCTGCCCCTTCTTACTGCTTCCCATAGAGGCAGTAGGGGGGCAGGAGGGAGCTGGAGCTCGGGGGGAGCCAGCTTTATCAGAGGCAGCAGAGGAAGGGGGCAGGCAGAAGCTGGTGCTGCCAGGAGGCTCCCCAAGAGCTGGCTTAAAAGCTGGCTCCCCAAGAGCACAGGCTCTTGCCTGTCCTCTTCTCCCCACCCTTTGTGTAAATGTGTAACTGCTAAAAATTCAACCGGTTACACATTTACACAAAAACATGTTAGTTAACATCCCTAGTGAAAAGACTCCTATTGACTTCAATAGGCTTTGGATGAAGCTTATTTTTTCTAGGTTCTTATATTGTGCCCAACATGGAAGCAAGAGCCTGTAACATTCCATCTGATCTACTTTTTATACATCAACCTTCTGTAGTATAATAGGTGCCTAAGAAAGGTTTTATTACTCTGAATGTGTAACGGTCTCCACCGACCTTGTTTTTTCTGTTTAATATGATCCATTTTGCAACAGCGGGTAAAGTTTGCAAACAATAAGAAAAGAGACCATGAGCTCAGCTCACCTTGTTTTAGAGGTTTAGTATTTCTGCGGCTTTTCATATTATTTGATTTATTCTTCTCCTAGACACAATATGATTAAAAAAAAAGTTTAGCCATATTGTTGTCTCCCCCACCTGGTTATTTCTCAATGCAGGCAGGATAAAGATGTACCATATTACTAACAAAAATATTGACTGCCATTATTTCTCCTTAAACCAAACCTGTGAGTGCATTACAGTAACAGTGGGTTCTCTTATATATACAGTTACATTTTTACCCTAAAGCATATGAAAGTGCTTTACAAATTGTTTCCAATAAAGCTCATTTAAATAAGTCAACATGGTGTAGTAAAAGACTGATATTTCTGTTCTAATGGATTGGATTCGTTGTCTGCGCTGCAGAATTTGCTGCAATAAGTAACCTTATTGCTATGCTACCCATTAGATTCACACAAATTTCTGGCCATCTATGCTACTCAGAAAGGATATTTCACCAGACATTTAAAGAAATAAAAGTTCCAAGTAACTGCTGTCATAAAAAGACACCTCTAGAAACTTTATTTTTCTTTGAACATCACAGATTATATCTGGTAACTATTAAACTACAAAAAAAAAAGTTAGTTCACCTGATTGTCACTTCCAAAAACGTGGACAAATTGGAGAAGATCCAGAGAAGAGCAACAAAAATTATTAAAGGTCTAGAAAACATAACCTGTGAGGGAAGCCTGAAAGAATTGGGGTTGTTTAATCTGGAAAAGAGAAGACAGAGAAGGGACATAACAGCTTTCAAGAACCTAAAAGGCTGTTACAAAGAAGGAGAAAAAATATTCTCCTTAACCTCTGAGGTCGGACAAGAAGCTGGGATCAGCTGCTCCGTGCGGGCTGCCACTCTGAATGCGGCAGGGAGCTCAGCATTTCAAAGCGGCAGCGCCATACAGCGCCTGAGCTCAGCTGGGGAGTCCCCAGCTAACCCTGGGGTCCATGTGGCACTGCCGCTTTGAATGCTGTGGGGAGCCCGGCATTTCAAAGCGGCAGTGCCGTGCTGGGATCCGCTGAGGACCCTGGGCTCCGTGCGGCGCTGCCACTTTGAAATGCCGCCACGGCACTTTGAAGTGCTTCAAAGGCAGAGGCACCCTATCGACTAATCTAATAGTCAATGCAATTACCTGATACTTGACATCCTTACTCCAAGTGAGTTCAGTGTTTCAAAATAAGCAAAACAAATGAATGCAGATAAAAATATGACTTGGCAGCTTGCATACCAAGTAGCAGAATATGGACCTTTCAAACAGAGGACTGCAGAGTGCTGACTATATGAACACTAATCTTGTGAACTGCTTCTTTACCTTGATCAGAAAGGTACATGAGCATGTACCTGAACAGGAAGCAGAAGTGTCAAGCACTCAGAGGATGGGTGTATCAACCTTCCCATGTTCTAGTGAAAGTGCCTTTATAATGGACAAGTCATGCCTCAGCAATTATTTTGCAGTGTTTTGAAGGACAAGGAAAAGACAAAGTGGTGCAACTTCTACATTTGAAAAGAGTGAGAAGAGATTGGTGGCAAAGACGAGATGCAATTTTCTCAAGCAAAAAATATCTGCAATTTACTTCACCAGTAACTACATACACGCTGCAGTGTTTTCAACACTGGGGAATATTTTTGTTTTCCCATTATTAGTCTCCAGCTATTTTAATGTACAGAAAGGTCTGCAGATGCACATGCATTGGATGTTCTAATACTGAACTGAAGTTCCATGGTTTCAGATGTTTTCTGTACAGTTTTCTGTATTGTGGCTTTAGATTATACTCTTATATACAGAGGCCTTGTCATATATGTATTTTTACTACTGTAAAGGACTATGTACTTTGCTGGTACTAAATATGCAAAATATAAGTGTGGACAAATTATAGTCTAAAAGCTCAATTGCAACCTCATATCAGTTTTTCACCAACATAACTCCACTGATTTCAGTGGAGATATTCCTGATTCACTCCAATTGTAATGAGGTCAGACTTAAGTCCCAATGATTCATGGAGCCCACCGGTTACACAGAATATACTCCTTTGATTTGATATGATTTATGAGAAGTAGCCCTGTTTGTTACAATTCAATTCAAACAAAGTGCATGCCAATCTCGTTTACCTCATCATCATCTACGTTCTCCTCCTCATCCTCAGAATCCAGAAGAAGTTTCCTCTTCCTCTGGAGTCGCTTGAGAGGTTTATCAGCCTCATTGACCTGGCAGCCAATGCTGACATTAAGGTTTCTGCTGCTTATTCTGTTTCTGCAATCAACTGGGGTGTCTTTAGAGTCACTGCAAACAGCCACAATTTAAAATAAAAAACCTATTCTATAACCAGTGTGTGGATTGTGTGTAGGGCTTGGGATGCTAAGTAAGAAGTGAATTTAATATTTGTGGGAAGAAACAGATTTACTTATATATAGGCTTGGCAGGATTCACTTTTATCAGTATAAGTCTGTAAAATATTGATTTCACTGTGCACATATAAAATCAACTGGAAGATTTTTCATCAATAATAATCTAAATTTACAGATAGATAAAATAAGAAAAATGCTGTGTGAAACCTTATTAGAATTTGCTTTAAGGATATTTTCTATATTTATTCTGATATGTGATGTTGACTATTTGTGTTTTAACGGTTACAAAGCTTTTATTTTTTGAATCTCAGCATCTATGGTCATAAAATTGTCTGAAACTCATCTATAATTCTGCAGAACTGAAAATGTAAACAGATATCATTTTAATAAAATGGTTTATTAAGAATAAACATAGATATTACCTGTTGAAATCATAACAATAAAAAATAAATTCTGACAATTCTATTTATATGGCCCTGTCAGCACAGTATTCAATCATGTCACACTCTTTAATGTATTTACCCTCACATCATTTTTGTAAGGTAGGAAAGTGCTATTATCTATTTTTTACAGCTGGAATACTGAGGCATAAAAAGACTAAGAGACTTGCTCTCGGCCACACAGGAAATCTGTGCCAGATAACTTGGGTCTCCCAAGTCCCAGCCTAAAGCCTTAAGCATTTTCTTCATGAGAAATGCCAGGTTGACAGGCTGGGAGGCTTAAATCCCTCAATTAATTCCTGAGCAGATATAGCACACGCAGTGGCAATGCAGCCTGACTTAAGCACTAAATCAGTGCCTCCCAGCCTTTTCAAGGATATGGACCCCTTTTCAATCTATTAAGACTTTACGGATCCCCCCTCAAACAATATAGTTGTTCCTGCTGCTTGCACATCCCTCAGCCCACGCTGCTTCCCAACCTGCAGGAAGCAACATAGGTTGAAGGACATGTGAGAGGCTCCATGTAGAACTCCTACAGTACCGCCATGGACCCTAAGGGGTCCACGGACCACAGGTTGGGAACCACTGCACTAAATGACCTTCTTGCCAGCAATCTTGGCAGAGAGGCCAAAGACTGAAGTCCTGGAGAGCAAACTCTATTCTTTTCTTTACAGATCATGCTCCAGGACAGGACTAGCGTGAGCAGTCAGTTTGCATTGCAGCTGTCGGTACTGTGCTGTTACCTGCTTTGTTGATTTATTGCTGTCACTGCAATACCTTCTACAGATGCTAAATTCTCATTAAATATTAAATGGAAAAGTGATGTAAGGTTTCTTACTTGTCTTTATGATGCTGAGAACAGGTTCGAGTACAAAACTTCCCATTCTCCAAGCAGTCCATTTGCTCACAGTTTTCACAGGCTAAGATGTCTGAGCTAGGCACATTGGCTTTGGGCTCTGCAGAAGAGGGACAAGAACAATGATTACAGAAAAATTTAAAAACTGCAACTTTATCACCTCTTATCCAAGTAGCTCTCTCAATGTCCTTTATAAACTTTCATTAAGTGAGCCTCACACCTCTTGTAAGAATCACAGAATCACAGAGCTGGAAGAGACCTCAGGAGGTCATCAAGTCCAGCCCCATGCCGAAGGCAGAACCAATCCCAATTAAATCAACCCTGCCGGGGCCCTGTCAAGCTGAGACTTAAAAACTTCCAGGGATGGAGATTCCACCATCTTCCTAGGTAACTCATTCTAGTAATTCACCACCCTCCTAGTGAAATAGTTTTTCCTAATGTCCAACCTAGACCTCTCCCACTGAAACTTGAGACCACTGTTCCTTGTTCTGCCATCCGTCATTACTGAGAACAGCCTCTCTCCATCCTCTTTGGAACCTCCCTTCAGAAAACTGAAGGCTGCTATCAATTCCCCCCGCATCTTCTCTTCTGCAGAATAAACAAACCCAAATCCCTCAGTCTCGCCTCATAGGTCATGCGCTCCAGCCACCTAATCATTTTGGTCGCCCTCCGCTGGACCCACTCCAATGTGTCCACACCCTTTCTATAGTGGGGGGGCCCAGAACTGGACACAATACTCCAGATGTGGCCTCACCAGAGCTGAATAAAGGGGAATAATCACTTCTCTCGATCTGCTGGCAATGCTCTTCCTAATGCAACCTAATATGCCATTAGCCTTCTTGGCTGCAAGGGCACACTGTTGACTCATATCCAGCTTCTCATCCACTGTAATCCCAAGTCTTTTTCTGCAGAACTGCTACTTAGCTAGTCGGTCCCCAGCCTGTAACAATGCTTGGGATTCTTTCATCGCAAGTGTAGGACTCTAAACTTGTCCTTGTTGAATCTCATCAGATTTCTTTTGGCCCAATCCTCTTATCTGTCTAGGTCACTCTGGACCCTATCCTTCCCTCTAGCATATCTACCTCTCTCCTAGCTTAGTGTCATCTGCAAACTTGGTGAGGGTGCAATCCAACCCCTCATCCAGATCATTAATAAATATGTTGAAAAAAAACAGTCCTAGAACCGATCCTTGGGACACTCTGCTAGAAACCAGCCGCCAACCTGACATTGAGCCATTAATCACTACCCATTGGGCCTGACAGTGTCGCCAGCTTTCTATCCATCTTACAGTCCATTTATCCAATCCATACTTCCTTAACTTGCTGGCAAGAATATTGTGGGAGACCGTATCAAAAGCTTTGCTAAAGTCAAGGTATATCACATCCACTGACTTTCCCATATCAACAGAGCCCGTTACCTCATCATAGAAGCTAATCAGATTGATCAGGCACGTCTTGCCCTTCGTGAATCCATGTTGACTATTCCTGATCACTTTCCCCTCCTCCAAGTGCCTCAAAATGGATTCCTTGAGGATCTCCTCCATGGTTTTTACGGGAACTGAGGTAAGGCTGACTGGTCTGTAGTTCCCTGGATTGTCCCTCTTCCCTTTCTTAAAGATGGGTACTACATTTGCCTTTTTATAATCATCCAGGATCTCTCCCGATTGCCACGAGTTTTCAAAGATAATGGCCAAAGGCTCCACAATGACATTTGCCAACTCCCTCAGTACCCTCAGATGTATTAAATCTGGACCCATGGATTTGTTTATGTCTAGCTTTTCTAAATAGTTCCTAACTTGTTCTTTCCCCACCAAGAGCTGTCCACCTCATTCCCCTACTGCGTTGTCTAGTGCATTTGTCTGGGAGCTGACCTTGTCCATGAAGACAGAGGCAAAGAACACATTGAGTACTTCAGCTTTTCCCACATCATCTGTCACTAGGTTACCTCCCTCATCCAGAAAGGGCCCCACATTCTCTCTGATCACCGTCTTATTACTAACATGCCTGCAGAAACCTTTCTTGTTACCCTTCACATCCCTTGCTAGCTGCAATTCCAATTATGCTTTCACCTTCCTGATAACTCCCCTGCATTCTCGAGCAATATATTTATACTCCTCCCTAGACATCTGTCCAATTTTCCACTTTTTGTAAGCTTCCTTTTTATGTTTAAGCTCACCAAGGATGTCCCCGGTAAGCCAATCTGGTTGCCTACCGTATTTGCTTTTCTTGCTGCGCATCAGGATGGTTTCTTCCTGTGCCTTCAATAAGGCTTCTTTAAAATACTGCTAGCTCTCCTGGACTTCTTTCCCCTTCATGTAAGCAGCCCAGGGAATCCTGCCCATCAGTTCTCTGAGGGAGTCAAAGTCTGCTTTTCTGAAGTCCAGAATGTGTATTTTGCTACTCTCCTTTCTTCCTTTGGTCAGGATCCTGAAATCTACCATCTAATGATCACTGCTTCACAGGTTGTCACCCACTTCTACTTCCCCTAGGTAATTATTATCTCTGATCTGTTATTTAAAGAGAGTGTTTTCTGTTATTAAAGCATGAGCTATTCATATCTAAAGAAATTGCAGTATTTTAATATTAGGAAAACTCAGGTTCCTCTGTAAAGGTGTCAGAGAATTAAATCTCATGGTTCTAACCAGGATCCAATAAGAAGATTTATTTTTAATTCCTCTATATTTTCAGAGACAAGTGCAAATTTTGCTTGACATTTTTGTCAAAAGTGATTAACTTTTTTGGAGGGGGTGTGACGCTTGTAACGTCTCGTCTTTAAAAGTCGGACTTCAAATGTATTTTTCAGACATCCTGAACACCTCTATTAAGAGGTCCCTGGAAAAGACCAGTTATAGGTCTGCCATTAAAAGTATTTGAAAATATATAAATGGCTCTACACTAGCAAGGAACATGAAAAAGTTGAATACAACAAAACTGACAAATAATGAGCATGAGAATCCCAATATAACAGTATTTCTCAAAGTGGTCCATGAAACCACTTTGAAAAAGCTGTTAACTGGCTGTGCTGGTGTGTTTACTTACCAGCGCCATGGCCACACAGCCTCGCGGCTCCTATTGGCGCTGATTCACTGTTTGCAGCCAAGAGGAGCTGCAGGAAGTGATGGCCTGGCCCACACCGCTTCCCGTGGCTCTCCTTGGATGCAAACAGCGAACTGGCACCAATAGGAGCTGCGAGGCTGCGTGGCCATGACGCCAGTACATAAACACACTGGTACAGCTAGATAACATGTTTCTCAAAATGGTTTTGCAGACAGCTTTGAGAAACTCTGCAATATAACAATTTTACAGCTCACCCTTATTTAGGTTCTGCCTAATGTATGTTAAATCCAGATCTAATATTGCATTAGATAACACAAGTCCATGTTTCCAAAACTCAGCACCAAAGTAATGCACATTTTGTTCATCTATAACTAGGCAATGTTGTGCAGAAATTATGCACTTGGACATGCATGTTGTCTGGCTGCAATCTATTATACCTAATACAAGTGAAGCTGCATATTTTATGCTTACAATTGACTGCTTTAACAAAGTTAGCTGGAAACATGGTCTCAAACACTAGAAAAACACAGTCAAGTAATATGTACTGTTTCAATTCTTCCCTGTCCTTCATTCACCAAGGCTTGTAATATCTTGCCAGAAGACTGAAAAATACATTTGCATTTTACAGTTTACATTTGATGCCTCAGAGAGGTAAATATAGACCTCAGATGGATTTGGTTGGCATTCGGCAGATGCAGTCCATTTGTAATACATCCTAAACTCTTTCCATCTTCCCATGCAGACTCGCTGATTCCAGACACAGGGAAGGCAGGTAAAGGTTACATAAAAGGTTATGTCTGCAGAACTCTGCTCTCTTGGCAGGCACACTGTCAGGGTTAAAGCGTAGCAAGGCTGTCTTACTGCTTGTCTCTGCATCATCAGATCAGATTTTTAGCCTGATGGAAAAACACCTTTTAGTCCAGCGATGGGCAATCAAGATCACTGAGTGGTCTGCATGAGTAGTCCTCCTTTGTCTCAGTGGACTGCATGATAACCAGTGGACAACCTGCAGCCCACGGCGCAATGGGAGGCCCCCGTGACTTTGTACCAGGAGCTCTAATCCCCAGCCTCCAGGTAACTAGTGTGCATGTAGTCATTAGGATTAGCCAATAAACCCAGGTTTATTGGTTAATCATGTAAACAACTATATGCTAACCTCCCTAGTAGAAATATATTAAAAAACAGAGTGATTCATTAAATGATCAACACCACACTGCGTATGCCAACACATACTGTATTGCTACAGGAAGTGCTTAATAAAATATGTAATTCCAGTGTCCTGTTATGCAGTGTATTTGGTCCCTCAGCAGTGCACAAAACTCACCTTTGGAAGCAGGGCCAGCGACAGCAGTGGCTTTAGAGGCAATGGAGTAGAAGTGCCAGGATTAAGGCTGGCTATGCTGGTGTTTATTGCTGGAGCCCAGAGAGTTTTTATGGCTTCTGCTTCTACTTCAGTAATGATTTCAAGTGTTCCAAACTCAAACGTAACTGAAGGTAACAAACAAAAGAAAAGGCTAAAGAACACAAGCAAACTAAACAGCAGCAGACTGGCCTGAAAGGGGAAATGATAGTGCATGAGATTCAATTCGCAAGCAGAGCTAGGACAAAAATGCTATTGGCAAGAGAAATTGCTTTTCATACAACATGGAGTCATAAAAAAAAATCTTATTTTACCAGGAAATGCCCGTTCCGTGGTGGTCTCATAAAAAAGCTATTGATCCACATCAGTGTTAATACTGAAAAGCTAGGCTTATTCTTGTGTGCTTCAGATTGTTTTTCCCTTTATGTAATTCAAACCTTTGACATTTCTAGCAAACAAACTAGAGCAACTTATATGCCCTCTGAAAAAGAGAAGCAACTTGGCCAAAATCCCTGGTCTGAGTTTTTACTATTAGCCTATGATGAATACATGGGTTATAAATGTAGTAAGTCGAGGGTCAGTAACATGGAGTCAGCAGGCCTAAACAGAGGCCTGTAACATGAAAACAGCAACTGACCTTGCAATCTAGTGAGCAAGACTTTGGTTTAGTAACACAGGAGCCAAGAAAGA
>JANRFK010002918.1:4946067-4969391 GCA_030068395.1 Apalone spinifera | reverse complement strand
CACGGAGCAGGAGACAAACGGCTGTCCAGCGAGACCCCTTTAAGCACGTGTCTGGACGGAGCTCCAGCCCCGCCCCCGGGAAGGGCTGGTGCCCTTTTGCCCTCTTCAAAATGGTTCCGGGCTTCTGCTTTTGCGCAAAAGCGCATCGTTCTTACGATGACTCCCAGACCCATCTAGACGCTCTCTTGCACAAATACTTTTAATGGAAACACTTTTCTGTTAAAAGTTTTTGCGGAAAATCGTGCCAGTGTAGACGTAGCCAGCTAGTAGATTTTGTATGCTCCTGCCCGACAGTGGGATGGCGGGAGGCTGGAGTGCAAGTGCAGGCTTCCCAATGCTGGGGGGACCCCCAGCCACATCTAGCCCCCCGGCCTTAGGTTCCCCACCCCCGGATTAACTGACAAACCTGGGTTTATCACTGACTGGGGTGGCCAACTACCCACTGACACCCCTACCAACGGGGTCCAACTAGACTTCAGCACTTAAAAGTAGAGTGTAAAGCAATTCCTGAGCCAAACTCTGAGGGAAACACTGTGGCCCAGTCAGGCCTGCTGACAAGGGGCCAGATGTCCTAGGGCCCAGGGCTTCCAGCCATTGCAGGGCTATGTCTACATTGGCTGGTTATTGTGCAAGAACTCTTGCGCAGGAACACGTCCACACTGCCACGTGTGAGCTGTGCTTTTGCGCAGGAGCATCCATGGCAGTGCGGACGCTCTCTTGCGCGAGAAAGCTCTGACGGCCATTTTAGCCATAGGGCTTTCTTGCGCAAGAAATCCCTGCCGAGCGTCCACACTGCCCTCTTGTGCAAGAGCCCCTGCGCACGAGGGCTTACACCTATTAAAAAGAGTGTAACTCTTGCACAAGAAGCCCCCTCTTACCACGGTTTACTATAAATCTCCTTGCACGAGAGCAGGTGGGCAGCATGGACGCTCTGCGGAAGAACGGCCGTTCTTGCGCAATAACCCACCAGTGTAGACATAGCCCAGTAGTGGTGGTACCTGGAGCCCCGGGTCCTTAAATCGCTGCCGGAGCCCAGCATGGCGTATTGCACAGCTCCCGGCAGTGCTGAGGCCAGGCGGGAGGGGCTGGCATGCTCCAGACAGTGCTAAGGATTGGCTTCCCTGCCCCCCCCCCTTTCCACTTGAGGCCCCACCCCTTCTGGAAACACAAAGCTGTCCCCCCTGCCCCCCACACACCCCTTGTTCAGGGGCCTGGCAAGTTTGTCAGTTCCCCTGGGCTCAGTTCACAGAGGTACAGGACAGACAGAGCTCCCTAGAGGCAGGCTAGATGCCACATGTCACAAGTGATCCTGCATGTGGAGCAGGGCTGGGTTTCCCTGCTGCACAATCCTTCCGACTCCCTGCAGGATCGGGCAATTGCAATATGGACTCAAGACAACCCCCAGTGGGGCCAAACAATCAGTCTGCAGCCCCCAGGCAGGGCAGGGCACAGCACATGATCTATGGCACCCAAGCCTCCTGGCAGGGACAGGGGATAAAAGTTGGGGGGTTCTGACCCTCCAGGGATCAATCAACCTGTAGCCCCAAGCAGGGCACAGCAAAAAAACAGTAGCCACATGTAGCTGGGGGACAGGAGGGGAACCCAGGGCCATTCATGCTCCAGGGGGCTCCAGCCCAGAGCCCTGTGAAGCCAGGGGAGTTCCAGTGAAAGATTTCAGCATTGCCTTCTGAGCCAGTCCCTGGGCCGCTTCCTCGGGGCCACGGGCAACACCTGGGCTGGCAGCGGCTCAGCATCCCACTCAGTCTCTGTAATCCGCTGGCTGCTTGCAGTGCAGCCCAGGGCCCGCTGCTTGGGAAGCTGCAAGTGCTTCTGCAGGAGCCTCAGCCTAGACTGAGCAGGGCTGGGCTGCCTCCTTTTATCTGTCCCTTGCGCCTGGAGTATGTGCAGCAGAGGCCCAGGGGTGTGGTCGCCTGGCCCCACAGTGATTGGTCAGGCGGTGCTGGCCCCGTGCAGGGTGGTTGGTACATACTTTCACACCACAATCAAAGCAACTTCTGGGGCATCAGGGAGGTGGGGCCATAGATAGATGCAGGAGAGAGAAAAGCTGCCCCACTTGAAGGCAGAAGCCTGAGGAGCATCCATTAGCGCTAGCACATCAGCCCCATGTGGGGTGAGGGTCCGGGACTTGCACTCCCAGGCCAGCCCCCAAGGGAGCGTCAGAGATCATCTCAGACAGCGCCAGGCTGGAGCAACGGGGAACAAAGGGATTATTTCCTCAGAAAGGCCACTTCAGTGCAATGCTGGAACAGAACTAGTTTGATGGATTAAATCCAGCTGTAGCGGAAGAGCCCAGGTGTCACAGGCTGGCAGGAGAGGGAATAAAGGCAGCTTTTAATGGCTCTTCTCCCTCTTCCAAAAAGGCAGGGAACAGAAGAAATCATGTTTAATATCAACTTTTGAGGAATCTTGAAACAGGAGAAATAAATGCTTTCATGCGCTAAATCCCCCTGGAGATGGGGCCGCTAATGCCACCTTCTATTTCACCACTTTGTGGAGCAGGAAGAAAGCAATGGCTTGAAGGATTCCAAGGTAACGGGGTTAGGGACCCTTTAAACACACTTCATCGGACAGCTCAGCTTTGTTGTTTGGAACATTCCCTTTTCTCCCCACCTCCCCCCAGGAGACGTTCACTGGCCCGTGGCTGAGCACATCAGGCGGATTAGCAGTGAAGTGTGGAACGAGCCTTTTTGTGACGCTCCTGCTGCCACCTCCCAGGGGCTGTGTCTGTTGTGAAATGGAGGGAGCTGATCGTCTGAAGTGGGGATACAGACTCATTGAGCCGAGCGGCTCTTTCACAAAAGCAGTGGGGAGGAGATGGCGGCACTAAAGCCTCCAACTGTGTCCGAAGCACTGACCAGTCCAGCCAGACACTGGGATCTTTTAAACACTTCATCTCAACAGCTGCGTCACCAGCCCTGCCAAGTCAATCAGCAGCTGATTCAAAATATCTTTGGATTTGGCCCCTTAACTCTTCGCATTTATCTAGCGCGAGGTGATAAAGATACAGGCCCTGATCCAACAAGCACGTAAGCATGTTTTGTTTCAAGCACACAACCAGACCCACTGACTTCAATGGGATTGCCCGTAGGTGTGAAGTTAATCATGGACTTACATGCTAGCTAGAGGGTTGAAGAGCCAGATTTTTAAATGTTCTTAGGGCTCTAAAGAGGCAGACAAGTGCCTAGGATTTTGAAAAGCACCTAAAACTGAACAGCCACTGAAATCAATGAGAGCCAGGCTCTAGGGCCCAGATCTTCAAAGGTTTTGGGGCACCTGCCTGTCTTCCCTCTATGGAAGTTAGATGCCTAAATAGCTTTACAAATCTAGTGCTAAAGCGGCAAGGCAAAGTCACACACGGCCCCTGGGGCTGTCAAGTCCTGAACCCAGGGCCAGGCCCTCAGGAACTTGTCTGTGACAGATTGAGCAGCTGCTTTGAAAACAGCAGGACCTCCAGCAGAGAAACAATGAAGATACTGAAGTGTGCCCAGTGTGACGGAGTATCCTGGGAGTATTGTGTTACATGGCTCAGGTGACTCTCATGCCGAAGTGGTGGCAGACCATATGGTCTTCAAAGAGTTTGCATAAGCAAACTTCATGCAGGCTTTTGCATTTAACACGTCAACAAAACAGATGCAGTGAAAATTAAAATTACAGCCAAAATTTTCAAAATTGGCTAGGAGCTCCAGGTGTGCTCAACTGGAAACATTTGGATTTTCAAAATCACCTGTCACTTTTGAAAATCTTGGCCTAGTACCTTGCATTTGCAGCTTCTCTTAAATATTTCCCTTGCCCATCAGTTGTAAGCAAACAGATGCCCCTCCGTTTGATTTATTTCTGCGGAGAGGTTGTGAAGCAGGAGGGATTTGACTGAACACTTTTTATAAAAGCCAGAGAGATTCAAGCGCTGAACGTCTAGTTGAAAAGACTTTTCCTTCAGACTTCTAAGGAAGTTAAATATCACTTCCACAGAGGGTTTTGATGATGCACTGGCAATATGACATTTGATTAAGTCAGAGTGAGTCAGCTAGCTGTGACACTTCTTAAACTCTACAGATCTTTTCTCATATGCTGAAAATTATTCTTATTCGTGTATCATTATTTCATCTTTTACAGTGATGGATATTTTAAAATGCTGAATTGCATAGGAAGCTTATTGCTGCTATAAAGTCAATTTCCACTTGTAAAGACTGCCATTTTTACCCGGTAATGCTATGTTCATTGGTGATCACATGGGCTTTTAAAAAATCCCTCTTTAGCTGCTAGAAGAAAAATGAATATGTGGCAGTGTCCCTTTGAATGTTTTATACCCAAGTGCAGAATGACTTTTGTTAGTGCACCAGTAAGGAGGTGCTGTATCACATACAAGTTATTCCACTCACGAACAGGATGTGGCAGGGGTGGTGCTGAGAGACTGGGGTGCAGAGGGTGGGGTGCGGTCTCTGGCTAGGGGTGGGGCCAGAGATGAGTTCTGGATGTTGTGTGCCCTGGGAAGAAAGAACTATTCCCAGCTCCCTCTAACTGTAGCAGCTTGGGGTCAGGGTAGGGGTGCCTGTCCACCAGCAGCAGCAGCTCTGGGCTGGCCACTGGCCACTAGGGAAGCACCCTCCTCAGGCTCAGCATGGAGCAGCTGCGGACAGGGTGAGGCTCCCATCCCCACTATCCCCATATGGAGCTGCTGCAGCCGTTCTGCCCTGGCAGGTGCTTCCGGCCTGGCCACAGTAGTTCTGTGCTGGGGCCAGTGGGGAGAGGTGCTTCTGCCTTGCCTGCGGAAGCTCCATGCTGGGGCCAGCAGTGCTCTATGCAGGTGACCTGAGTACTTGTGTAGGGCCTGGTAGGCAGCTGCGCAGCTTAGAGGGAGCTTAGGACTGGGAGGTTACATTTTATTAGTGAAAGCAGCCGTTTGGATTCTGAGGGTATTGTGGAAATCAGGATTCCTGGGTTCTATTCCCAGCCTTTCCCCGACTCAATGTAGGACCTTGGGGAGTCACTTAGGCTACGTCTACACTGCAATGCTATATCAAGACCCCCGAGTATGCTGAAATAGGTATCCTGCGTCTTCACAGCAAGCCTGTTATTTGGGGCTATTCCAACGTCCCTGTAAACCTCATTCTAGGAGGAGTAAGAGATGGTTTCGAATAGCGCTTTATTTCAAAATTTGGCACTGTTTAGACAGCACCAAATGACGAAAAAAGATATTTTGAAACAGCATTGAAATAAGAGGCAATTTGCATAGCTCAACTTGCGTACCTTATTTCAGGTTCTGGTGCAGTGTAGATGCGCCCTTGGGGCATGTCTAAACTACATCCCTCTTTCGAAAGAGGGATGTAAATTAGACAGATCGAAATTGAAAATGAAGCCAGGATTTGAATTTCCCATGCTTCATTTGCATAATGGCAGCCATGCATTCTTTCGAAAATGGGTATTTCAAAAGTGAAACTGCTGTCTAGATGCGGTTCTTTCAAAAACCCACCCCTTTTCAAAAGATCCTGTAAACATTTTTTGAGTACAGGATTTTTTAGAAAAGGGTTTTTTTTTTTTTTTTTTTTTTTTTTTTTTTTTTTTTTTTTTTTTTTGAAAGAACCACGTCTAGATGGCGATTTCACTTTCAAAAGACCCATTTTCGAAACAAGTGGCTGCCATTATGCAAATGAAACATGGGAAATTCAAATCCTGGCTTCATTGGCAATTTTGATCTAATTTACATCCCTCTTTCAAAAGAGGGATGTAGTCTAGACATAGCCTTAATGTCCCCATGTCTAGGTTTACCTATGTATAAAACTGGAATAATACTTGGAGCATGCCCACTCCTGCCATTAGCTGGGGTGTTCTCACTAGTAGATCCTAAATTAGAGAGCTGGTGATCTCAGTGGAAAACCTCACCTCGGAATCTATGTCCATAACGCCATTGAACATAAAGCAATGGGCAATCTGGAAGCAAATCATATGTGAGCACACTGGTCACAGCGACACTAGAGTACAGTTATGGAGAGAAGTGAAGAATGTGTCCAACTGAAACAACGGGCACAAGTTGTGGTAGCTAAATACAATTTTAGCTAAGCAAAGATTTGGGTGACACAGCAGGGCTGACACTCCAAATTCCTCCGAGCTATGACCCATGCAACCAAGAAAGAAAAGTTGTCAGGACCTCTTTGTTCCTCTCCTCTAACATTGTTTTTACGGGGTGAAAAACCTCCCTCAAAAAGGCAGCTTTAAATACTGAGATGACTCAAGGCCAAATGACATTATTGTTCCTCATAACAGGTTGCCACCATGTTTCCCTACTAAAATTCTGGCTCAGTCCTCTGAAACACACATCCAGGCTGGACTAGCATTGGACAAGTGTTAGTGGATATGTTTGAGTAAAGCTAGATATACTTACACGTGGTGTGTTCAGTCTCCCCGGGGGAGACAGCATTACCTCATGGACAGGCTAAGTGTCAATAAGGAAAGAAATGTGTGATCAATTAATTCACTAGGAAATTTAATCACTTCTCTGGGTCTGTTTTCCACCTAAAGAATGAATGAAGATTGGGATCATTGTGTTCTTGCTCTCAAAATACTTAAAGATCCCTATTGGACAGAAAGTGCTAAGCATTATGTTGCTCACCCAGAGGCTAGATTACTATTCCTAAAATATGCCAGTCAGAGAGAATTGGCAAGATCCTGTATTGAAACCAGTATTTTCATTTGCTTTAGCCTGGGTCCAAGTCATATTTAGTATAACTCCCCCTGGAGCGTCCCCTTCCCCCCGTTTGATATAGACTTATGTCCATGCACCTCAGTGCACATCAACCCCGGCATTTTAGGGAAGGAGTGGTAGGAGGGTGGTGGGGGTGGTGAGGAAAAGGCACTGGGCAGGTAGTACAATGCCTCATTTCTGTAGGATTTTTAATTTTGTAAGACTGATAAATCAGCGGTGGTCAACCTGTGTCCCCCCTAAGACATTTTGTTTAGTTGTCTGGATGCAAGGTTGCTAAATTCAGCTGGCTTCTGTCCATGTCATTTTTTCCCCACCCCGTATTACTAACGTGACACACATAAAACATGGGTACGTAAAGTGAGGTGCGTGCTGATTGCATATAACATTGACTGAGCCAGGCACTCCCTCTGCATCCAATCAAGACCATGCAACGGTTCAGTCAGCACAGCCCACAGAGTCTAGGTCTGCAAGCGCAGTTAGCAGAGCCGCCCTATCCCAGGACAATCCTGTGGCCCAGAGACGAAGGAGGGCTACTCACGCAGCTCACTCACTAGCCTCTCTTGCTCATGGCTGGGGTAGATGCTGTGTGCGAGGAAACAGGTAGGATGCAAAGATGGTGGCCTGAAAGCTCAGTGTGTTTTGGTTGGTGCTAATTACTTGGTCACAGCCAGGGTTCCCATGAAGAGTTTCCAGCCATGAGTGGAGTGAATTTTGGCTTCTGCACCAATATTGAGATCATGTGCACTAGTGTGGATGTGGGCACCCAATTTATTCACACACAAGTTCCCAGCTGCCAGAACAAACCAGTGCCACTCCCCTGCCATGCAGCATGTCCTGATCCTGCCACCAGAGCAGGCCTTCTCTCCCTCCCCCGCCATGCTGCTGTGGCAGGTCTTGCCCTCCCCCTTCCCCCGAGTAGCTCCCTCACCATACTATCTCAGCTGACCCTGCCTGCTGGAGCAGCCACCTGCCACGCAAGGTGCTGCTGCATGGCTCTCCAGAGGAGGTGGGCAGAGGAAGAATTTTTTGTTCGTGGCCGTGCAGGCGCCCACCTTGGTGGGAACTAGGGTCACAGAAGCCACATTTACTTTAGACAAATGAGGCTGATGTACAGCAAACAGCTCTTACAGCAACCTCCTATTCGCGCTAGGAACCTGCAGTGCAATCTGGGGCATCTCCAGCCCGTAACTGAACCTTTCATGCTTTATTTTGGCATCACTGTCCACTTCCACATCAGGCATTTGAATGGGAAAGCATCTCCATCGTGGCTGAGTGGGGCACCCCGAGTCACCGCAGGGAGTGGACATACTGTCATCTGTAACAACTTACGGCATGTTACAAAGTGACCCTGATCATTTTATATCAATAAATCGCTATCTGTGTAACGCGTAGAAATATTTGTTTAGTTGTGGCCAGTGACAACATGCTGAGGAGCTTGGGAACCCTGGGGATCCTTCTGGCATTCCAGTTCCTTGCAGCTAGCTTTGGAGAAGGAAGGAAGCATCTTCTGCACCAACACCCCTCCCGCTACACTTACGTGACGAGGCTCCTCTCAAGTGAGCAAGACTGTTCTCCCCCCCTCCCCCCCCCCAACTCCCAATTAACCTGTTGTCAGATGCTGGAACACTATTTCAGTATTAACTTAGAAAATGGCGAGGAAGGACTCCACCTCCATAGGCAGCACTCTTGTTCCCTGGCAGATTTGCCCCTTATACAAGGTGCTGCAAACTTTGACCAGTGTGTACAACAGCAGACTCTGGCATTCATGCAGCAGGTTCCTTTTATGATCCCCTTTGTCTTTGGAACGGACAATACAAAGTGCTCTCCAATGCACACAGTAAAACTGAAAAGCAGAAAACTGGTTTTGCCCTAGCGTTTCAGTTAAACTAATCTGTGGAGTTAGCTACAGCAATAGTAGGGAAGAACCAATCCAACATGGCTCATGACAATTTCATTTAAACCACCACCAAATGTCATCAAGCAAAAATAGTCTTTATTCAAATTTCATGGAAACAGGGATCACTGTACTTTGCAAGACAGGGAAAATAAAATAAAAAAATTTAATATAAAACAAGGATATTGTCACAATACCAGAATATGGAACTCTACTTTTTATTCCCCTATGGGTTACTGCAGGTATCTGTTTTCTTGACTGTGCTATTCACAACTCTGTAAATCCAAAAATATGAAACAAAAAGTAGTATGAAACTTAAGACTTAGCACTTTCACTAAATGGCATACATCAAAGGGCATCAGTTCAAGGGCAAAAATAGTTGAAGTCACCATACCTACCTATCAGTCATCATTCCAACCTTATAAACCCATCAAAGTACAATGCTCCCTCTCTGTAAGGCTGTTCTTTGAAAAATAAGACAATGTTGGTGTTCTGGTGGGGACCGGGTTACAAAGGGGGATCTTTCTGCTGGTCAGCAAATGAGCTGCATAGCCTTGATCCAGAAAGCATTGCAGAGAAGGACCCTTGTACTGAACAATTACAGACACACCATTAGGGCAGTTAAAAATGTACAGAATTGACATGTGTTCTACTTCAATCACTTGTGCTACAACTACCAAACATGTACAAAAGACTTTTCATATAGTTTCAAGTGTGGTTGCAGCAAGTTTAGGACCTCGAACGAGATCTTGATCTAGATCGGGAAGGTGATTTAGAGACAGACCTAGATCTAGACTTGGACCGGGACCTAGTTTTGGAAACTGACTTTGATCGGGAACGAGATTCTGATTTGATATTTGGTTTAGATTTAGAATTTGACCTAGACCTGGACCGAGATTTGTGACTTTTGTCCATTTCCTCACCCTCATTTTTTACCTCCTTTTTGTCAGATTCTGGTTTTAGATGCTCCTTTTCCTTGGACTCCGATCTGGATCTGGATCTGGATCTGGACCTAGACCTAGACCTGGACCGGGACCTGGATCGCTCTTGGTCTTCCTTCTTTTTCTTCTTGCTGCTAGACTTGCTGTCTCGCTTGCTGCGCCTTTTGCTTTTCTCACTCTTGCTGTGACTCCTGCTCCTACTTCTGCTGTCATCCCTACTCCTCTTCCGTCCTTTCCTTCGGTCTTTACTCTTGCTACGACTCTTGCTACGACTCCTGCTTCTGCTTTTACTCTGCTCTCTGCTCTTGCTCCTGCTTCTAGCCTTGCTCTTCTCCCTCTCTCTACTCCTACTTTTCTCCTTACTCCTACTCCTCTTCACACTCCCCTTCTCCTCTACTCTTTCCTTACTCCCACTCCTGCTCCTACTTTTACTCTTACTCTTTTCCTTGCTGGGGCTCCTGCTCTTTGCTTTTGCATCATCATTGTTCTGAACAGCATCCTCCACTTTGTCTTTACTTTTGCTCTGGGGTTTCTCTGCACTCCTGCTGCGGCTCCTACTTTTATCGTCTTTACTGGGACTCCTGCTTTTTTCCTTTTGGCCTCTGCTACGGCTCTTGCTTCGACTACGGCTCTTGCTTCTGGAACGGGACCCAGACCTGAAAAAGTCCAAGTGGATGAGGACACATCAGCCTTTTGAACATGGCTTGGTTCTCATCTTCTATTGCATTTTGATAAAGAAAGAGTGCCCATGCTGCAGTGTTAGACTGATGCTGCTTACACTTCAGAACATCTGTCCACCCTTTCTCCCCCACAAAAATATACCTGGATCTTGATCTACTCTTGGAATGGCTGCTTTTGCTACTTCCACTACGGCTCCTGCTCTTACGAGAGTGTCTGCTTCGAGAGCGAGATCTGAAACGAGAGAACTCACATGAAGTCATTCCACGCTCACGGAAAGAGACACACCCCTGATCCTGGATCTGTAAAAACCCACATGACTAAGGAGTGACCGCACATCAACAGCTTTCTCCCCCATTTTGAGATTCTTCTGCCTGAAAGCATTTTACAGACTGTAGATGGGGGGGCGCTAGAAAAACCTATGAATCACCCCAGCATGGTATTTTATTGCTCGTTTATATATACTGGAAATGCTGCGACTTCTTGAATTGAACACGGCTGCCAATCTGAAGCACAAGTCTGCAAGTGAGGGAAATGAAGGCTAGTAGGGATGTCAGTGTGTAGACGATTACATGGGCTTATCGTTTAATCCTGTAGCATTCCCTTGTCACCCCACACTGCTGCCTCTGTGTCAGAGCCAGCAGCAGCCCATCTGTGGGGGGTCCGAGCTCCGCACAGACAGAGGCTGCTTCGGCACCCCATGGAGCAGCCTCTGTCCATGGGGAACTCGGACCCTCCATGCACAGGGGATGCTGCCATCCCACACTGGGTGGCACAGAGCTGCCCAGGAATGCACTAGTCCAGCCCCCCGGGAATTACTGAATAGCCATGTAACCACTAACATTTGAGGCTTTTACACAACTATTCAGTTACATGCTATCTAACATCCCTAAAGACTAGCCCTTTTCAAATGCAATCAGGGAAATTCTGGGTACAGGAGACATTTACCCAAAGACAATTTAGTCAGGACATGGTTCATCTCCCCTTCTCCTGCAAGAAATGCTATGGGGCTGATGATCCTAAGTATGTGGGTCTAACAGTTTTTCCTCTTCCATCTACGCAGAAATTTTTCCCAAAAAGTCAAATGTATTTTTCCAGGAGTAAAAACTTCAAGTCTTGCCTGTAAATTACAGGGTCTGCGTTTCTTCAAGTATGTGTCGGGGCTGTCTTACCAAATCCCACACTACTAACCTACAGAGAGTTGACCAGGAAGATTTTCCATTCTGTTGAAGCCCTCTTCTTGTGCTAAACTGAACACACTATGTAAATAGCCAACCTCTAGGGAAGAGCAGATGTCTCCCAAAAGAGAACTGATACAGTGGGCAATGGAGTGGAGGACTTCTACGGACACTTCTGCACATTTACTTCTGCCACTTCCATGCTTTCACGCTGTGTTAAAGGGCACTAGAGTTTAGTCCAGGAGCCTAGAGCACGCCAGTGTTGTCTGTGCAGTGTCCAGTCCGGTGGCGTTACAGTGACAGGCACTCCTCAGTACTTTGGTAAAACAAATAGTTATTAAAGTCGCATGCCACCCCATAAGCAGTGGCTCCAGTCTCCTCAGGCCTTTGTTTCCCACTGATTCGGTCTGTCACCAAAACTCCCATTTCCTGGTAACCCAGCATTCGCTATTTGATTAGGTTGGGGTTTCTCAAGCTGGGGTCCGCCAGGGAAGTCCAAGGGGGTCTATGGGCCCCACTGATCCACTCCTCCCTTTCTCCCTGTGCCTCGTGGGGCTGGCAGCCTGGGGCTAAGGCAGGCTTCTTGCTCTGGTTGGGTGTTGCTTTTGGAAGCAGTCACCAGGTGCCTGCAGCCCCATAGTTCATGGACGGCCAGGGAGGCTCAGTGCTCTGCCCCACCTGAGTGCCAGTTCTGAAGCTCCTACTGACTGGGAGGCGCGACCACTGGGAGCTATGGGGAGCACAGACTATGGGTGGGAGAGCAGCATGCGGCACCTCACTGGCTGTCCATGCACTTAGGGGCCATAAGGCATAGCAGCTTCTTGGGAGCCAGGGTACACGCTACTAGCACCCTAGCTCCTCATCCCCAGTCCCACCTCAGAGCCTGCATCCAGAGCCAGAGCTTACTCCTCCCACCCCGTGGCTCCTCATCCTAAGTCCTTTCCCACCCTAAACTCCCCTCCTGGTGCCTACACCCCAGACCTGTTCCAAACCCCAACCCTCCGTCCCAGTCTGGAACCCCTCCTCCAGCATCACAAACCTCCCATCCCTCACCCTACCCCAGAGCCCTCAACCCCCAGCCCAGCACCCCCATCTGCACCCCAAAACCTCATCCCTGGCACTATGCTAGACCCTGAACGCCCAGCCAGAGCCCTCACCCCTCCCACACCTCATCTTCCTGCCCCAGCCCAGTGCAGTGAGTGTACATGGGTGGGGGAGGAGGGGAGGAACCAGCAATGGAAGGGTGAGAGATGGAGTGGGGAGAAGGCGGGGGGCTTGGTGAAGGGACAGGGCAAAGGGTCCCTGAAAATGTTTACATCAAAATGGAGGGCCTTGGGTTGCTAAAGTTTGAGAACCACCAGATTACACTACAAGAGCCATTGCTGTGTTATGCACACATACCTCGAATGACTTCGGCTTCTGGAATAGGAGCGGCGCCGTCTGGATCCCGGCCTGTCTTCCACTAACCTAATCTTTCTGCCATTTACTTCTGTCCCATCCAGTTTTTCAAGGGCTCTTTTCATATCAGAATAGGATTTGAACTCAATCACACCTTCATTTTTTCTCCCTTTGTGTGCGTCTGCATATGTCACTTCGCCTGCCTGACGCATATAATCCTGGGAAGAAAGGACAAAACCACTGCCTTTGAATCCACAGATTTAGGGTTTCATGCTGATTCTGTTTATTCCCCCACACTGCTCATTTCAGCTTCTCTTTTGCATGCAGAAAGTAGTATTCGTTGGCTTGCCTAAGGCAAGCAGGGGGGAATAGCTCACTTTTGTACCATCTTCGTTCTAATTAGTACTGTTCCAGGTTCCTGTAATTGTGCTCAGAAGCCCACATGGAATAAAACAACCAATCAGCAAGGACCAGCTGATGGTAGTGGAAATTTTATACAAAAATGGTTTTTGCAGGAGCAGGTCCAGATTTCTGAACAGGCCAACTAAAGAGACTGCAGCAGTAATTTTGATGCAAATTATTATTTGAAAGGAGTAACCTGGATGCAGTAAATATGCTCTGGCTTGAAGCAAGTGTTTCCTCACTTTAAAAACCGTACATTTGCATTCGGGCTTTTTACCACCATGTTTATGAAGCCTTGTTTTTAAAAAATGGGAACAGTAAAAAGTGACAGAAGCCCACCACCACAAAGGGCGAGCCCAGGCATTGCCGCTTCCCCTCACCCCACTGCCTAGCTAGTGTCTTGCAGATTTGCCCCACAGGTCCTGTTTTCCAGGAAGGAGAGAGAAATTCAGTCTCTGGTCTCTCCAACTGCTCCACACATTTGTTTATCATGACCACATAGCTTCTGCCCCACCCCAAACAGCTGACTTTCTATCAGCACTGATTCGATCTGCACTTCGCGTGAGAGGTCAGAATTGTTTTCAGTTCTTAAGCCAGACTCCTGTCTCGAGATGCTTTAGTGCTACTCAAACCCCACCAACTCCCTGAAACCTGAATCCAGCACTGGATTACTCCATTCCATGCTCAAATTGCTTCCAGTAATAAAGTGAGATATAAAGGCAAGCTACTGGTGGCTTACAGTGTTCTCAACAAACACAAAATGCTATTTAAACTAGACCCAAATGACAGATCTAGTAAATTAGTTTTCACAGAACAAGCAGCAGTTGATACGCTTTATATCTGAACAATATTCAGCTTCCAAGCAACCCTGTGATACATCAGTGTTCTCACAATTTTACCAAGACAAAGGAGTTAAGTGATTTGCTCAAGGGTGCAGAGCATGCTCATGGCCGAGCCGGGACTGCCTCTCCAGAGTTCTGGCTCCCACTCAGACCCAAAGATCAGGCCTCTGATCCACTTGCAAGTTTTCAGCAAGTGATAACATGAATTCTTGGTGGCTCAAGGGGAAAAAAAGCACAAATTTAAGAGGCACCTGAAGAACAAATAAGTGCGTTTAAACCATTCATAGCTGGCAGGACAGCTGACCAGCATCATAGGAATGCTCTTTATATTAAAAAAAAATTAATCTCTTACACAACTGGAGGCACAGAATAAAAGCACTACAGGAGGAGATTTCACATACACACAATCATAATCACGACACATGCTGTGGCCTATAGAGTTACCTGAGTGTCTATTACAGAAAATCATTTTCAGCTCCTTCATTTATCATCATTTTTACCTTTTCAACTGAAATTTTGTCAGATTGCTCTTGGGTTGGGAGAAAATTTTTCCAGAAGTTTCCTCAAAAATGGATGAATTGCTTTCATGTGAAAACATGTCTTTTGGCTAAGGATTGGAACTTTTTTCAATCACCAGCACCTCAAGAAACTGATGGAGGAAACTTCAAATTTGACAGCTAATTCCTAGGTCACAGACGAGCCTTTCATTGATCTGACAGAAGTCTGATTTGACTTGGCAGAGTTTTAAAGGTATGTTTGTTTTCATCTTGACTTACATGCACGAGCCTGCATTAAAGTAATGTTCTCCTGTCATGAATAGGAACTGCTAAAAAGAGTCTGACTTACCTGGAGACTGAGAAAAGGGTTAAGCAACTCTGGAGATGCACTTGGGGAAGGGGACTTTGGGCATTTAGCCAATGAAATGCAGATAGGAATTTCAAACCAAGAGAGAGGTTCCCCCCCCACCCCTTTCTTTTGTTTTAGATCAGAACAATTTTCCCCCAGGCAGCAGGAGAGATGGGCTCTCCCAGGAATAGACTTCTTGAAATGTGTAAGTAAGGAAAAGTTTAGATAGTCCATCAGGTTTCAATCTATGGCTTTTAACACCCAGTCATTTACTATGCTTGCAACAGTAGTCTTGTTTTAATAATAAAAGTGTTTTCTTTGTGTTTTGGTTAACTGGTATTGGTTGATTTTTGTGTTCTTAAACCTAGTGCTTAAGTTACCCAGGAAAAGCAGAGCCACATTGTTCTCTGTGGATTCCCTCTGGTTGTTTTCCCAACTCCAAAATGGAGGTTGGGGCAGGGAGAGAGCTTTGCCTCAGGGAGGGGAGTTCAAGTGATCTCTTCCCTAGAAAAGGCTAATTTTATATTTTTATTTATACTTGATGGTGGCAGCAAACCGACTGTCTTTCTTTTGCATCTCAGGGAAACAGACCAAACAAGTTTGTCTCGGAGTTAGAAACAGGTTCTTACAGCATTTATTCTGCTACTTGGCCCCCATATCTACACTCGAAGTGCTAGGTTGGGAAATTAAGCCATGACATCTCCCAAAAGACCATTTACAACATGTATGTATATGTACCTAAAGTGGAACATCTCAAGATTCCATATAATGACACATTGCTTTTGAATGCATGTATTTGTATAAGCGGCGAAGGGTCCTGTGGCACCTTATAGACTAACCGAAGTGTTTGGAGCATAAGCTTTCGTGGGCAAAGACCCACTTCGTCAGATGCATGTAGTGGAAATTTCCAGATGCACTACATGCATCTGACGAAATGGGTCTTTGCCCACGAAAGCTTATGCTCCAAACACTTTGGTTAGTCTATAAGGTGCCACAGGACCCCTCGCCGCTTTTGCAGATTCAGACTAACACGGCTACCCCTCTGTATTTGTATATGCATACTACTTCAAACATGTATTCTCACTCATTGCACTTACTAAAATGGGGGGGGGGGGGGAAGAGGGAAGCTTCTGAAGTCCAATATTTCCAGCGCAGAGGATATGTTTGGAGAGATTCTAGATAGTGTTCTCTCTTAAGAAGCAATGCTTAGTTGGTACAATCACCATACGTTCACACAATTTCCTTGGACTCACAATCACCATGTCATTTTCACCCTTTCTGATCTTCAACTCTAGCAGAGTAAAGAAAGGGATCCCCTACCTTTAAATCTTGCCAGCTGCAACGGCTTGACAGATTTTCCACGATCAATCTGTACTCTGTACGGGTGGGAGGACCGTACTTATCTCTTCCACTTCTTCTATAACCATATCCACCTTTAGGAGGTGACAAGCAGACAGTAATATTCAGCTGAGGAGATGGAGTGGCTTAGACTACCCCCAGATAAATAAACTATTCTACCCAATATGTCATCAAATACATTTAATCTTCACCCCACCCTCTAATCTAAAATAAATTCTCCTCATTTAAAGCATAAAATTACAGAGATTAAAAACATTTAAAAATGTAACATTTACTACCCCAAAATTACAAGGATGTAAAATTATAATTACAGTTACAGTTACAGTTAACATGCAATTAAATTTAATATTAAACATTAATTTTTGAAACAAGAAACCAAATCTCTAAAACCAGTTTACTCATGTTACTTACATTGATTAAAGGTTTTCTGAATATTTGATATGAATATAGATTTTCAGGCACCTATTTTCAGTTTAATCTCATCTGTCTCTAACCCTTGGGATCCTCACCACCCAGGTCTAATGGGAAAAGGTTGCGGTCGTCACATGGCTTCCTTTTTTGGTCAGCCAAGGGCCACAAAGGTCAAAGAGCCACTCATGGAAAGGTAACCCAAGGTCAGCAAATGGAACAGGCAGTCATCTTAGCCTCAAAGGACACTTTTAATTAAAACATTGAGGTCTTTGTTAAGTCTATGTTAAACAATCACATCACAAATAAACAAATACTTACAAAATAAGCAAATTAATAATGGTACAATAAATAGTGTTCATACAGTTATTAATTAGTTAATTAAGTAAATTAAAATAAGTTTATACAATTAGCAGATTGATAAATATCCAAATAAATATTTACATTAACAATTACAAAAACAACTATTCAAACTTCATATCATTACTGTCTTTTAAAAAAATTACTGGTTTTTAAAAGTGAAATATAATAAAAAAGTCACCGAGATACAAATGCATTAGTGCTTACTGCGTCCAGAACCATAACTGCTGTCACGTCGGGGGCCCCTGGCATGTTCAACGATAACTCGCTCCCCACAAAGGTCTTTGCCATTTAGCTCATAAACAGCATCATCTGCATCACGCAGATCGTCAAATTCAACAAAGCCATACCTAGGAAGAGACAAATGCAACTTAGGCAAGCCAAATGACCCACCATATTGATAGTCACCAAGGGCAATTCCTATCACATATGTACATTCCCTGTTGATGGAACCTGGCTCCCTAATGATGGTCAGTAGCCAATTCTCAAGGACCAAAGGCAATTTTGGCCAAGGGTCCCAGGCCACAGAACATGCTTCCCAATCTGTTGGCTTACAAAGCATGGTACTACACTTTTCTTTCACCATTTACTACAGTAAAGCTAGAGCTGTCTGGTGGTTCTGGCAAACAGGACTGGTTTATTAAGAGACCTGGGTACCATTGTTGGATCTGTCATAGGCTTTGCTAGAAGCTAGGAGATCTTGAGCGACCTCAGTTTCTCACTTTAACCAGGGGCATTCAACCACCTCAGTGTTTGCAAATGGCTTGAACTCCTGAATCAGAAGGTGCTACAAGACAGGAAAGTATTAAGGCATGTCAAGAAAGGGAGTTTATCAGAGAGGCTGGATAACTCCACTGGAGGCAGTACTGAGGTGTCCAAGAAATGTGAGTAGATGTTATGGAATTGGGATTGGGCGCATAGTTCATTAGGATTTTCAAGGTAGCCTTGTACTAAAGAGCTTCCCTTAAAGCCATGGTGTCCAACATGCTAGCCACATGTAGCTATTTGGCCAGTTGGGAGTGGCTAGTTTGCTGTAGCTTCAGAACTGGTTGGACACCACAGCCATAAAGTCACCATTCAAACTGCTCTACCAAGCCACCTAGAAATTATCATTTGATATGAATGAGAGTCATGAATAGGATATGAATGGCTCCAATACTGCAGGTGCTGGGTGGTAGATGTCCCAGACCTGAATCTGGAAGCTGCATGCAGAGTGGTGCAGTACTGGTCCTAGTTCTGCTAGTCATAAGACCTTCAGCCAGAGACCTTGCAAAACTTTCCACAAAAATACACCCATGCAAGCTTGTGCTTCAAACAAAAATCTGCAGCAGCTTTGCTCAGGATTCTGGACTAGGGATGTGAATGGTCAACTGGTTAAACCTATAAGCATCACCCTTAACAGGTGATGCTTATGGGCTCTGGTTAACCAGTGGAGGCTGGAACAGCTCCCCGCTTGCTGTTCCTGCTGCAGATAGGGGCGTTCCAGCACAGTTGGAGCAGCCTCTGTCTATGGAGGGGGAGCACTTCAGCCTGGCCATAGTGGGCCACTCCAGCCCAATCAGGTTGGAGTGCTCTTCCACCTACCTCCTTTAAGTTTAACCAGTTAAACAATTAAAAATGATTTTACATCCTACTCTGGACACACATGGGGAGACAGGAGGTGGAAGATGAATCTTACAACTAAGACTTAAATTTAAATCGACATTTCTGAGCACACTGTTAATTACTGCAGGACAACAATACAGGAGGGGCATAGTAAGCCACTTAGGGCGTGTCTAAACTACACCCCTCTGTCAGCAGAGGGATGTAAATTAGATACATCGAAAGTGCAAATGAAGCTGGGATTTAAATATCATGCGCTTCATTTACATAATGGCAGCCGGCACTTTTTTTCCAAAACGGGGCTTTTTGGGAAAACAAACAAACAAAAAAAACCCCACCACACACACACACACACACACCCCCGGCAGTTTAGATGGGGCATTTTCGACAGAAATGCCCCGTTTCAAAAGATCCTATGCTCCTCAAAAAATGAGTACAGGATCTTTCGAAATGGGGCATTTCTATTGAAAATGCCCCGTCTAACCTGCCTTTTTTTTAAAAGCCCTGTTTTGAAAAAAGTGGCAGCAGCCATTATGTAAATGAAGCGCAGGATATTTAAATCCCAGCTTCATTTGCCCTTTTGATACGTCTAATTTATATCCCTCTGCTGACTGAGGGGTGTAGTTTAGACGTACCTTGACTGTGCTGATTTAAAAGGTGCACTAAAAAGTTAATGCCAATATTTTCAAATGCGAATGCTCAGACTCAAGGAATCTAAACCCATTTAGTGGTCCTATTTCAGAGTTGCCATTGAGATCAATGAAAAGGGCAGGCTGCTAGGTAGCTAACCTGTCAGATTGGAGAATAGCAGGTGTAGGGTTTCTTTTTTTTTTTTTTTTAAATTATACTGATATTTATCTTTTCTGAAGTTGAATATAATTGGTCATGGTCAAAAATTTTCAAATTTGAAGTTAATAAAAAACAGGGACACTTTTTTTAAACAAGAGTTTTTCTATTTTTTTGCCAAGCATAAACTATAACCCGTTTTACATATGGGAAAATTAAGGCAATGAGAGGACTTGTCCAGGGCCACGTGGCAACAAAGTTGGGAAAAACAATCCAATCTCCTTGCTGTATTAACAGTAACATATTTTACAGCAAAATACAAACAAACCCCAATTATTCAAATGGCTGGGGGGAACATACCAGAAACTGTAGACAATCTAGGTTCAGATAATCAGAGTTCACCTATGCTTGAAATCCATTTCCCCTTCACTTACCTTCCAAGACCCAAGTTCAGGCTTCAGAGTCTCCCCTGCAATAGCTGATGGCATCACAGCCCCGTACAGCAGTACGGGGAGCCCCGTTTCAGCTGGCTGCAACATCTCTGGCTGCTGTAGGGCAAACAGAATCCTGAACTCAGGTCTGAGCATGCAAGTAAAGGAGGAAATGGTTTTACACATCTTTGTTTCAAATTTAAACATCTATGCAATTTACGTGCACAAATTCTAATCTCTCAGCTTGGGCTGTTTAGATAATAAATATTTTTATTTCCTCCTTTAGTACCCATTGAGCACTAGAATATCTTTACTAAGCAAACATGAAACATTTGATTAAATAGTTAACATAAAAATGCTTGTCTGGCCATTGCAAGTTACCATCATAGCTGCATTTTCATGCAAATACTGGTCTCAAAAGGGGGGCAATATGTGCTGAATGGTGGCTTGGAGCAGGGATGTTAAATATTGGTTAATTGAATAGTTCATTAACCTCATGAATTCTTATCAGTTAGTTGACTAGTCTATAGTCCCTGGGCAGCTCCTGTCTGGATGGGAGGGGTCTGTGCTCCCGAACCCGGTATGAGCTAGAACCGAGCCAGGCTGCTTGCCTACCTGGCTGTTAATACACTTTAAATGCAGAGCCGCAGCAGGGATAGGTTCAGGACCCAGTGCAAGTTGGGACTGAGCTAGGCTGCTGGCCAGCCTGCTAAAAAGTTTACTGGCAAGGGGTGGGAGGAAAATGCGTGTAGTAGATAGCATTAACCTATAAGCTTTTGCTTATCGGTTACTCGGTTAAATCGACTGTACTATTATATCCCTAGCTTGGAGCTGCACATTGGAATTGTTTCATCACAGCAGTGAATAGATCAATGAAATGGATCGATCCAGCTTTACTTTGTCATTACCCCACCCCCTTTGTGTTTGCAAAAAAAGAAACAATCCCCTTATATTGAGTTAATATCTCAATTACTTTGCAGCACTCTACTTGTAGTTATCCCACTCCTTGATTAGGTGCTTCCCTCAGTGACAGGAATGCCAGACAAAGCTTTTGAGACAAGAAATGAACAACAATATTGTTAAATACACTTCAAGAGTGGGAATTTCAGGTCCTAATATCAGATCAACAAACCTATTCTTTCTAAAGCAGGGGTGGGGAACCTTTTCGGAGGCCAATGACCCACCAAAAAAAAAAAAAAAACAAAAATCAGTCTGACATGGCAGTAGGGTGAAGGGACGCATTGACATGGCGCCCAACTGAGAATGAGAAAGATACTCCCCACATCCCCCTCACGCACCAGTCTAGGGGGTTCCAGCCTAGTAGATTTTGTGTGCTCCAGCACAGTGGTGGGGCAGCAGGGGGTGAGGATGGGGCACACTGGAGTGCCAGTGCAGGCTCCCTAGTGCTAGGGGGGCGGGACTGAGCCTTTGAGGCTGGATCTATGATTCGATGTTCCCCATCCCTGTTCTAGAGCGTCAAGGGAACTTAAACAGGCAACCTCCAGCAGCACTGTAAAATCTAGCAAGGTTGGAGCACTGGTTTAGGACTGCCAGAAGAACGCAGTTGTCTTCAGAGTTACTGGCACCATTGTCTACAGAATTTTCCTTGATCAGCACAAGAACTGCTTAGCAGGCTCCAACAGGTACCATGTTACGCCTTCTTTCCTCCTGTCCCCAAAAGAACGCCATAATATTTGTCTCATCCCCCCACATAAAAACAGGATCAACAGTATGTATTTTAGGGTTGCTTACATGTTAAACAGGTATCATGTGATGGATTGCGGGGGAGGGGGGGCAGAAAGAATCATGGAAGGGGGATAACGGTTTTTAAAGAACATTAAAGTCAAACCACACAACCCAGAGATACTGGGTAATACTGAACCACTTCTCAAAATATACACATCACACCACAGTTTCAAAACCATGAACTACTATCTAGAAGTGTAGATTCATACCACAAGAAACCATAACTGTGGACACAACCCTAACTATAGCAATTTAATCTGCTGTCATGCGGCAGTATGCAAGTAAACCTTCTTTTAAAGGTCTACTGTTACTGCTTTCAATGTGCAATAAAACTATGTAATAAAAGCATCAATACCCTTTACTTTGTATTGGGTAAAACACCATCATTTACTGTCCATGATCAAAACCAAAAAACCCTGCAAAAAAGCATGCACCCTGATTTCTACCAACTTCAACAGATGAGACCACCTTAAAGAGTTTTTATTAAAGCTGAAGAGAAATGAGATTTGTTTAACCTGTTTAAGGTCCCAAATCATAATTGGAAATTTACTTCACTTATTCAGCCATTTCCTGATCTATATGATGCTTTAGGGACATTGGATCCATATTCTCTATTCTGCCCATGGGCAAGAATACTGATTTGACTTGTCCTCGTCTGTGCCAGTTAAATATTCCTTGCTCTTGTGGTAGCACTTAACACAGCACTTTGCTCAGTAATTGACTATTGGGATTAGAGATGTAATGGTGTAGTCAATTAACCAATAAGCAAAAGCTTACAGGTTAATGCTATAGACTACATGCATTTCCCACCCCACCCCCACTTGCCAGTAAATTTTTTTAGCAGTCTGGCTCAGTCCTGGCTTGAAATGGGTCCGGGACCTACCCCTGCTCCGCATTTAAAGTGTATTAGGAGCCAGGTGGACAGGCCCGGCTCAAACCAAGTCTGGGAGTTCAGACCTGTCCTAGACAGTGGCTGCTGCCACCCCATGCTGCTGCTTCTATCAGGGCCACAGGCAGCTGATCTACGAGGGGATCTGGTCTTTAAACTGGCTCCCCTCACAGACAAGCTCCCACCTAGCACTCAGAGAGTCTCAGAGGCAGCAGCATGGAGCGGCAGGGGGCTCCTCAGGACTGAGGCTGGAGCACACTGGCTACCAGCCCCGTCCCCGGGACTATAGACTAGTTGACTAACAGATCAGAATTCTAGAGGTTACTTGACTATTCAATTAACCAATATTTAACATACTGCTCTACATACACCTAGGTATTGAATACCTGTTCCTGATGCACAAAGGAGGTGCCAACAAGTTTTCCTGGTGCTTGTGAATGGACACCTCTGGAGCCCGACAGGCTGAAATCTGGTAAAGTTCTAAAAAGCACATACTTCAGCTGGTGCCAAAAAGGGTCACTCTTCTCATTGCCAGTTTATGCTGAACCTTCACTAATTTCAATGGAGTTGCATGGCTCTACACCAGGACTCCAATGGGCATGTAGTCTCCTGTGGCTTACTTACTTACAGAGTTGCTTAGTGTTTCATTTGACCCCCAACCGGATTCTAAACAGAATAAGGAAACCTAGCTACAGTATCTTCCTTTTTTTTCCAGCCAAACCACAGTTTCAGTTCACATGCTTCCCAAACCTGGACTCTAATAAGCCTAGGCTCATTGCTTAATCTACTCGACTATTCACATTCCCCCACCCCACCCCACCCCCACACTGCCTGGGGGGGGGG
>JANRFK010002918.1:4932424-4942522 GCA_030068395.1 Apalone spinifera | reverse complement strand
AAAGGGAAGTGCAGCTTCTGCAAAGTAAAATTGTATCCCCCTCTCACACCGTCCCTCTGCTCCACCCTCGCTCCGCTCAGCCCCGTGATCCCCCCCCAGCCTGATCCCCTGTATCGCCCCATGCCCCTCAGGGCAATCCCTGTCTCCTCCCAGCCTTCCCCCACACCCACACGCTCTCACCAACAGGACAGCCGCGCTGAGATTCGCAGCCTCCTAGGAGCAGCACTGGGCCGAGGAGAGGAGGGAGAGGGGTGAGTGAGTGAGTGTGTTTTGGGAGGGTAGGGGGAGTGGGTGGAGAGTCTCTTCCCTGCCCGGCCCAGCCCTTTGCCTGCAGGCAGCAGCTCTGGGGCAGAGGCTGAGGCAGGCAGAACCAGGGGATGCCCAGGACTGACTCCAGCCAGGCTGGGAGCAGCAAGACATTAGGGAAGGGGCACCCCAACCCCACACACAGCCTGCGAGGAACAGCGTGGCATAGCCCGGGCCTCCCAGACCCAACTCTGCAGAGCAGAAGGCAAGAGCCAGGCCGACAAGAATGGACTTTTGGGACAAACAGTGCCAAGTGGTTTGCCAGGGTAATCTCTAGCAGGACGAGAATGCAAATTCTCCAATTCTGGGTATAAAAATACCCAACTCTGGGAAGCTCAGAGGAGAGCAGGATGCATAAAAATCAATTATTTATTTTTTTAAAATCAGATTTATTTATTTTGAAGCAATTATCTATTTTAAAAAATTTTAAAAAATACTAAATTTCTCATTAAAAAAGTAACAGTTACAATTAAATCTTACTACCAACATGCTACATTTACACTTAGTCTCATAAAAATGAATGAATGGCTCTAGTCTGTCCAGACACAAGCTGGATAGGACTGTTTTTGTTCTGTACTTATGTGGTGGAGAACCTGGGCCAATGCCTGTACAGTGCTTAAAACACTGTCTTAAAGCCAGAGACACAACATATAGGAAAGGATGGCAGCAGCATAGAAAGGAGCATTGGAGCAGACTGGAAAGGAAAAGGGAAGACATTCAGCGCGCACACAGCTTCCTATATTCCCTATGCTTTTGCTACAGAAAACTGTCATGGCTTCTGGGCGTAAGAGATCCTGTCTGAGGCTGGCCCTGGAGGTTGAAGGCGCCTCTGGGGCTGGCCACAGCACCTCCAGAGTAGCCCCAGGCCACATGACTGTGGCGCCTCTGGGGCAGCCTGTGGCCACAGTGCCTTGGGGCCAGCCCTGGATTGTGTGGCCACAGCAGCTATGTCTCTGGCATCTGGGACTTCATGGCCACGGAAGTGGAGCCTTTCTCCAGGGCGGCTGGGACAGCATGGTTGCAGCCATTGCTGCAAGGGAGCACAAAGCCAGGTAAGGTCCCCCCTCATGCCAGACCCTGCACACCAATCCCGTCTCTTCCCTCCCTCTGCCCCCCCTCCCCAAGACCCAGCACCCCCAGTTTGCTCCGACACCCTCCCTTGTTCCTGTACCCTCTCTCCTGGCCGCACACTGCACCCTCCCTTGTTCCTGCTCCCTTCACCTGGCCAGAAACCCTACTTCCAGCCTGCTTCTGTACCCCAGCTACCTCCCAGATCCTGCACCCCATCCCTATCCTACTTGCTGGAAACTGTCTCACACACTGTATCCCTCATTTTTCTCCCTACCCCAGAGCCTAAGGAGTCCATAAAACCCACTAACTCCAGAACCCTATAAAAGTAAATCTGGTCTATGGGAAGTCCTCAGTTTCCCCCTTCCCTTCCCCTCACCTCATAGGTTGTGGCACTAGAGGAGTGAGGTGTCTCAGTTGGGGCCACATCAAGTGAGTGTTGGGGGTTTTTGGAGGACTTTTTTGGCTTATCACTTGTGGGGTCCCCAACTGATTTTTTTTGTGGGTCAGTGGCCCCGGACCCAAAAAAGGTTCCCCACCCCGCCATAAATAAAACAAACATTGAAACCTTGTGTGTTGGACATAATATTTTAATTTAAAATGAAGTTTGATAAATTAACATGAGAAAGTTAAAACACTTAATCTGTTTCACAGTTTAAATTAAACTATTCTTACTAGCTGTAGCTGGTTCAGAACACAAGGTTACCATACTCAGCAGGGTAGTTCTTAACCCCGCCCCCTTCCGCCTGAGACCCCACCGCTTCCAGGTTGGCCCACGGCCACTTTCAAAATTTGTGAAAGTGGCCCCCCTTCCAAAATTACTGCCCACTCTTCCCCTAGAGACTAAGAAATGTATTAGATCATAAGTTTTCATAGGTAAAACCCACTTCATCATATGAGTTGGACTGAAAATTACGTAATTACAGATGTAATTTTCATTCCAACTCATCTGATGAAGTGAGTTTTACCCACTAAAGCTCATGACCTAATAAATGTGTTAGTCTCTAAGGTGCCATAGAACTGCTTGTTTTTACAGTGTAAGCAAGTTTCAGAAGGGTAGCCGTGTTAGTCTCTTTCAGAAAAAAAACCCAACACCACCTGAGGAGTCTTCTGAAGCGGGCTCCCGCCCACGAAAGCTTATGCCCAAATATATTCCTTAGTCTAATGTACCAGACTACTCAATGTTGTTTCAGTATAAGCAGGGAAACTGTGGAGCCAGGAAAAATCCCCAATCAAGAGGGAGATGGATATGGATCTCAACCCAAGAAAGTGCCAGTTGAGGAGCAGGGGACTTAAGAATGGGTACTCTCCAGGGGCAAATACTGGTACAGTTGCCTTCATCTGTGACAGAACGGACCATAATCAACTCCTGGCATCTTTCCATTCAGCACCAATGCTAGTGCACATGCACTAAGGAAAAGGTAGTAATAAGCTCTGAGATTGTTACCACGTCTCAGGTTAGAGTTAAGAATATGCACATTACCCCTGTGATCCTAACTCCGGTCGAGTTGTCCAATTGCTACAGCTCAGCAAATGATGAGCTGCACTACTCTGTTATTTTCTGGCCTGTCCTCAAAATGAAATTCCCAGAGGCCCTGCACAAGGCCTTGTGTGTTACATAAACCCATGTTAAAAATTTAAGCTGGGAATTGTGGGCAGGCCCGTTGGGAGCTGAATGGATTTCACCCTCTAGCAGACTCACATTTATATCAAGCTGCATATGATGCTAACATAAATGATAAATATGGATACAATGGCAGAGTAAAAGCTGTCTACAGTATTTCCAATGTGGTTGGCCATGAAGAACAAACTAATTAATGGGTTCCCAAACTCTGTGTGTGTGGGGGGAGGGGTACGAGGCAACCGAGCCCTCACTTCCCCCCCCAAGTTTTGCTGCTATTTTTATTTTTTGGACCTGGTCAGTCCCCCCTATTTTTTTTGCTCAAAAAGTTTTGCTGCTATTTTGGAGGGCCCAAGAGGGTTTCTCAAAAATCAAGAAGGGGACGTGATGCCAAAAAGTTTGGGAACCACTGAACTAATGTGTTCTTCTAAAACTGTATCTTTATTCCAAACGTTCTGTGTTTAGAATCTTGTCTTTGAAGCGTTAATTCAGTTTGATGCACATTATATACCTTAACTATGCTTATGAAGAAATGTTCCTGATTTTTTCAAAGATGTTTTTATTAAACGTTAGACTGTACCTGTGGATTGGTCACCAGCTATATTGTTATACAGCACACTTAGATAGCTTTGCTACATAACACTCCAGTAAATTAAGTGTAGTTAATGTCCTGCATTAGACCGCTGAATAACTACCGATGTGCAGTATTGCACTGAGAATCCCCAGTCAGGACAGGGTACGGTTGGACTAAGTGCTGAGCACATCTTGCACCACAGAGCTGGCTGATACCTATCAACTTATTATTTTCCAGATGTCCACAGATGAATTCCCTTAATTACTTGCTCCATTATCTTTCCTGGCTTGTTCTTATTTCCCTTTTTATAGACGGGCACTATATTTGCCCCTTTTTCAGTCTTCTGGAATCTCTCCTGTCTTCCATGATTTTCCAAGTCTAAAGGCTCAGATACCTCCTCTATCAGCTCCTTGAGTATTCTAGGATGCATTTCATCAAGCCCTGGTGACTTGCAGACATCTAACTAAGTAATTTTAACTTTTTTATTTTATTTTAACTTTTAAACTTACCCCATAATATGTAAAGATACTTAATTTTTAAATGTCCTGCTCATTCAATTAAAGTTAAAATTCACAAGAATTTAGAAAACCCAGAAACAAGCTTCCACCAAGCTGAGAAAGAACCAACGGATGCCAATGTGTACATACCACCTAGGCCTTCATATTAATAAAACAGAAAAGAAAGGAACCAGCAGAATTTCATTTACATCTCTTGCAGGTCCATCTAGATGCACTGGATGTAAATGACATTTACATTGATCTGACTGATTTTTAAAATTAATGGGTGCTGAGCAGCTTTAAAAATCAAAGTCTTATTTATGTGCCTAAATGTGGCTTTAGGAACTTACCTTTAGGCACCCAAGTTTGACACTTGTGGGTTTCTCTCTGGGTTTCAGTTACCCATCTGTTTAGCAGAACGGAATACTTCTCTACCTTGCTAGGTATAGAATAGAATACTTCTCTTACCTAGGCTTTAGTAATACTTCTCTACCTTGATATTATGAGGATAAATATATAAAATACTTGAAATGTGCTCATATGGAGCGATGGAGGGCTGATAAGTATGTATACAGAAGTTTTTTTCTTAAATTGGTATCCTTTAAAGTGACTATTTCCAGATCTTGAATTATTGCTTGCTTTTAGCAACCTTTTATAAAGACAAAGCTAGGTGAAAGCCTAAATCCCTTCCCAGGCATCTAATTAATGCACTTCTGACATGCATGGATCCAGCTGTCATTAGTAGAACACTGACTAAGAGCACGGTGAAGGTGGAATCTAAGGGAGTAGAATCTAGGCCTTGCAATTAAAATGGAAACTTTCAGTATGAACTAGGTTTTCATTCCCACCTTCTCCTTTTAGATAAATGTTTTAAAGCCTGAAACTGTAAACTCCAGTAAGTGATCAAGCTCCAACTAAGCTTTTTGGACTTTCTGATAATACTGCATTCCAGTTTCATTTTCTGCCAATGCATTTCATCTTAGCTTCACCAAACTACTAAATAGCTAATCTCCTGCAGGCTAAGCAGTTAAGATAACCCACATCTTTCTAGAAGAAGCTGAAAGAATCTCATAAGTTACACACTGTGCGGTAATTTTTAATCATTTGCTAAGCGCTGCTAAAAATAAGTTATGGAGAAAGGATCAAAGGGCAAACAAAGCAAACTGTAAAGCACCCTGACAAAAGCATACTGCAAGATTATGCTGGTATAAAGATGTAACACCTCATTTTTTTAAGAAGTAGATTTTTGTCAATCTGCCATTTTAAATCCAAGCCAAGTTAACAACAGTTTGTTGAAAGACTTCAAAACAGATGTTGAAATAAAAATATTGGAGGCTTGGAGGGTGGTTTTTTTGAGAAATTAAGTTACTCCTAGAAACACACACAAGATTGAGTCCACTGAGCTATTTGAAGAGATGAATTTCAGCAATAGCAGGTGCCTATTGTATATCCCCCCCCCCCATAATTTTTAGTTATTCATAACTTTCTTCAACTCCTTTTGGAGAGAAGTGCTCCAAAATCGTGCTGGCTCCAGAATGTTTTTTTCTAGGACATGGAGTGAACTTGATTAATTGTTGTGAGTAACAGCCCCTCCCCGCCGGAACCCATGTGTTCAAATTATAATGTGTGCTCTCCGATTTAAAATGCTGAGCAATAGAAACTTCGGACTTGGGCCTCAGTTTTACAAATAGATCCCAAAGACAGCCTCTTTCACTCACAAAGAATATTAGTGAGCACAAGGGGACAATAGTACACATCCAATTACAATATTGAGACTGTGCATTTATACCAGTTTCAGTAAAGCAAGGGTGGGGAACCTTTTTTGTGTCGGGGGCTGCTGACCCACAGGAAAAAAAAAAAATCAGTGGAGGGCTGCACACAAGTGAGAAGCAAAAAAGACAGAGAACTGACAGGAGAAAGACAGTCCCAATACGCACCAGAGTGTGGGGGCCCAAACTAGTAGATTTTGTGTGCTCCAGCCCTGCAGGAAGCCGGGAGTGGGAGTAGGAGGGGTGCTATGGAGAGCTGGAGTGCCAGCCCGGGCTTCCCAATGCTGGATCCAGGCAAGCCGTGGGTTGCATGAGGCCCCCGGACCTGAGATTCCCCACCCCTGAAGTAAAGTATGAACCTAAGCAAGATGAAAGGTTGCATAATTTAACGACTACCCTAACATAGCATATTTTACAGATGATAGTTACATTTTACAGACTTTTTTATTTTCAGTAAAAAATTCCAACTAATCAGCAGTTCTCTCCAAGGGAAATTAAATGCATAAAACTAGCACTTGTGCAACTCTGCAGTTGAGAAATCAGGCATTCAGAAGAGTCAGGAAATTACAAAGTTTAAGGTTTTTTCTTCCTCGGGAATCACACTCCTATCTTGTACATAGTTCTCTTATTCGCTAATCCTGTTTTCCTAGTTTCACGTAAATCTTAATGCCTGGATTAATGCTGTTCCTGATTAATTTCTTCAGTTCACTCAGATTTTGATGCTCCTGATTCTGAATCTAACAATTTTAGAAAACTGACACCCAAGAAAGCCCTGGAAGTTTAAATCTTAGTAACAGACTGGGCTAAGCAACTAATTGTAGGGAATTCCACATGTGCTTCAATCCTGATGAGCAGGATCCCAGCAACAGAGGGTAGGTTCAGTATCCAAGGCCCATTTAATCCTTAGTCCTTTATAAAGTTTTGAAGACAAGTTAAGCAAGTATTTGCCCACTTCACTAGCTAGGCAAATAGTATTAGCATCTTCCTATCAAAATCTCTGCTTCAAAACAGTTCTCTAGAATAGTGGTTCTCAAACTGAGTTAGGACACCAAAGTGGATCCCAAACCCAGTTTAATAGAGTCACCAGGATTGGCATTAGACCTGTCCTGGGCCAAAGCGTGAACTCCACTGTGTGGGGCATTGGGACTCAGATTACAGGCCCCTTGCCTGGGACTCAAACCCTTCAGCCTTGTCTCCCTCTCTCTTCCCCTCCTCCATGGCACTGGGGCTCTGGCAGGTTCAGGCTTGGGTCCTGGGATTATATAGTAATTTTTGTTGGCATAAGGGAGTCACAGTGCAATGACATTTGAGAACCTCTGCTCTAGAAGATGGATTCCAATCCTACTCATTCTAAATGAAATCAATGGGAGATGTAGCTCAAGGAAGGGCTACAATCTCCAACAAAAGTAGAGCAAAGGTCCAGAGGTCAATTATTATGGTAGGATTTGTAATGTAGATTGTCTGCTAGGAACTGTAATGCTGTCTCCAGTTTATTACATTGAAGTCAGATTCTGAAACAATGATTGATGGACCACTGGTAGTCTGGAACATTTGCTGCTGCTGGTTCATGGGCCTGTATAGTGCTAACTTTCCCAGTTTTGAGCAGCTAAATAACATTAAGATAAATATGAAATATTTTCCCTAAAAAGCAATTGCAGTTGCCTCAGGGATGTTACTATGGATGTTCAAGTGGGTGAGTCATTGATCCATGAAATGCTATTAGGACGCAGTCCACATTAGGGATGTTAACTAACATGTATTTGTGTAAATGTGTAACCACTGGATTTTTTAATGGTTACACGTTCACATGTGGGGGGAGGGGAGGAAGACGGGAGTCAGTGCTTAGGAGAAGCAGGTTTTTAATCCGGCTCCCCCAGAGCACTGGCTCCTTGGCTGTCCCCCCTCCCACGCTGCTGCCTCTGTAGGAAGCAGCAAGGGTAGGGGGGTGCAGGCAGCACCACGGGAGCTCACACACACGGAGAGCCATCTTAAAAGCCTGCCCCCCATGCATATCAGTTCCTGCTGCCTGATACAAAGGTTTGGGGCGGGGGTGAGTGTAGTAATTAGGATTAACCAATAAACCCAGACTTATTGGTTAATTGTGTAAACAGCTACATGCTAACATCACTAGTCCACACTATGAGAAAGCCTGAGAATCCCTGGCCTAGGCTAAACACCTACCATATGGTATTAACTTGCATTCAGTTGTAGTGAAAGTCACATGCACAGCAGCAACCTAGAGGGAAAGGTTTTTCTAAAATCATCACTCCATTATGAGATTCCTAATTTATCTAGCTTCAGAGGGGTAGCCGAGTTAGTCTGTAACAGGAAAAACTTAAAAAACAACAAATAGTCTAGTAGCACCTTAAAGACTAACAAAACATGTAGATGGTATCATAAGCTTTCGTGCGCACAACCCACTTCAGATATAGTAACTTATTAAAGGGGTACCAATATGAAATCCAGCTGACTTCAGAGAATGAACAGTAGGTATAACTGTCTGATTCCCCTGCCAGTTTTTGTAGTTAACCCCCTTCCTATTTTAAGAAACTTTCCTATCTATTTCCTTGCAGGGAGCTTTTACACAGCAAGCTCTGTCTATACTGGGGCAGACAGTGATTACACAAAGTGCTTTCAAGTGTACACAGTAGAACTGGAAAATAGACTGTTCAAATCTTTCAGTAACAGTAATCTTTAGCATTACCTGGGGCAATAGTGGGCGAAAGACTGACTTTTTTTTTGGAAAAGCTGTGCCTTCAGCTACCACCTGTTAACCCTTTAAACCTGACAAGCCAAAAATATCCTCCTGATAAGTCCTTTTAGCTCAAAAACTAACAAGCCCTGGCTAGCTCTATATAACTACACTCCAGTCTACACTTTCATGCTACTTATAATTAGGGATGTAAAAATGTGGTTAAAAATGTAATCATGTAACCACTAAAAATCATAAGGGTTACTAGGGATGTTAAATGTAGATATATTGAGTAATAGACTAGTCAGTATAATTTGCATTGTAGTGTCGATAAAGGCCCCTCGGCCTTTGAAGTGTAGCAACAGCCCCAGGGGCTGCTGGTACGCTTCAAAGGCAAAAGCGCTGTAGGGAGCACTCCGTGGCATTTCAAAGTGGCAGCACTGAGTCCCTGGCTAGCTCCAGGCTCCATGAGGTGCTGCCGCTTTGAAACACTGCTTGCAGCCCGGGCCAGCTGGGATCTGCACGTGGTGTTTCAAAGCAGCAGATCCTGGCTACATGTGGCGCTGCTGCTTTGAAGCACCCTTTCCTCCCAACTTTGCTGCCGCTTTCTGATAAGAGACCCAAGGAGACATATGGGTGGGGTGGGGGTGGAGAGAGAGAGACACAAAGCAACCGGTCAACTAGTGTGTCAACTATCCAATAAGCATTTGCTCTAAATAAGCTTTATGCTGCAGAGCCCGCAGCAAAGCCTCCCAAGTGCTGGGCTGGCAGCCCCTCCTGACCCCGTTCCTGGAGAGGAGGTTTCGCTGCAGGCCCTGCAGCCAGCTCCCTGGGAACAAGGCCGGCCTGCTCCTGAGGAGAATGTGTAACCTGTGGTGGGGGGAGGAGGGGCAGGGGCTGGCTGGCCCATCATAGACAGGGGCTGCTCCAGCAGGCCCTATGGAGCTGGAGAACCTATAAGCCTCACCCATCAAGGGTAAGGCTTACCAGTTAACCTTTTATATCACTACTTATGATCTTGCTTGGCAAGTAAAAATGCCAAGACTCACCTAAGTAAGTCCCAGAATCTAAACCACCAATTTTGCCTACATTAAGAATCCAAGTTTGAATGGACTGCAAATCAACGCAATGGCAGGATGTAAGGACCCTGTTGTGATATGTTGTCAGTTACCAGAACAGCACATGTAAGCAGCAGCTATGCTAGGACTACTGCATGGCTCAGCACCAAAGTGATCTTCCCCCACACCATTTTCCCCAGTCTGCCAATCCACAGCCATCACACCCTCCAAGTGGTATCAATGAAGAAAGCAAATATTGTTACCATCATCAAGGACTGTTATCCTCTAACCCAGACAATTTGCACCAGAAAGACAGGGGACAGCGGGAGGAAGAGGCCTGTGTACAGGCCTGCCAGGCTGTGATAGCTAGAAACCCCCCTTATTTAGGCTATGTGTTGTCCCCCTCAGGGATTTCCCTACACCCACCCATGGGTGTATACCCCCCGAATTTCCCCAACACCCCCCCAGTTTTGTGAACTATGGTGCCATACACTCCACCTTCACCCTCATGGC
>JANRFK010002918.1:4922077-4932324 GCA_030068395.1 Apalone spinifera | reverse complement strand
ATGGGGGGCGGCGGCGGCGTAACGCGCACGGAGAGGAGGGGGGTGGGGCGCCGGCCGCACGTCACGTCGCCGCTGCGCCGCAGGGAGGGGCGGGGCGACGCCACAATCAGACACCGCCCTCAGAGCGCTTCTGGGCCCCCCCACTTAAAGGGGCCGCGACCTTGAAAGGGGCTGAGCCTCCCCGCGCCCAACCACGCGCACCGAGGGGCGGCACCGTTCGCGCGCGCCTTGGCCTGAGGCGGCTTCTCCCGCGCGGGGTGCGGTTACGCGGGGCTGTCCGCGGGGAGGGTGGGGGCGCTGCCGAAGGGTGGGGGCGCTGACGCAGCCCAGCCCCGCGGCGCGGGCCTCGACGGGGAAGGGGGCGTCGCGCTGCCCGTCGCCACCTGACACACTCGCTCCCAGAAGCCGTTTTAACCGTGTTTGTGTTGAACAAGGAGAAATAAAATTGTGGCAACACGCGAGCGGCCGCCGCGCCCAGAGGGTCGGAGCCCCGCTCTCCGCGGGCGCGTGTAAGGCGCAGACTGCTCGGGAAACTGAAGTTGAAGTCTTCCCGGGGACTCGTGCCTGAATTCCTCCACCCCGCTGGCGCCACGTTCACTAGTGAAGTCAAATCACTTTCATAGGACAGGAGAGTCAGGTCACTTTCTCCTCCTCTGGAGGGAGAACATTCTTCTCGAGCAAGAAGAGGAATTTTCACAAGCTGCAATTGATGCTCCAAACAAGACCACTGCAGACGTTTCAGAAATACATGGGAAAGCCTCCTTTAATTCTTTGGCAGCACATCCAACGTCTTCAAATTCTTTGCAATTTCTCTTCTCTATCAATGATTTTTAAGTCCAGCCATTTCAACTTGAACTTTGAACAAAATCTAATCCAAGCAAGTCAATAAAAGCATACAATGATTCCAGTTGCAAGAAGACTGGAGAGCTGGTATAATAAATAGATTGCTGACGAGCTTTTGTATAACTTGGAGTTCTTTGCAGAAAGTCTCCTTTGCAATTTGTCAGCGGTTTCTGCAATCAATTCATGATAAGTTTGGGATCACTGATATTCATTTACACTTTGAAATCTTGGTAAGACCTCAGTGACTATGGAATCTTGAAATTTCAGGGGCAGTACCATGGCTGTTTTGGTGGCACATCTTAATGTTGATGCTTCATCGAAGCATACACAAAACCAGGGGCTTGGGTGCAATCTCTGAGAAAAATCTTCAAACATTTTTCTTCCATAGAAGTTCTTCACAGACAAGAGACATCAATTCACCTCCTTTAGCAAGGCACATTAGTTTCTTTTGAAGGAAATAGTTCACAGAAGCCAAAGCTTTTAAAATCATTCTCATAACCTCAGCAAAGAAGAAATGTGGATGATTATGTAACTTCCAACAGCCCTCTTGCTTCAATGGACAGGTCAGCATACCCATTCATGAAGTTTGACAGAATACGCTGAATCTCTTCCAAATTACTGAGGATGATTTCCCAGATTTCCAGTCTACCTTATTTCTATGAGTCTTTGTAGTCTCATGCCTTTGAAAAAAATTGCATAGAGACTTGCAATCTGAGAATGTCTGCTTCTGCTGAGTTTATCTCACATGGATTTTTCACACCCTGAATGTCGTAAAGAAATATGTCTGTAGTATAGCTGGGGCCTCAGATTAAGAGTTTAGAGGGAAAATGGAATGCATTTTTACACAGAGGGCAAAGAAATTTCCAGGGGTAGTGTCCCTATGTTCCCCTTAGCTCACCTTGTGCCTTATGACCTGAATGGGATGGGTTTGAATTTAGGCCAATTGTTGGGTCATGTGAACAGGTATCACATGACAAACTGCAGGGACACTTCCTAAAAGAGGGAGTCTGCTGCATTAAAGAAAGTAATCAGGGCTATGACAGACTTAAAGAAGATTTCACCAGAGCAGGCTTGGGGACCAGGGTAAAGAAGAGAAAGACCTCCAGGGGACCTCCGGGAGGGCTGTCCACATCAGCCACTGGAAAAAGCTTGGAAGCCCAGGGATAACATAATGGACTCCTGGGCTTTTAGAAGGCTGGGAATTTCTAGTTTTTATGTTAATAAACCAGACTTGAACACAGGAGAATGACACTGCACTGGGTTTGGGGGTTTTATTTTCCTGAAGGAGGGAAAGTGAGGTAGCAGGTGTTTTGTAATTACATACTGGGTAACAAACCAAAAGGACTCCAGGCTTATAAAGCAACTGTCTCTTTATTAAGAGAACCATTTGCAGAGATGCTGCCACTGCAGCCAGCATTCTAGCCACGTGCATACAGAATGACTGCCGGCCTCCTCCTGCAACCAGGGCTCCTCCCTCCAAATTCCATGTAGGGTGCTACAGTAGGATCCAACACCTGCTGAAATAAGCTTCTGTTACAATTCCATGTGCACTGGTGAGCCCAACGGCAGTGGGAAATATACTAGGTACTGCTGGAGGTGCATTTGTTTTTTGAAAGACTTACAAATTTGGACAACTTAATGAAATCATTACGGCTTTCTTTAGCATCTCTTGTAATCCTGAGAAGTAGAATTGCATTGTGAGAAGCCTTAGTTAATATTAAGATATTATCACTATCTAACAATGCCTCACTCTCCAGTGCAAATCATGAGTCTTCAGGAGCTTTTGCCCAAAAGCCAGCAACGAGCTTTGAAAAATGGTAGGAAAAATAATTCTAGATAGAAGGATTCCATTTTGTCTTCTGTGTAGTCCAGAAAGGAGTGGCCTGTCCCTTCTCCTCTAAGACCACCACATAGTCAAAATGTGGTCATGTGACCTAGTGGGTCGAGCTCCAATCTGTAATCCAGGATCCTATGTTCTAATCCCAGCTCTGACATTGCAAAAGTCTTCTACTATCTGTAGTGGCTGTAGAGGGAAGGAATGTCAGTTGGCAACATGGTATTTTATTTGTTTTCTGTCCTCAGCTGCTCTGTACCATTGTTTTGAACTGTCAAAGACCTGTTTGCATCCTGAACACCCCCCCAAGGATGGTTCTGCAGCACCCTGCACAGTTTCCTCTTCAGCTCCACACCAACCAAAAAGGTGTAAGACAAAATTCCCCTGCTGGGGATTTTACTTTAAAATCAGATTAGAGTGTCCACCTGCTGCCTTGCTTTCTCCAGCTTTTGGCTGTCACTTGAGTGCCTCACTCTCCTTGAGCTGGGCTAGAATCAAACAGGCCTTTGATTCCTTGCAGTAACCAGTTTGCTCCCTGTAGCTACTTCTTCAGGCCTGCTATAGCTTCACAGGTATCTATCCTAGCTGGTGGTCCAAGCCCTGCCTACTGCAGAGTTGCAGGCCTCTCAACCCTATATCCCTAGGCTTGGTCCAAGTTAGTCTCATCCCATGACCACAATCACTTTCCCACCTGGGGAGGTGAGTGGGTCTTATCACAAGTGAAGCTGGAGCCCATCTCCCTTTAAGGAGCCAGGCACCCCATGACGTGCACAGTCAAACAGCTGCTGCATTCCCCCCAGATGTAGCTGTAGTTGAAGAAGTGATCCCTGTGTAAAATATGTTGAGTCTGTAGATTGCTTTGGGATCTTTTTTCAGGATTACAAACAGTGGTAGTTGGTGTTACTATTCTGAGAGCACCTATGCTAAATTCTTCAGATTTTGCATTAAAATCCCAATTAACTGATAATTGTCCATCATTTGTGTGGCTACAAAATAAAAGGCTGGCTGGATCATTAACATGTAAATCAGCCGAGATCCATTGATAGAGTAAAATAAAGTAAATACAGCTGTGCTGATTTACACCAGGTGAGGATCTGGCCCCAGATTTTCCATAGATAAGATAAATTGGGCCAAGAACTGTACCTGAGTCCAAATCCCATTGAGTCCAAATTCCTGTATATACTGGGGGGAGGTGTTTAGCTTTTTTACTTCAGGTCTGCATAACAGACCATGCCAGCATAAACCGCCTCTACTCTCTTCCTGTAATAGTTTTTCAGACCCAGCTGTCATTTGCAATAACTTTCCCTGCTGACATAGTTGAAATTCTGATGTGTTTTCTCACAATGGCAGTTTTCTGAATTTTAAAAAACTGACAGGTCCATTTTGATAACATATCTTTTCACAGGCTCATAAGACACATCCTTTCTTTCTCACTTCTAAGTCCCAGGGCTACAACGCTTCACTGGCTACAAAGCTATGGCCATATTCTTCCATTCCATATGTCTCAATTTTTCTTCTTTTCCAAGGCACCATGAGCAAATTAAGTGATGGGCTAAATGAAGAACTAATAGCACCAATGGGAGCCTGAGCCAGCCACTGCAGGGCCAGGAGCTCTGTAGATTTCCATGCCTCAGTCAAGGCCTGCAGTCTCTTCTGCTACTACAGTTCTGTCCCAACCTCTCCTCAGATCTGCCAAAGCATCTGCACTAGAACTACTGTCTGCTTGTGCTGCCTTGGACCCATCACATAACTGCACTTCTATCTGTTCAGACCAACAATGCTCCCCCCTCTTCCAGGCCGGTGCTACAGAGGGCCACAGAGCTTGCAGATGCAGCTCTCTACTAAAACACTGTCCTGGTTAGCAGGTACTGTCCCACTGTTCCAGCCCCTTTTGTCCATCCCACCCCGTTTTTACTGTCCAATTTCTCCCTGATACTGGGACTATCAACCACTATCCCATCCTCCAAAAAACAAACCCTGAACTTGGGTCTCTGGTTGGTACCACACTCTTCCCAGCCTTGATCTACCCTGAGCCCCTTGGACTGAACTTCTTAGATTGTCCAGTGGCTAAGCCAATTAAGGAGAAAAGATCCACTGGTACACTGAAGTGGACAGCTGTCTCCTCACTGCCCCTTATTGCTTGGCTAGGTTTTCTGGTCTTGTTCTTGTCTCTCCCTGAGAGTGTTAGAGGGGCTGCCTAAATTTCCTTGCCCTGCACTGCGTGAAGTCATTTACACCAGTACTTTTAGAATGCTCATTCCTGATGTGGTGGTGTGTTACCCCATATAAACACCACAGCTGGGAGACCCATTTCCTATTCAACTCCAGATTTGGTGAAGTTTCCCATGACCTGGCACACTCTGTGCTAGTCTGTAGTCCTAGCACCACTGCACTTTCCTGACACTAGCACCCCTTAATAACACTGGGCCTGATCCCACCAGCCCTGCATGTGTGGCACTGCCATTGGAGTCACTAGGAGTCCAGAGCAAAGTCATGCATAGAGACCTGGCAGGATCACCAGAAGAAGTTTGTATCCTCAGTGACCACTGCATTAGTGAGTAATGAAGAAGGGGCATAAAATACGTCAGGTATGAAGCCATTGTTGTGTTTTCAGAAATAAAATTAGCAGAGAGTTGAGGTGCTGGTGTTAGAAATGGATGGCCTGTAATTACCCCAGGCACAGTCTAAGCTGCAGCTGGCTTCCTTCTGTTCACTGGCTCCTCTCTCTGCCTGTCTGATATTTGCCTCTAGTTGGCGTTGCAGCTTCTTCTCTCTTCCGGTGACTCGGAAGCCCAGATTATCTCTCCTAGAGCATCTCAGCAAGAGATATCCCAGGCTACAGCTTTGGAGCCTGCCCTGTGCCGTTGCGAACCGTCCCCACGAATGGCCACCCAAAGCTGCAGTGGGTCAGGCATCAAGGTAAAACCCATAGGACTGCTGCTCTGTTGGGGAGCAGGGAAAAGCGTAGCAGAGCTGGCTGCTGAAGGGTTTGTGGATCAGCAGCGGCATCTGGGCCTGATCAGATTGCAGGATCATGTGACATGGATCCTGCAGTAAGTAGTAAAGGCAATAGATGAAGGTGGTCAAGGGGGGGCATTTGCTGCTTCACAGAACAAAAGCTTGGCCTCCCAGACATGCTGAAGCCCAAGGCTTTTCCAGCCCTGCTGGTGAGTCACATGGGGCACACGGGAGAGCAGCCAGGAGCAGGAGTGGTTTAGTTAAAAGCAAAGTTTAATTAACTTAAAAGGCAGCTAGTGAAATTGTTCCAAGCGTAATTATTCACACTGGAGCTAATTCTGGCACAGAAGGCAGAATCATTTCTCCCCGGTGCTTGGGATAACCCCCTCTCTTACCCTGCTAGATTCAAAGAGAGTCCGGGAGCAGGGGCAGAGACAGAGAAACTGACTATGCAAGTGAAATTCCCAGCTACAGGAACCGGGCATCAGTAGCCTTCCTTTTAGATGGATATGTGTTTCCCAGCCAGATACCTGACATGCCCCCCACCAATCTCTCTCTCCTTCCCAGACTAGGTGCATCTAGTCACTGGTGGAGTCACAGGTGCTTGGGATCCCTTAAAAGCTAACCCAAGATCAATTAATGTTAATAGCGAGCTATCCATTAGTGCACTTTGCAACGTGATCTTGGCTCTTTGGCCCTGTGTAACTGACCGAGCTGGGTCTGGGCACAGCTGAGGGCGTCCGCTCAGGGCGAATTGCTCAAACTCGGGGCTCCTTATGGCCACTGCTCAGAGGCCCTTCCCAAAGAGGCCACAAACCAGTCCCACCGAGCACTTCAGCTGCCTATCTGGCCAGCCAGAAGCCTCACAAGCAAAACCCCTCTGACATCTCAGCTCTCTTCATGCCCCAAACAGGCCCGGGCCTAACACACAGGTGATGGGTTATAGGACTCAATCTCACCTACCCTGAATGGGTTCTCCAGTCCCAAGAAACCAACCACAGTTCCCAGGTCAATTTATACTCTGGATCTTACCCACAAGAACACACTGAGCCAATCCTTTAGAATCTAAAATCTAAAGGTTTATTATTAAAAGAAAGAAAAGCATGAGAGTAAGGTTGTTAAAGGATAATACATTACATGCATCGAATCTCCCAGTTCTCGATACAGGTTTGTAGCAGAGATCTTATAATTGCTGGCTTAAAAGTCTTTGGTGTACATCCCATGTCAGGATGGGTCCACAGTTCTTTTCGGCTCATGGTTCCCTGCAAAGCTGCCTCTGGGATCAAGAGCTGAGCTGAATACCAAGATGGAGGGTGCCACATGGCACTTATATCCCCCTCCTGGCATCTTTTTGGCTGCAGCAGGTCACCTGGTCCGTGGCCTATCCTGTGTTCCATGCTGGTAGCCATGCTGGTAGCCCTTAGGTATCAGTCACATTCCTGAGATGTGTATTGGCACCTAGAGATTCATTGTCTCCTTGCTAATAGTATAGCCATTGGCTGAGCATTCCTTGCAGAGTACATGTTTATAACTCCACATACAGATATTATACAAGTACATGAATAGCATATACAGAATCAGTAGAAAACAAGCTTTCATTGGACACCTCACATGGCCCCCTTTGGCAAACACCCCCCCAAAGATGCAGCAGTGATCTGGCTGATCCCCTTAAAATCCAGTAACATGACACCCTGGCTTTCCCTGAGCCCTTTAGCCCTGTGTTTGTCCCATTCCCCTACACACTGCTGTGTAAGTAGCAGTTGGATGCATTCTCCACCACTTCCATGCTCACAAAAATATTGGGTCAAGTGAAGTGAAGAACAGATTGGGCAGGGTGCTGTACCAGTGAGAGGATGGACTATGACCTATCCCTGCTCTGAAACAGATGTCCTATGTGACTTGAGTAATCCTCTTAGCCTCTCTGTGCCTCAGTCTCCCATCAGTATAATAAGGATAACAGCACTACCCTGTCTCACAAAGGGGGTGTGAGTAGGACACATTAAAATTGTAAGGAGCTCAGAAGTTACAGTGATGGAGTTAGATAAATAAACCCATCTCCTGGGAATACCCCGGTGCAGGGGGACGGCCTCGCTGGTTTGAAGGCCACCAGCTCCTCTACAGCTCCTCTCCTCCCACCCTGCATGGTGTGTACAGAGACAGGAGGAGCTAGTCATTCCTTCATGCTGTATTGGGTCTTGCTGCCTCTTATAAAGCACACAGTAGAGCTTTTGTGAGCCATTTTCTGAGCACCATCTCTGTGGAAAATCCAGGCACCTTAGTGGACTGGCAGGATGTATGGTCTCTATCATCTTCCTGATGCAGATGTTAAAAACCAAGTCCTTTCTGTCCCAAGTGGACACAAACTATTACAAGACAATTGCCAGAAAAGGAGGGTTTTTGCCCTGATGTTCTTTCCAGAATGCCCCGTCCCAAAGTTGTGTGGTGGTGTTCTGTCTACCTGTTGCCTTCCAACCCAGAGGAGACTGCTTTCCAGTGGTAGGGGATGGACCAATTTGTGAAGTTCTTGGAGATCCTTGACAGAAACAGGAGCTGCAGAAATGTAAGATTATTGACAATCCATTTGTAGCTGCATAGTGCTTGCCTGATTGTGGATTTACACTATCACAAGGTGGCTTTTTGTCTCCCTAGAGTCTGCTACTGCCTGGAAATATACAAATCTGTTGTATTAGCTAAGATAACATAGGCTTGTTGTTTTAGATGCAGAGCTCCCAGCTTCAGTAGCTGCAAATGACCAAGCTGGAATTATTGTTACATTTGCACATCCCCCATAAAGCACTAGGAATGTATTTAAATCTCCATCATTGAAATGGCCAGCTGGATGAACAGAACAGAGCTTCTCATTTCACACAGGGCTCAGCCTCAGGTCCAGTTGTTTGCAACTGGCACAGAATTCCCAAGAAACTTTCCTCTGCTACAGAGTCTTTCTGTGTGGTGGGATGTAAATAAATGTTCCACTCACTGCCGCAAGTGCTGATCCCTGTGCTTTTCTGCTCTGATTTCCAGACCATCCTCATTCACTTACTGTTGTGCCTGGTCACTTTCTACACAGTCTATTACATGATTGGAAGCATCTGCTCTGGAGCTTTCAGGTGAGCTTTCAGCTTTCTGTTCTTTTTGAACTGAACAGAGCAGATCTTATGCAGAGTTGTCCTAGTGAAATAAGGACCTCTTCCAGTGTTGCCTTCCCTTGATTGGACTCTTCCAAAATATGAGGGTTACGCTGTGGGAATCCTGCTTTTCTTTTCCCAGCAAGAGTCATGTGGCTCTTGCTCAGTGGTTTGTCCCACAGCTGACAACTTTATTTTCAGTTTAGTCGATGGTGAAATATGGAGCCTGAGGTTCTCTTTATCCATTGGACAAGGACAGCCCTGACAATGGGAGGGCAAGTATCTCACTGGCCCTGGTCCAGCAAGACCATGTCTGTGTAGGGAAACCACCTATCACCTCAGTGGTTGACAGAAGAGTTACATCTTCAGTCAGGCTCAGATTTTCAAGGGCAGTAAGAGTCAAGTATGCAGGCCCAAAGCCACAGAGATACTAGACGCTTAACTCCCACTGAATACCTAAATATTTTTGAAGATGTGGACTTCAGCACCACTGAATTTCAATAGAAGTGGCTCTTGATACCTGAGTCTCTTTTGAAAATCCCAACCTAAATTGCCAGCCTCTCTGCTAAGAGTATCAGCAAAGGGAGCCAGCTAGCATCAATTGGAGAAGGCAATTTGTGTGAAGCAGACACCAGTCCGTGGAGGCAAGACAGGCTACCCCCCAGGCAGCAAACCAGCTTGCAGACGGCATGGTGGAGCCATTTAAATGTCAATACTTGTCAATCAGTACTGCACGGGAGCCATGTTTATATCCTATTCTAAATGTAGGGCAGCTGTAATATGATGGATGAGGAGCTGCTCTGTAATAATGTATGGGCCCTGTATGCTAACCTGATTATTGGGATGCTTATGCTATGAATACACTGACTTAAAAGTTTCAGAAGGGTAGCCGTGTTAGTCTGTAAGTAAAAAAAATGTATAAAACAAGTGGTCCTGTAGCACCTTAGAGACTAACAAAAAATATAGATAGTATCACTGGCTTAATTTAATAGGGGGCTGTTGGGAAAACCACACAGAAAGGGAAGGAAGGGCAGAAAATAACCCACTTTCTCCTTCTCAGCAGGGGGTTGCATCAGTGAGGGTTGTTTTTTTTCTTTTGATTTTGGTTTTGGTATCCTGAAACAGCTATTCCATGTCTTTAAACATGCCCGTTATTTTGAAATATATTTTGAAATAACAGGTGCGCTATTCTGGCATCCCTGTAACCTTTGTTCCATGAGGGCTAAGGGACTTGTTAGAATAGCACTTTATATCAAAATTACCTCAAAATAAGCTACACAATTTGCACAATGCAAATTGAGTAGCTTATTTCAAGGTAAGGGTGCAGTGTAGACATATCTTAGAGAGACCACAGAGGGCAAGAGATGCAGCTGGCCTTGTAACAATGACATGTGCTATCTCAGATCTCTCTGTGCAGTAACTGTTATATAAAAATAAAAATATAATGGAGATTGCCTATCTCCTAGAACTGGAAGGGACCTTGA
>JANRFK010002918.1:4899430-4916915 GCA_030068395.1 Apalone spinifera | reverse complement strand
AGTACTCCTTCCTAGACAATCACTTCCCATTCTATATGTGTGAAACTGATTGTTTCTTTCTAAGTGGAGTACTTCGCATTTGTCCTTATTAAACTTCATCCTGTTTACCTCAGAACCCTTTCTCTAGTTTGTCCAGATCATTTTGAATTTTAACCCTATCCTCCAAAGCACTTGCAGCCCCTCCCAGCTTGGTATCATCTGCAAACTGAATGATCGTACTCTCTATTCCATCATCTAAATAATTGATGAAGATATTGAACAGAACCTGTCCTAAAACAGACCTCTGTGGAACCCCACTTATGTCCTGCCAGCATGATTGTGAACCATTAATAACTACTCATTGGGAACATTTGTCCAGCCACTTATGCAGCCAACCTATAGTAACCCCATCTAGGTTGTATTTGCCTAGTTTATTAAGAAGGTCAAACGAGACCGTGTCAAATGCCTTATTAAAGTCTAGGTATACCACGTCCACCACTTCTCCCTTATCCACAAGGCTTGATATCCTATCACAGAAAGTTATCAGATTGGTTTGACATTGAGTTTATTTTCAGATGGACTGCCTTCATTCCCCCTTCCTGTTACAGCTGCTAAAGGGGCATACATACAGGGGCCAGGCCTACAAACATAACAAAGTTGAAATGGTTTGATTGCAGTCTAGAAGCAAGCGCTTTGGTTTAACCACAAGCAATTTCGTTAAAGTACTGGCGCACCACCGGCATCTAGCCCAGAGAGTTTGATTTTTAAGCTAGTGGTGGGGATGCAGTATCAGATATTGGCAGTGCATTACAAATACATTTTTACCTATTTCTTCCAGGCAGTGGCCTCTTTATCATGATTTGCAATGGACACCTTGTGACCCACTTTGCTTGCTCAGACTCCAGCAATCTCACTTTGGATAGCTACTGATATTCTCAAGAGATTCAAGATCAAGGTACTTCACTTCCTAGGCCTCCAAACCTGAGCATTTCATCTGAGCAATATTTATAGGGGCTGCAGTGAGTTCAAGTAGCCAGGCTAGAACAAACACACAACACTGTCAGAGGAATAACTATGCACCACAAGTGCTGAAGAGGCCCAAATCCTGTTTAGCCATCTCAATCTGTTGCAGCACAGTTTGGCATGAATAAAAGCCATTAAACTCCTTTCATTTGAGAGAGGAAGGGTAGAGAGAAGCTAGAAGTGCGGACTATTCTCCTGTAGGGTGAAAGGTGTTGACAGTGTATTTGGTTAAGTTCCCCCTTGGATTGCTGTGCAGTTCTAGGCATTTGGAGTTCTGTAAATCTCTCCTCCATTATTTAAGGTGTGTTCAATTTACAGTCTTGCATTTAAATAAGCACACTGAGAATTGGATTCAAAAGTGTCATTAGAGCAAATCAAGTGTCACTTATGTTTTAGTCTTAGGCTAGGTCTAGACTATGCTGAAGTTTCAAAAAAGGAAACTTCAATCTCACTTTCAAAAGCAGACATCTTCCTCAAAAAATGAGGTTTAAGCAGCTTATCAAAAAAAGGGGGAGGGGTTTGCCAAAAAACCCTGTCCCCCAACTACTTTCACTTTTGAAAGCTCCGCTCCTGCAGAATTTGCATATCTTCTTTCGAAACTTCAGCGTAGTCTAGACGAGCCCATAGTCTAGAGGCTAAGGCTCCTGCTCCTGCCCCTAAAATAATCCTGACTGAGCAGCTGGTGTTCGCACTAGCTAGACTGAAAAGCACTGTAAGTACCTACTTGGGGAACAGCTATTTAATAATAATAATAATAATAATGGAGATTGCCTATCTCCTAGAACTGGAAGGGACCTCGAAAGGTCATCGAGTCCAGTCCCCTGCCTTCACAGCAGGACCAAGTACCATCCCTTACAATTTTTTGCCCCACATCCCTAAACGGCCTCCACAAGGATTGAACTCACAACCCTGGGTTTAGCAGGCCATGCTCAAACCACTGAGCCATCCCTCCCCCCAATTTAATTACAGACTGATGAAAGTCACCCCTTCACCTTCTCTGCATGATGCTCAACTGACTAGATAACACCAAGGCTATGTCTACCCTCGTGGCTTCTTGTGCAAGTACGGCCGTTCTTGCACAAGAATCCGCAGAGCGTCCACACTGCCCGCCTGCTCTTGCGCAAGTAAATTTACAGTACGGTGTGGTAAGAGAAGGCTTCTTGCGCAAGAGCTACGCTCTTTTTTAACAGGTGTAAGCTATCTTGCGCAGGGGCTCTTGCGCAAGAGGGCAGTGTGGACACTCAGCAGGGATTTCTTGCGCAAGAAAGCCCTATGGCTAAAATTGCCATCAGAGCTTTCTTGTGCAAGAGAGTCCACACTGCCACGGGCGCTCTTGTGCAAAAGCACAGCTCGCACATGGCAGTGTAGATGTTTTCTTGCGCAAGAAGCCGCGAGTGTAGATATAGCCCAAGAGCTCAGTCCTTGAGCCATTTTCATGGCTCTTCCCTGAGCACTCTCCCATTTAGCAGCATCCTTCATGAATTGTGCATGTCAGAATTGGATACAGGATTCCTGCAGTGGTTACACCATTGCCAGAGAGAGAATTAATATGACCTCTCGACTTGAGATGCCCCTCTGTACATGATGCTATACAGGATAGTTTACATGGTTGCTATACAGGATCAGAACATCAGTCAGTCTAGTTTCTGTGGGAGACTGGTTGCAAAGGGAAGGCAGGCTGTGTTTTGCTAATCCCAGCAGTGTCAAAACATCAGACCCTGAGCAATGAGAACTTCCATTCTGTAGTTTGCCATGCTAGCAGCACACAGCTGGGAGTCACTGGACCATTGAAACTGGCCCCTCCTCCTTGCCACAGCTTGTCAGGAACCAGCACCTAGCATGAAATACTAGGCACGTACCAGGGGAACATGTAACAATGTGATAAGAGGGCTGCCATTTGTCCCACACCCTACAGTTTATTTTTCCCCCTCAGTGAGCTCTCAGATAAGGAAGTTCATTTTGGGAAGGCAGACCTCTCTGCTTTGCACACATTAGACCAGAGGTAACCATGGGCAGTGATTATCAGTGCTGGTCTGAGTTGCTCATGCCTCCTTGACTTGTGTTGGAGTCTGCGTGAACAAGCTGGAATGCAACCTGGAAAAGCATTGGAATACAAACACTTGAGCTTTGTCTACACTGCAGGGTTTTTGCACAAAAAGCCTTTTGCAGAAGAGTTCTTGTGCAAAAACTTCTTGTGCAAAAGTGCGTCCAGACCTCAAATTGCATCGCAAAAGCGATGTGCTTTTGCACAAGAGAGTGTCCACACTGCATGGACACTCTTGTGCAAGAGAGCTCTGATGGTCATTCACAGAATGACCATCAGAGCACCTGTGCTTTTTCCGATAGGGGTTTCTTACGCAAAAACCTCTCGGGAGCATCCATACCGGCTTTTTTGCGCAAGAGCTGTAGCGCCAAAAGGAGTATTCCTTGTGGGAAGAGGAATAACTCTACCGGTAAAAGCCCTCTGTTCTGTCGACTTTCTGGCACAAAAACACGCTTGAGGTAAGAATGCTCTGCTGGTTTTTGCGCAAACACAACTGTTTTTGCGCAAAAACCTTATAAGGTAGACATAGCCTTGGAGGCTATAGCATTACATTTTAACAAAATAAACTACTTGTGACAATTTGTACTACTCTCTGACTGAAGCACAGCAGAGGAACTACATTTTACTACATAGCACACGTTGTACAAAAACCCAGCTGATGGAAAAAACAGCCCAGGAAGAAAACAGTCTCTCAAAATTATAGTATTTATTCTGAACAATCATTGACATTTCAGGGGCTTGTTTCACAGTTCTTGAACTTGAATGACAGGTTTGCAATACAATGTGACACCTTTATTTCAGCTGCAACTACCTTAATATCAAACTACAGATTTTAAAATTTCCCTAGGGATTGTACAGGACAGTATTGGGGTTAGCAGGCCACTGCTGGGGGGACCTCTTCAACAACTCTTTCCTGAAGACTGGGTACAGGCTGTCCTCACTATAAGTCCAAGATACATTCCAAAAAACTTGGGACTTATAGTAAAACAACTTAAAAAAGGGGATTTTTTTTTCCTGCGGCTGACTTCCATTTAAGCAAATTGGAGGGAGTGTTTCGCATGACTTATAGCGGGGAATGGGAGGACTTACAACGCATCAGTTCTTAAAAACATCAACGACTTTAGTGTGGAACAGATGTATACCAGGGTGAGTTGTAGTGGGGACGCCCTGTACACTGAAGCCCTGCCTGAGACCCGTTGTATTGTTTCCAAGGTCGCCAGCATTGGCTGTGATTCGGCTCCCTCTTAAAAATCCTCTGGAAACAAAGAGTGTATGACTGTCCATGAGAGCAGCCTCACATGATGAGCACCTGTTTAGATGTGGTGAATGGCTTCATGGAGGCCTCCAGGGCAATCTGATAGTCCTTCAGAGGGACCTCTGTGCAGGCTGGAGCCCTCAGCTGCCCCTTATGAATAAGATCACACAGGTTCAGAATCATCCCAGAAAATCTGTCCTTATCTGCATGGGAAAGAGAAGAGAGTAATCCTGCTCCTTCCAGAGCGGAGGGTGAACAAGACCCACAGCGCCCCCCAGAGGAAATGAGACAACTGACAAGCAAAGTGAGTTGGTCTTGGCTGCCTAGCAATACAACACAAGGGAGTGGAATTTGGGTGTGAAGCTCCCTGGGACAGCAGCTCGGTATAGGGGCAGGTGGCCTCAGTTTCTTCAGCAACGCCTTCCACACTTAACACACACAGCAGCATTCCCTGGCTTTGGAGGGGAATGCATCCAGTTTATATGGCTGGCACAAGGCAGATGATCCCACACGACTCCCTTGTACTGACTGCAGGATTGCCAAGTAGGACAACTCATTTATTCCGATGAGAGGGGAGACTGGCCCCTATGATCTTTCTTTCCTTCACTGTTATGCTACTCGTAGATAACTAGCATCCTGTTTGATTGCCTGGCCTGCTCACTACTCCAGATTACCTGCCACTTGCACTGCAGCTTGGTCAGCAACAATTGGTGCCCACTGCTTTGAACTTAAGGCTGTCTCTAGGTAGCTTCTGCCCGGTCCACACAGCCTCAAAGCAGAAAGGGCCTGAAACATGTAAAATACCTGACTCTTTTTACATTTTATTAAGTGCTGAGCAAATTCAGAGTAGAGCTGAGTCAACTCAACACTGCAGTTTGTTGCATTTGGTCAGGAAACTGCACTAACAGGTGCTTCTATCCCACTCTGCTGAGGCCACTCCCTGGATTAATGAAGGAAACTCTCTGGGTCAAAACTTGTCACCATTTTCACTCAACTTGTTTTCTGATGTCTAGAAACCCAGCTAGCAAAACAGTTATCTGCTCTTCAGGCGCTGAGCGTGAGGGCTGCTTTGTCAGGATTTCCCCAAAAGAGCGTTTGCTCAACTAAAACCTGGCGATTCTTCAGGATGTGTTCTGGGCTCAGTTTCTAAGGCTGCCCTAAGAGCAGGGATGAGAGAAGCATTAACTCGTTGCCCAGATGGGACAAGAACACAAGTACTCAAGTGCTAGTTCCTGTTCTGACAATGACTCCTTCTGTGGCTCTGAACCAATCACTCCACATCTATGCCTCCAATTGCTCACCAAGAGAAGCAGGGACAGTGCTTACTTTCCTCTGGGAAAAGGAGCCCTTAAGAGAACATGTTCATACTTCAATAGATTTCCTCTGGGCTATAGCCTCATGGAAATTATCTTCAACTTACTCTGGGCTTGGTCTTTCTTCCACTGGGTCATCCAAAACCCACGAAGCTTCACATCCTTAAAGATGAATGCACTCTGTAGAAACAAGGCGAGACACACTATGATTCTAGGGGAAACTATTTACAATGTGCATTCTTCAGTTAGCATATTTTGCTACACCCGGGCCATAGGAAAGAGCTTTATAAATTCACTCAGACAATTCAGATTCTCTTAAAACCACCTTTACACAACACTTGCAAAACCTTATTCTCCTTCACAATGTGCTGGACTGTAAATACGAGATAAGACCACAGTTTGGTTCTCTCAGAAGTTATCACATTCTTGCGAGAGCTGTCAGAACTGCAAACTAACACTGTCCATTGCCTGTTTTGTGGCAAGACATTTTCAGGCTCTCTTGATGTCCATCTGGCCCCAAATTTAAAAATTCTCTTCGATAAAATGTTCTGCGTGAGCAGTGAGTCCCCACAGCCAGGAGAGCAGAGGTTAACAATCGTTCTGATCTAGCAAGAGATGCCTTAACTACTTATTCCAGGTCACAACAGGGATTGCCATGGGGAAGATCTGCTCTACGTTTGCACCTTAGAAGGCCACTTTTGCAATGAGGATTTGCCTGGCAGATGCTGCGGTGATAGCTTGCAATGGCTGGGCCAGTCACACACGCCAGGGCCAGTCACTTCATAAACATTGCCAGGAGTGGTACCAACACCCACCCAAACCCCATAAAACTAACAAGAATTAACTCATTCCTGGCACACTTCAACCAGTGGGACATTGGCTGTGGTGTTCAAGTGGCACATGGAGGTAGCACTGGAGCCCTGGGAGGTCCAGGATGCACTTCATCCAGTCACTCATAATGGGAGCAATGCTGCCCGCATGGGAACTGAGGAGGAGTTAGGGGACCATGTATAGATGTGGTGAAGCCAACCCTGTTGGGCAGCCAGTTGCCCACAGCGGATGTTATGCCAGGAATGTTTTGGCATTGTGGAATAGGGGCTTTCTGATGTGACTACAGAGAACGTGTCACAAGCATCTGTTACTTACCACAGGGACAGTCACAGGCTGTTTTGCCATCCCGCCATATGTAACCATGGTCCCCTTCTGTCTATATGGATAATCAGGTGTCAGATAATTAATGATTTCGCCTAATAAAGATCTTCAACAAGACCTGCTTTCCTTCTTTAGTTCTGACCCCCGATACAGATGCTGGTACACAGGGGCTTTTTCAATTATATTGCTGAACAGTTACTTTGTTATTTGCTCAATTTGCTTTTTGGCTTCCCCCTCATTCTCCAAAGAGCCATTAACTGAAATGCTGACCCAGAGTTAATGGACCCCTCCCAATGCAAAAGCCACAAGACACCGAGCAAGAGACTGTATACTGCCCTCATAGCTGGACATGACCTTCTATTCTTACTAGTCTTCAGAGGTCTGTTGCCATGTGTCATTAGAAAGGAAACTTCTGCAGAGTTGCTTTAAGTCTTAGATTTCACTCACTGTATTGCCCAAGAAGCCCCACTTTTAAACAAGAAACTCATACTCAGACTTTATGGTCAGAAGGGATCATCGTGACCACCTAGTCTGACCTCTTGCATGCGCAGGCCACAGAACCTCCCCCACTCCTGAAATAGTCCCCTCACTTCTAACTGAGCTACTCAAACCAGGGTTTAAAGACTTCAAGTTACACTGAATTCATCATTTACACTAGTTTAAACATGCAATTGAACCATGTCCCATGCTGCAGAAGAAGATGAAAAACTCCCAAAGTTTATGCCAATTGGACCTGGGGAAAATTCTTTCCTGACCCCAAATATGGCTATTAGTTAGATCTTAAGCACACGTGGACAAAACCCATCAGGCAGATACCTGGGCAAGAAATCTCTGTCGTAAATAAGAGCTCTCCCCATCTAGTGTCCTGTTTCCAATCACCGTGGATTTTGGCTACTGGCAGTCAGTGATGAGCCACATGCCACTGAAGGCCATTCTGTAACACCATCCCCTCTATAAACTTATCACACTCAGTTGTAAACACAGCAGGGATTTTTGCTCTCATTGCTCCCCTTGGTGGTCTGGAAGCTGGTCTGGAATTTCACTCCGCAGATGGCTAGAAACCCTCACCTAATTTTGAGCCTAAATTTCTTGATGGGCAGTTTACATCCATTTATTGACCTGGTCCTGACTGCTACCCCCAATCTCGACAAATCAATTCTTTGAACAGGTACTTCTCTGAGTGCAAATACAACAACAACACTTACTGGATGTGGCGCAGCATGTCAGTGGTACTTTTTCCTCCAACGCAATTCAGAGCTAACCGGGGCTTTGGGATTTTCTGAAAGAGTCCATGTTTTATAGACAAAATAGAGGTTCAAGTGAGATTTTTTTTGTCCATCAAGAAACTTTTAATGGCCATATTTTGAATTCCAAGGTTATTGTCTCTTGGGGTTAGAGCTCTGACTGCTGAGGGAGGCAGGTTCATGTGCTTCAGCCCGAAAGTTTGCTCAAACCAAGGGCAGGTCTAGAATCATCCCAAAACTAAATCAAACTAAAAAGCAACTTTAAAAGCGATAAAAAGAAGGAGATTATTATTTTACTCCAACGGAACTCACTGCCAGAGGATATGATTGAAGCCAAGTACCTAGCAGTTTTAAATGATATTTATATGGATTAATGAGACATTCACTTAGAAGAGAAAATAAAGCAAGGGATATACACTCATGATTTTAGGGAATAAGGCTCTGACCCTTAAAAGATATGTATGCTCTTAGCTTCCATTTATTTCAACGGAAGTTAGGAGCCCAAATACCTTTGAGAATATGGGCCTCAGACAACTGTCCATATGCCCAAGGACTAGGAAAGAGTTTCCCCTAGGGGAAGTTTACTCCCTAGTTGTCCCTAACAGGATTCTTGCACCTTTCCCTGCAGCATCTAGTTTTGGCCACTGGGCTGGATGGATCCCAGTCTGATCCAATTTGGCCATTCAGATATTCCTGTGTTGTCTCTGAATCCTGGGAACTAGCTTCCTGCCTCCCTTCTAGGATTCTTCTGTCTGGAGTGCTCAGCAGTACAGTACCTTAAATAAGTCTTGCATCTCGGGCTTTCTCAGCATCTCTTCTGTGATGATGTGGTCCGCACCAAGGGACTTCAGTCTGTGTACCAGCTCCTGGAGGTTGGGTCTGGGCAGGAAGGACAAAAAGACTGGCAGAAATAACTGGCAAGATAGACAGAGCTCTGCAGGGCTCTTTGGCCAAGTCAGGCTGCCACTTTGAAACGCCGCATGCAGCCTGGGGTCCCCAGCTGGCCCCAGGCTGCACATGGTGTTTCAAAGTGGCAGTGCTACATGGAGCCTGGGGTCAGTTGGGGACTCCCTTGCTGACCCTAAGCTCCATGCAGTGCTGTCACTTTGAAATTCTGCATGGAGATTGACCTTGGGCTCCCCGCAGCATTTCTAAGTGGCAGTGCCATATGGAGCTCAGTGTCAGCCCAGGCGCTGCCGCTTTGAAATGCCATGGGAAGCATGGGGCCAGTGGGCTTCAGTGCCCCATTAGCCCTCTGCTCCCCACAGCGCTTTTGCCTTTGAAGTGTAGCAACAACCCTGAGGCCTTATCGACTAATCGAATAGTGGATGCAAATTGCATCAACTTTTCAATTAGCCAAATAATGAAAAGTTTACATCCCTAGGTCTAATCTCTCACTTGTGCTCCAGGATAAGCAAACTGGGCTCAGCCGAAGCCATGTTTCCTTCCATAAACAAGCCTCTTTTGGGGGATTTCTCTCCTTCCTTCCCTTGTCCTGTTATTAACTGGCCACCTCTCTCCGGTCTCTGTCCCCTAGTTTCCTCCACTGGCTTCCTCACCCTCTGTATGAGCTAGGAGTCCCTCAGCCTCACCTGCAAGGCTCTGTATGGTGCCACCCAACCTTCCTCTCAGCCTATTTGTAGACTGGAGACAAAAACTGATGCATGTTCTGGAATGGTGATCCTCTTAGTCCCTACCTCTTTCCATACCATAATTCCAGCAGGTGGGTTTCCCTCATGAAGATTCACATTAGATTAGTTAAAGTGAAACACTTGAGACAGACCGACACACAAACATCTAAATGGAGCTACCCTCAATGGGCCACAACACAACCTTGAGGCCCATCTCCCTCAAGTCCAACAGAGAATCCCTTCTCCGCCCACTGAGAATCTAACTCAGACATGCAGAGGAGAATGAAAGGAAAGGGAACCAAAGAGGCCAGGATAAAGCAAACAGAGTTGTTAAACCAGGACAATTTTAACAAATGAGCTAGCTTGTAAGTCTCTAAAAACCAGTGCCCATCATACACTCACCTATTGCGGATCACATTGATTGTTTTGATGCCTAAAGCTGCTGCAATCTGAATAACAGCCTGTCCCACGCTACTGTTGGCTCCATTCTGGATGACGGAATCACCTGCAGTGAAACAAACCCACATGCTCTCTGGCTTCACGCAGGTTTAATGCTAGAGAAAGGTCCATGCTCAGTCTTCAGGGCTGAGAACATGATCAAGAACAGGTACAGCACAGACTGCTGCGGGGCAATGCTTCCTGTCCTGGCACCGTGGCTCATCCCTACTTGGAAGGCCACCCATAGGAGCAAGGAAATAATTCCACTGTTTTGAGAGCCAACAAGGGAGGCTGCTAAGTGCTAGATGAGGTCGACAGCGCTATTGGGTTTTGATGCAGAGATGTTTCCAAAAGCTGAACTAAGCTAAACCAACTGCTTTCATATGGGTCCTCGGATGGAAACAGCCTTTTTACCACTACAACTAAAAAACTACAACTGAAAGGCTTAATTTCATCACAATACAGTCATCTGAGAACTTCATAGACACATTTATTAAGACTTGGTTGGAACGGCTTTGATTTATACTCAGCAATCTATTATAAACTGAGGCTTATTCCTCCTAGGCTTGCCGGAAGGACTTGCCTCTGACCCAGAACCTTGAAAGCACATGATACTGATCCTAAAATTTGCCCCCCATATCAAATCATTCTTTCAAGTACTTTACAAACACTCCTTTAGCCTCAGCTGGTAAGCACCCTAGGCAGAGTCTGTGACAGGGTATCTAAACCCTATGCTGACAGCGATACAGTAGAATAAGACGGGAAAAATAAAGTCTAGTTTGCCCATTCTCTGGCACCCGGAGGAGAGAATGGTTAGGTAAGGAAGGGTTAGGCCCATTTGGGGACAACTAGGCAACATGGTTCCTAGAAAGAAAGGACTGGAGAGCAAAAGGGAAAAGGACCCAGCAGAGAGGTGGTTGGGCATTTTCTCTCTGGAATAGGAATTACTGAGGCAGGAAGGAGTCTGTTCCCTGAAAGAAGAGGCAAGCTGGTGAGATGGAGACTCTGCAGTTCAAGTTAAGCCAGGCCACCAGAGACTAAGCCTTCAGAGGCAGCTGAAATAGAAGATGCAAAGCCTGAGAGGGGGTGAAGATCCGCAAAGAACAGAGATGAGTGAGAGTGGACAAGTTTCCATTCTTTTAAGTGTGGATGCTGTTACTCTGAAAAGGTGGGACTCATAGGGACCAGGCTAGAGGGAAATGTCACCAGCAGACCACAGAAGTCCAGAGAAGGAGGGCGAGGCAGAGGGGCTGAAATGCTGCATCTCAGTAAGAGGTAGTGTTCTAAAATAGCGAGTTATGAGCAGGCTCACCGATGGGGCGGACATGGGGGGCGAAGGGGACTGGGCCCAGTGACTCAAAGGTGATGGTAGCTGGAGCTCCAGGCCCTTTAAATCAGTGCCAGAGTTCTCTGTGCTCCATGTGGCTCTGAGAGCCAAGGAGGTGGGGCATGCAGTCTGGGCTGGCTGCCCTCTCTGCCCCGCCCCGAGACCCTGCCTCTTCTGGCAATGTGCAGCACCACCTCCCCTCACCTTGCCCAGGGCCTGCACAGGTTGTTGGCTCCCTTAGCTATGACAGGGACCATTTCTCTGGCTATGTTTATGCAGAACTTAGCACAATGCGGACCTGGTCCATGAGCATCACACTATAAATAATAAATAATTCTGAAACAGCAGGTAAGAAACCTAGTGGCAACTTGCCAGAGGTCATGCAGCCAGTGGCAGAGCTGGGGATAAAACCCAAATCCCTATTCCAGGCATGGCCAACCTGTGGCTCGCGAGCTACATGCGGCTCTTCCCCCTCCTCCCGCCCCATCAGTGCGGCTTGCAGCGCCACCCCCGAGGCTCATGAAGCCGCCCCCATGCTCCCTGAAAATGGCCCATGCCTCCTGGCTCCCCCGTGTTCACCGGGGCAGGGGAACTGTCCGGATCAAAATGGCAGATCAAATATGGCGGCCGCCAACAGGCGCCAGCTGAGGCCAAAAAGCCTCAAAAAGCCTGGGGGCTCCTTTTCTTCTTTTGGGAGGGGGGTCCTTTTTTTTCCCCCCTCTACAACTTTTTGCTTTGGCTCTTCGTGCTGGATCCACCTGGATCTTGGCTCTTCATCTAGAACAGGTTGGCCATCCCTGCCCTATTCTAACTACTCAATATTGGTACTTTCATACAGAAGAAAATCGAGCTTTATTTACGTGCATGGATAAACTACTAATTAGAAGGAATTTCTGATTCTGTTAATTGCTCAATGATGGGATGCTCCAGGAGAGTGTAAAAGTCAGCTACATGTTAAACAAATTAGAGGGTGCAGTTTAAGAGACGTACCTGGCCCCAGGGTCTCAAAGTCAACCAGCATCCGATAGGCTGTGCAGGGGTTGACGCTCAAGTTGGCAGCACACAGCAAAGGAATGTCCTGTGGGAGTTTCACCAAGGTGTCTTCATTGAACACTGCATCAGTTCGCCACGTTCCTGGTTGAAAGGACAAAGCTTATTCAAGCTATGAGAAGCATTAGAAAGCTGCAGGCAAGTTGAGCAAGTAACTGATCGGGCAAAAGTTTTCAGACCCAATAAGACTGGAGAGAGAAATGTGACCTTGAGGTCCAAGCGCAGGCTAGGGAGGCAAGACTCCTGTATCCCAGTCCTGGTTTGGACACAGATTCCATCTCTTGCTTTGTGCAAGCCACTTGAAGCTTGATTTTCCTGAGGTGCTAAAGTCCCTTTCTACATGGTTAATGCAGCTCTCTAATACATCTTCTCTGGTGTGCAGTGAATGAGACAGGACACTGCAGCTGCCTTTATTAGCTTGGCTAGCACAACTCATAACTATTTAGGAATCTGTCCCTCCTGTGTCATTTTTATTTTTATATGTCATGTTCTACATTTATGTGCAACAACGGAAAAATTAAAGTTGTAAGGACAACTAATCATAGAATCATAGGGCTGGAAGAAACCTCAGGAGGGTGAGTCCAGCCCCCTCCCAAAACAGAAAGCTGCTTTAAAACGGAACATTTAAGGTGGCTAATTAGCAATGATGCAACCTGCCTATCATTGACAACCAAAATTATAAAAGTAGGGTTTACTATATACCACCAAATCAGGAAGAGAAGGTGGAGGATGAGGCAATTCCGGAACAAACTACACAAGGCCCGGTAGTAATGGCCAACATTAACTACGCAGACATCTGTTGGAAATGTAATGCAGCAAAACACATTTCCAGCAAGTTCTTGGAATGTACCAGGGAGAATTTTTTGTTTTAGAAAGTGAAGGAAGTAACCAGGGAGACAGCCATTTCAGACTTGATTCTGACCAATAGGGAGGAACTGGTTGTGAATCTGACAGTGGAAGACAATTTGGATGAAATTTCATGATGCTAAGGAAAGGCAGGAGTGAGCAGCACAATAAAGATGATGGACTTAATCCTCCTCCCAGTTTTTAACAAACTCAGAACTGGTAGATAAAGTCCCATGAGAAGAGTAATGGAAAAGAAGTTCAGGAGTGTTGGCATTGGCATTTTCTCCACGAGAGAAAGGCACAACTGAAAATTATCCTGATGAACAGGAAAGATAGGAAGAGCTGTAAGAAGCTAATGTAGCTCCCTCATGAGCTCTTTATGACCGGAAAATCAAAAAGAAAGCTACAGAAATTGGAAACATGAACAAATTGCTAAGAAGAAATACAAAAGAATCACACAATCCAATGGGGACAAAAATCACAAAGGCTAAAGCACAAAATGAAATACACCTAGCAAGGGATATAATAGGCAATAATAATAAGAGGATCTTTAAATAATTCAGGAGCAAAAATTAAAAAATAAAATTGTTTTTAAAATGTAGGTCTTTTATTTAGTGTGGAAGGAGAACAACAAAGCTGAGGATTTTAATGCTTATTTTTGGTTAGTATTCATTGCAGTTAATGGTGATCAGATAGTTAACACAATTAATATTAACAACAAGGGGGTAGGAACACAGGTCAAAACAGTGGAATAACAGTTTAAAGAATATTCAGCTAAGTTAGATGTATACGAGTAAGTACAGCTTGATAAAATTCATCCTACAATACTTAAGGAACTGATAGCAATTACTTATGAGAACACCTGGATTTTACTGGAAACAGCCTGAGTACAGAGAATATGTACTACATTGGAAACTTCCCGTAATCTTTCAGAGAAATGATTTTTTTTGAAAGTCCAAAAAGTTCGTGATTTTAAGTGACAAGAGCCCCTTCATTTATCTCTGAATTAATCTAATATTCATTTTTGCCTTCAAATATTTACCAACTCCCATTATGGCTTATGTAAAACAGGTACACTTGATTCAGCAGAATGTTCTTAATGCCCTTCCCCCTCAGTGGATTGTTTACCTTCCTAATTCAGTAGAAAAGCTATTTAAAATGAAACTGGAACAGAGCAAATAGAATTGGCAAAAGGTGGGCTACTCTGGCTTTTCTGGCCAAGAGACATTTGTTTTGAAAACCCCCACTTTTTTTATTTAAAGGAGATGACAGCAGCTAAACATAATAAACTTGTCTATATCACGCTTGCCATGTAAAAGCCTTTGTACAGATAACACGAAGGAATAATGGAACACAGCTCTTCTGGGGAGGAATGTGATGCAGTAACCCTACTAACAAGTCAGGATGCAAGTAAAAACAACATCTGGTTTATGATATAGAAAATAGAATTTAAAATGGAAAATGGTGCTAATGCTCTAGTCTTGCAAAAGAGTCCTGGGAACTTCCATTATTATGAGTGGTCTTAATGACTGATGTGTTGACTCTCAGGTCAAAATTCAAAATGATCTGGACAAACTAGAGAAATGGTCTAAGGTTTAATAAGGACAAATGAAAAGTTCTCCACTTAAGAAGGAACAATCAGTTTCACACATACAGAATGGGAAGTGACTGTATAGGAAGGAGAACTGCTGAAAGGGATTCAGGGGTCATAGTGGATGACAAGGTAAACATGAGTCAACAGTGTGACACTGTTGCAAAAAAGGCAAACATGATTCTACAATGCAGTAACAGGAGTATTATGAGCAAGGCACGAGAAGTCATTTTTCAGCTCTACTCTGCGCTTATTAGGCCTCAGTTGGAGTATTCAGTGCACCACATTTCAAGAAAGATGTGGAGAAATAAGAGACAGTCCAGAGAAGAGCAACAAAAATTATTAAAGGTCTAGAAAACATGACCTGTGTGGGAAACTGAAAGAATTAGGTTTATTTAGTTTAGAAAGAAGAGAAGACTGGGAGGGGACATGACAGCAGTTTTCAAGTATCTAAAAGGGTGTTACAAGGAGGAGGGAGAAAAATTGTTCTCCTTGGTCTCTGAGGATAGGACAAGAAGCAATGGGCTTAAATTGCAGCAAGGGAGGTTTAGGTTGGACATTAGGAAAAACTTCCTAACAGTCAGGGTGGTGAAACACTGGAATAAATTGCCTAGAGGTATTGTGGCATCTCCATCACTGGAGATATTTAAGAGCACATTAGACAGACACCTGTCAGGGATTATCAAGACCATGCTTGGTCCTGCCATATGGTTAGGGGACTGGATTCAATGACCTCTCGAGGTCCTTCCAGTGCTAGGATTTTATGATTCACAATAATTTGTGCTAACTTCCGAATCACCAACACTACTCCTTGCCACATCTGGATTTTCTCTGGCCATCTCCCATATAAGCAGATCAGCACAGTCTCTTCTGAGCTTTGAAAACTGAGCTCATAACCTGAGTCAGTATGGCTGCATAGAATACAGAGTTTTAAACCCTTAAAATAAAATTAAAAAAAAAGAGACCAAAAAGATTAGAAGCAGCATAAAAACAACTATGAAATTGAATGCCTTGTGCAACTCCACTGGTTACACAGATGCTTCTCATTTGAGACAATATAACCTATTACATTTGCAATTTGACTAATATTGTGCTAAATGGATTCCAACTGCTGCTTCCCTCGCCTGGAACGTTCTCTGATGGAGTTTTTTGAGGGTTTTTTTAATCACATCTGATTACATGTAATTGCTGTAACTAAGCTATGTACATGACTGAGGCTGCACCAAGCTAAAACAGCACTTTGGAGAGTAACGATTTTGCTGCAAGATGCATTATCTCCAGGTGTTTAAGATCTCACAGCCATTCCCTTCAGTGTTAAACTAGGAGCTCATCAGGCAAAGCACATGGGTGCAAGCTGTAGAGGAAGGATGATTTGTGATTAGGACAGAACACTGGGGAGAGCTGTATCCAATCCCAGCAACACTGGGAGTTTCCTGAGAAAGAAGGTAGGTGAAATAATCTTTCTTTTCTTGGAGCAACTTCTTGAGCCTACACAGAGCTCTTCTTCAGCTCGGAGAAAGGTACCCAGAGTGTCACAGCTAAATACAGGCCCAAAGAGGATACCATTCAAGGTAAAATGGCCTGTTAAGACCCCCAAAGTAACAGGACAAAAAAGGTGGGTTAATGGGTTACAGATTGTTGTAGCATGCCCATAAACCCACTGTCTTTATTAAAACCATGATTTTTAGCATCTACTTATTGTCCTGTGTGATTCCAGACATATAACTACAGTGGAAGTTTGAAGTGTGCAGTACCTCTGAAAATTCACTCTGTGCCTCAGTTCAAACCTCTCTGAAGTGGAGATAGTACTGTCCTACCTCATAGGAGTTTTGGAGGATGGATTAATTAATGTTAAGGTCACAGAAGTTTAGATGCGGGCAGATGGGGGAGGCAGCTCCCAGGAGCAGGTGTGCATGGGGAGCAGGTTCTTAACTCGGCTCCCCACGCTTACCAGCAGTCCAGCTCCCATGGACCCCACCTCCACCCCATGCTGCTGCTTCTGATTCATCAGTTGGCTCATTAGTTAACCATTTACACTTTCACATCCCTAAGCCAAAGCTTACAGGCAATCATCTAATGGGCAGAGCAGGGGAATGCAAAGCAGAAGTCTGGGGTCTAGACTCAGTTCTGCTCTGTGACTGATTCACTGGGCTAAGTCAGTATCTCACCATGGCTCAGTTCTCTCCTGAGTCCATCTGTAAGGAGAGATACTTATCTACCTCACTAACAGCTGTACAACACTGAGATATGTAGATTAGCAATGCCAGAGAAAGGCCAATGGACAGATCCTGAGTGGAAGAAACTGCCATGAAGTCACTAGAACTATGACGATTTATTCAAAAACAAAAACACTCACCAAATGCTGCATCTGCTAGGATAACCCAATCCCCAGGCTTCAGAGAAGTCACGTGACTGCCAATTTCCACCACTTGTCCAACACCTTCATTCCCTCCTACTGCAGGCAAGTCAGGGAGAAGGGCGTATGTCCCTGCAGGAGAAGCAGAAATGTCACTGCATTTTTTAAAAGGAACAAACTGCAAGCATCAGAGGGGTAGCCGTGTTAGTCTGAATCTGGAGAAGCGGCGAGGGGTC
>JANRFK010002918.1:4872454-4886194 GCA_030068395.1 Apalone spinifera | reverse complement strand
AATCCCAACTAAATCAACCCAGCCAGGGCTTTGTTAAGCCAAGACTTAAACACCAGCACCCTGCTCCACCAGCACCCTGCTCCCTCCCCTTGGCCAGGCACCCACTGTTTAAGTGGGTGGAGACTCCACTACTTCCCTAGGTAACCCATTCCAGTGCTTAACCACTCTCCAGTGCTGCCCCAGCAGATCCCACCAAGCTGCTACCACTACTCACCTTCTGTTCCATGGGTGTTGCTCTGCAAATGAGGAGGGCAGATCTTCTGAAAAAACTTCTTCCAAAAGAGAGCATCTACACAGCAAAAGCACATTGAAAAAGTGATCTGCTTTTTCAAGAGAGCGTCCACACTGATTGGACGCTATCTTGCATATAAGGCCACCCGGAACCACTTCAGCCAGGGCTTTAGGTCACCAGTTCAGGGGTGGCCCGTGGATGTAGGCAACCTCAGCAGTTGCCTAGGCAGTTTAACGCAGCGCCCAATGATGACATCATGCCATTGAGGGCTAAGGAGGTGGGGGCGCCGATCACACATTCCACCTAGGGCGCCAGATCTCCTCGAGCCACTCCTGCACCAGTTGCTTCCAAGTGCTGGTGCCGGAGCTTAGCTGAGACACGTGCTAAATGGGACCCCCCTGGACAGCTGTTTCTCTGCTTCTGCTGCCTGCTTACCTACCTCTCCGAGGGACAGCAAAGCTCTTGCAGTGCCTGCTTTGGTTGCCCAACTTTTTTAGATGGCACAGCTTTTATCTTTATGCCATGGAGCAGGAGCTGCCCTTGGGGCCATGCTGCAGTTTCTGCAGTAGTTTGTGCAGGCTGCCTTCCTGGACCTGCATGAGCTCAACTAAGAGCTCATTCTGGAGACTCTCCCTGTGTGCAGGAGCAAGACCCATGCAACCACACCCCACAGTGGAGAGACGGTTTTGGAGGCTGGACACCAGTTCCGACTGGTGGAACCACCTGGTCATGAAGCGGTGGGATGACCAGCAGTGGCTCCAAAACTTCCGCATGCAGAAGGCCACCTGCCCTCCAATGACATGACACCCACCTGCAGCCCGCCATCCCCCTGAAAAAGCGGGTCGCAATCACCATCTGGAAGCTCGCCACTCCAGACAGCTACTGGTTGGTGGGCAACCAGTTTGGTGTGGGGAAGTCCACCATCGGGGCCCTCCTCGTGGAGGTAAGGCACTCTGGGGCTGCAGTCCCTGCATGGGGGAGAGAGTTCTGGAAAAGGGGGTCCCTAGGGAAAGAGGGGGGATCAGGAGTTGGGAGGGACTCAAGGGGGGAGGAAGCCCCATCCCTGGGGGGTTGTGTCATTCCATCCTCATACAGCCCTGCTGCTGTGGGGCTGGCCTCATTGGGGGTGGCTCCACGGGTTTTGGGGAGAAGGGGAGGGGCGGGCACCTCCCAAGGGCTCAGGAACTCCCTCTCATTCTCTGTTTTGTGTATTTTTTGGTCTCCTTCTGCAGGTGGTGAGGGCCATCAACTCCATCCTGCTGTTCAGGGTCATCCGCCTGGGACACCTGGACCCGATTGTGGCTGGATTTGCTGCCCCGGGGCTCCCGAACTGTGGGGGAGCCATAAATGGGACCCACATCCTGATCTGCGCACCTGTACATTGAGAGGCCCAGTATACCAACTGGAAGGGCTACTTTTCAATGGTGCTGCAGGCCCTGGTTGACCACCATGGAGAGTTTACAGACATTTTTGACAGGTGGTCGGGCAGGGCACATGATGCCGACATCTTTCATAACTCCAGCCTCTATGGCAAGCTGGAGGCAGGCACATTCTTCCCCTGCCATGACTTTGCGACTGGGGACGTGCAGATGCCACTGTACATCCTGGGTGATGTGGCCTACCCCCTCATGCCGTGGTTAATGAAACCATATACCAGCCACCTGGACCCTAGGAGGGACCAGTTTAAATCCCACCACAGCTGAGCAAGGATGCAGGTGCAGTGCGCCTTCGGCCACCTCAAGGCGGGGTTCAGGAGCCTCCTGACCCGCCATGATGTGGGGGAGCACAACATCCCCTAGGTGGTCGCAGCGTGTTGTGTCCTCCACAACATTGTGGAAAGAAAAGGGGAGGCTTTCCTCTTGAGGTGGGGGCCAGAGGCCAGAGGGGAGACCCTTTCGACTAGCTGCGGACAGCTGCCATCCGCCAGGCCGGGATGCGCATCCGGGAGGCCCCAAGGGAGAGGTTCTCTCAAGGACCCCAGTAACTCTCCCCACTAGGGGCCTATGCCTTGCTGTATTTACCTGCATTTCTGCAGGCTCAGGCATTCGCAGCTCCCATTGGCCGGGTCCCCCAGCCCTGGGGCTCTTCCCAGCTGTGTGTGTAAAGGGGCTGGGAGCTGAGGGGCAGTTTCAAATACCCGCGCCAGCAACAGGAGTGGAGGGAATAGCACTGCGGCCTTTGCCATGGCACCAGCCAGAGAAGCAGCTGTCCCACCGTTCCCGCCTCCAGACTGGCTGGGGAGCGGGGAGAGCGGAGGGCTGAGTCTGTTCTCGGGACTGCCCTGCACTTCCACTGAAGTTGGGGGGCAACGTCCCCAGCATGCCCCTGCTCTGCTCATGGGCTTGTGGAACATGGGGAGCACCAGAGATCCAGGATTCAGCCCTGCCACTCCTGGCTTCAGCTTTGAGGGGTAGGGTGGGATCTGGACTTCAGCCCCTCAGCTCCTGCTTTCTGCCATGCAGGGGTTGCCAGGGTTTGTGGCTTCAGCCTTTGGGGCAGAGGGGTGCCAGGGACTGTGGCTTCAGCTGCGGGGAGGGGGTGCTGGGGACCAGGGCTTCAGCCTGGGCAGTGTTGGGGCTTCAGGGGGTGCTGGAGATCAGGGCTTTCAGCCTGAGAGCACAGGGAATTCGGAGTGGGAAGAGCCACCAGGGATCAAGATTTCAAGATTGTGGCTTCCGTCTTGCAGTCTGAAAGGGCTGGCAGCCCCCCTCCCGCTCCCCGCTTTAGGGCGCACATGGGGAGGGGTGGCGCACACCTCACTCACCTCCACACCCTTGCTCCTCCAGCACACTCAGGCTGTCTCTCCGTATGCTGGTTGCCTGTCTTTCTGCCTCTGCACCCTGCCTGAGAGCGCCCCCTGCGGGCCACCGGCTGCTGCATTCACCTGCCAGCCACAGAGGAGGCTCCAGCGGCTGCACTGACCAGACTGACCAGCTGGGGGCACACTGGAGCTGAAAATAGGGGACAAGTCACACATTTTTTAAAAGCATTTGGGACAGCTGCAAGCGGCTTAAATACAGGACTGTCCCGTTAAAAGCGGGATGGATGGTCACCCTAGTCTGAGTATAAGTTAACTAGAAATTGAGTAAGACCTCCAACTTTGGGCCTAGTGAGATTGCAAAGAACCAGTCAGTTACCAGAAGTACGGGTTGAAGTTTGAAGCACCCGTACTGACGTATAGACCAGTGTTTGGTAAAACCAGCTGCATGGGAGGAAGGATGGTCTGGTGGTTAAAGACTGCAAGACAATCTAGGTCATACCCACAGCTCTTCCACTAACTTGTGGTGTGGCCAGGCCTACTGATGGAGGAGCGGAGGGGAGGAGGTTGAAAGGGGACTGTTGCCCTGAGACCCAGCGATTCAAAAGGGCCTAGAGCTCCCAGCTGCAGCTACTACAGGCACAGTAACAGCAAAGTCCTGGGCCCTTTAAATTGCCACCAGAATGCTGCGCTGCACACTCTGGGCGGCTCTGAGGGCTGGCAGGGGGCCAGGAGAGGCATGACGTACTCTGAGCAGGGCTGAGGGCCAGCTGCACCAGCCCCGCCCCTTCCACTCAAGGCCCCACCCCTTCTGAGAGTGCCCCGCCTGCCTAAGGTGGGCGCCCCGCCTGCCTAAGGGCCCAGCATGTCCATCAATCTCCCTGGACGTGACCTTGGACAAGTCATGTCCCCTTTCTGGGCCTTAGATTCCGCAGCTGTAAAACTGGGGTAATGAGATTTACCTGCCTTAAGGAGTGTTATGAGGCTTAATTAATGTTTGTTGAGTTTGTTGGGATCCTCAATTAGAATATCCTAGAAAAGAGCCAAGTATTTTTATTAGAAAGGGATGGAGTATCTCAAAATGCAGCTTAAGTTGATAGCGAGGCTTAAAAAAAATACCATCCACATACAAAGGTTTTGCCAGGTTCACATGATGGACGGAGCTGTGTAGAACCAAAGTGCTGCAGGGGCAGAGACCAACTACTCTAGAGGTGCCCTAGGAATGATCTTTCTATTATGCCACGGCAGGGGGTTGGATGAAATATTGGCTGCATGAGGTGCACAGACACATGAGAGTAGCAAAGTGTTTTTCTCTGCCTCTCTGAGTGATGGCCCTGGATTCTGAAATGCGAGCTAGCTTTCCAGAGGTACCACAGTGAGGGACCGCAGAGGTGGTTGCGAGCTTTGATGGAGAAAGTAAAAGCAGGAACAGTTTCCTAATCAGTGAAAGTAACCCCCCACACCCCAAAACAGTTGGTGACAGGAGGCCATGTGGATGCATTTCTTCTTGAATTTATCTCCCAGCTCCATCCCCACCATGGCCCCTGAGCAGCAGCGCACCCCAGACCAGCTCATGTCCTGTCCCTATGTCACCTCCTGCCCTTTGATCATCTAGTCCAGGGGTGGGCAAAAGGGCCTCCGCGGTCTGGATTCGTCCCACCAAGCGGGTGGATCTGGCCCATTGAGGCCCTACTGCTCCCCCGCCCCCAGGCCAATTAGAACCTGGGGGTGGTGGAGCACGTGAAGCCTTCTCCATGCTGCCCCTGCCCTGCAAGCAGTGTGCGGTGCTTGAAAGCGCCGTGTGCTCCTGGCAGGGTGGGAGGAAGCGTCGTGTACTCCCCAGGTCTTCATTGGCCTGGGGGTGGGGGAGCGCATGAAGCCTCCTCCCGCCCTACCGGGAGCACATGGCGCTTTGAAGCGCCGTACACTGCTCGCAGGCGGGGGAGAGAGCTGAGGAGGCTTCGCACACTCCCCCACCCCCAGACCCTAATTGGTCTAGGGGCAGGGGAGCGAGGGAAGTCTCCTTCCACACCAGGGGCATGGGCACCTTGGGGAAACTTGGGGTGGGGACAAAGGCACTTCTTCACCCCCAGGCCAATCTTTGTCTGGGGGTGGGGAACCCGGAAATATCTTGGCCCCGCCCCGTTCTCTCGATGGCCCGCCCTTTCCGCTCAATGGCCCGCCCCTTCCTGTGCAGCCCGGGACCACTTCCAAAATTTTCGAAGAGCCCCCCACAAAAAATTATTGCCCAGCCCGGTCTAGTCGCTCGCTGTGAGTTTGTTCAGCCCCAGTGCCGGCAGCCGTGCTCTCTGTTGCAAGCCCCTTAGGATTAAATGGCAGCTCGGCATGGGAACATGTGACCCTTAGGGACAGGAGCAAAAGCCGCCACCGCCCGTCACTTCGAGCACTCTGCTGCAGAGGGCAAGAGCTTCGGACGGACAAAGCGGAGGGTAGCCAGGGCCCGCAGCCAGTGACGCAGAGCCTGCCAGCCTAGGAGACCAGCCCCTTTTCTCCAGGTTTTGACTCTCATTTCTCCCAGTAAGGCAGTTTCACAGACCGTGCCCCAGGGTCTCTTGCAGGAGCCTACCTGCCCCCTGCGGGGCTGACTCCCCCACTTTCTACCTGGAAGGTTAGGTGGGTCCCTCTACTCCCTGCCCCGGGAGCTGGCTTCCAGCAGGGCTGTGCTCTCAGGCCCCCAGCCTGGGAACCAAGGAACCTGCCTGGGAGGGAGCCCCAACCCCTCCTCAGCATCCTAGTCTTCTCCCAGCTCACTCTGGGCCACCCTTCAGCTGGGAGCAAGGCGAGCTGAGCCCCGCCCCCTTGACGGTTAGCTCCCCCTGTGCACCAATCCCAGACCTCGCTCCATCTCACCTTGTGTTGCCAGGGCGTTATCGTCTCTGTGATAGTGCTGCTGTTGCTGACGTGGTCTTACAGGAACTGGATGAACAGACTAAAGGAAACAGAGGCACTTGGCTGCTGAGCGATGCCTTTGCCACCGGCCTTTCGAACCCAACTGCTTTCCACATAGGGGTGTTTTTGCTCAATTGCACTGCGGCCTTTTCCTCTCCTGCAGCTCGTTTCCGTAGGGGCAGCTGTGTTGTGGGACCAGGCCTCCCCCTGGGTGTCATGGGCCCAGGCCTGCGTAGCCAGTGCAGTGGAGGGGGCTGCAAGCCGGGGAATCCCCCTGCAGTACTGGGGTGGGGAATGCTGTATCTTTCCCCATTCGGAGTTGCCAGGATGTAGATGGGCCCACCCTGAGCCAGTGCCCCCAGGCTGAACACACGCCACACGCTGGGAAGTTTGGGCTTTCTTAGGGGCCACCTCAAACTCCAGATCAAAGCCACCCTGAACACTTTCTGTAGCTACAATGGGGTTCCAAGAGGGGGGACTCTGGCTTGTTTCTATAAGAACCATGCCGAGGACAGTGTGCAACAGGGTCCAATCGCTTTCCGCTGGGAGTTTGGCTCGTGACATGAATGGCAATGGCAGCAGGTGCCTCGTGGGGTAGTAGAGAGAATACAGTAACTGCAAAGGTCTAACCAGCTGGGTCTCTATCTGCAGCTGTGGTTTGGTGCCACATCTGGCTCGCTTGCACCGCAAGCAGTAGGGGATCCTAACACTAGAGGGCAGAGCAATAGAAAGGAGACCTGAGGTTTAACTCCTGCCCTCAGATCTTCACTGCAGCATGCAAGGGGCTGATGATAATCTCTGTGTTGGCTTTGCAAAGCCGCTCACTCAGCAACCTTAAACTGTAACCGTTTCTGCATATAGAGGGTATTTGCAACCCTCCCTTCTGGGCAGCCCTAGTAAAAACCTTCTCTGGGCCAGGTCGCTGCGTGGTTATTGTGACCCCCCGGGGCTAGCCCCTAGAGCTTCTGAAGCACCTCCAGTGCTCGCCTGTGAGATGCAGGGCACTGGGCAGGTTATGGCACCTTAAGCCCCATAGTGACATAATGAATAATGTCTTACATGTATCCATCTTGCTCAAGTTCACACTGAAAACCCTGCTCCACCGTTCACCCAGCTGAAAAATGGCAGGTGCTCCAATTGGGGTAGGGTAGTCAAAGGGGATTGGACCGGATGCTGGATTGTGTGCTGCTGGCTGTGAAAATGACACACTTTAAACAATGCAGCTGCACTGCTGTAGTGCTTTGCTGAGAGATCTCCTGTCAGTATAGTTAATCCACCGCTCTAAAGGTACGTCTACACTGCAATGCTATTTTGCGATACCGGAGTATCCCGAAATAGCTATCCTGTGTCTTCACGGCAAGCTTGTTATTTCGGGCTCTCTATTCCGATGTCCCTGTAAACCTCATTCTACGAGGAGTAAGGGACGTTTCGGAATAGAGCTTTGTTTTGAAAATTGGCGCTGTGTAAACAAAATAAGCTATTTTGAAATAGCATCGAAATAAGATATGCAATTTGCATAGGTCAGATTGTATATCTTATTTCGAGTTATGGTGCAGTGTAGACGCTTCCTAAGAGGCAGTAGCTTAGCACTGTCCACAGGGGGATTTAGGTTGGTATAATTACGTCAATCAAGAGTGGGGATTTTTCACATCTCTGAGGGCATGCCTATATTGGGGAGTTATTTTGAAATAACAAGGTGAGTGTCCACTCAGCTCCCGCCAGCTGTCCCCCCCACCTCTGATCTCCCCTGGCCAGCCCCATTCTGCCTGACCCCACCCCACCGAACAGCCCTGCGTCCCGTTGGCCCTCCATCTCCCCCATCCAGCCCCGCTTCCCCCCCCCCCATTAGCTCTGCTTCCTGGCTGCCTCCCTTCCTCCTGGCCCTCTCCCCTTCCTCCCAGCCAGCACAGCTCCCCTCCTGGCCGGTCCCTCCTCCCCCCCCATGAAGTGTGTCCGGTATTTTTTTTATGACTACCTGATAACCCTATGTCTGGACTCTGAAACTGTTGGGCCTACAAGTTGTTATTTCTCCAAACTATAACACAATCTATATTCTAATTACTCCTAAGAGCAACAGTGTGATCATGCAGTGCTGATCTCTTTCTGTCTTTACATAAGATACAGACCCAAGAAGTTTGCCTGATGGATCTTTATTAAGGGCCTAGAAGCCTGTTTTTCCCTGCTAACCAGAGAAGGATGGCTGGCACAGTTATAGTTCTTTAACATTCATTCTCATACTAACTATTGAGCACATTACATAAAACATTATAAAACTCTGTGGTCTACAGACACAGAGATACAGCAGGAAAAGGATCCATAAAATAGGTTGTAGCCAGCTAGTGGGACAAAGGAGAGGGTTTCCAACAGGTTGCAAGACAGCCAAGTTTCCTTGTATTCTAAGGCATATAACTAAGGCTGTAGGAAAATCACAAGCCAAGACTGTGTTGTGGAAACTGCTACTTTAACACACACTGTGATTTCTTAAAGTTACCTCCTATTTGAGTGGTGTAAATTAAGACTCACTCACAGGCTTGCTATGAGTCAAATTTGACCTGGCCACTTCTCCATCAGAACAGAGAGGTGGCTGGACCAACTTTGAGGGAGGGGCAATACAACCCGGCACACCCACATTTGGCTTTGCACCTAAACCATAGTTGTAGCAAACAGCCACAACTTTTGAACCAAGAAATCACAAACAGCCTTAGACATGTCAGAGATGGTTTAGTTTTACTTGGGCCTATCTCAGCACAGGGGCCTGGACTTGCTGATCTCTCTAGCTCCCTTCCAGCCCCACATTTCAATGAGTCTGTGATTTTTGTAACCACTTTTCTCCTTGTAAATAAGTTACAGCTCCTTAGAAGCATGCTCCTCAGACTGAAAAGTAGGTGACAAGAGCTCTCCTGAAGCAGAAGCAGAGTTGACAGAGCTGCTGCTTTAGAATAATAATGATACAGAAGAGCAAAATTCTCAGACAAGTGTTGTGGCTAAATGCTTCCTTTGCACAGTTATACTGTCTGCTGAATTTCGTGTCTGCACATTTCCAGCTGAGTGGTTGGATTTGAAGTACTGAATTGTGTTAAAAACCCACCTTGAGTCCAAACCACAGGTCAGGGAAAAAAGCTGCTTAGTATGTTAAGTACATACAAGTAAAGGTATGTGTGGAGAGCTGTACATTAGCACCCTGAACGTTAATTAAACCATTTCACTTGTGAATCCAGTTCCTCTCTGCTCCTGTTCAGCATGCAAGAGGAATACGGCGTCTTTGCTCTGTGCAGTCCCAGCCTGCTCCAGATGCTGCCGTAGCTGAGTCTGGCTCAGAGATCTAACACTCCATTCCCTCTGCTTGCAGGAGATAACGGCCGTGTTTGCTCAGCTCCTGCACAGTTCTCTTGACCTGAGCTCCAAGGAAAGTTTGGTGGCGCTTGAAAGCTCTGTGAAGATCCTGCATTTTGAGGTTTCTTTTTGCAGGGTATGAATTTTGTTCGAGAGCTTAGAAGGGTGGGTACCATGTGTATGTTCAGGAAGAGTCCAATGGAAAACATTCCCAACTGAGAGAGTTTGATATCTGCACCTGGATCTTCTGGGCAGGCCCAAATTCCAGCAATGATCCCCATTGTTCCAGAGGGCTGAATTAAAATCCTGAATCCAAACACCCTCAACTTTTGGACCCAAATGTTGAGAAGTGCTTGTCCACAGCTGGCTGGCTACTATGCACACATATAGATATGTCCCTCTGCTGATACACTCGCACACACGCCTAGCTGTACCATGCCAATATGCCTGGATGCAGCTACGAAGTTAACTGCACTCAATCATTCTAGAGCACATGCAGGATTGCCGCCTCTTATGATTTTTATGACTAGTCTCACAATATATATAGTTTTCTTAAAGCCCAGCTCCTGAAACTCAGTGTCTCAGTTTTCTTTGCTTTAAAATATGTGTGCGGCTAGCCCTCCTGATTGTGGAGAAAAGCCTGAAATTGTGACCTGAATCTTATAAACCAAGAAGTCAAATAAAAAGAACACAAATGCTAATATTCTCTCTCTCTCTCTCTCTAAAAAAGCTTTTCCTGCCGGGCGACAGAATGACATTGTCATGTCATCCGCATCAATAGGCTCTCTCAGCGAAGTGAAAGTGGCCAGAGAGAGGGGGGTAGGCGAGCGTAGTGAGCAAAGTATGCAGTCCCTTCATTATTTTTCAGTCTAAAGATTTTTAAGTCCGCTTCATGACTTTTGGGGCCAGACTTAGGGATTTTGAATGCTGGGAGTTAGCAACATTTCACATGACCCTAGCTGTGCCAACCAGCTGGCTTATGCGTGACACTCTAAGGTGGCATTTTACATCCATTTAGAAAGTAACAAATTAAGATGCTAACTAGGGATGTAAAAATGTATTAAAACAGTAATCATGTAACTGGTCAAAATTCTATCAGTTACATGGTTAAGTGTATTACCTGGGGATGTAGAGATAGGGAGGAAAGGGTGCGGGAGGGCTCCCAGCTGCCAGTCCCGTGGGCTGCTGGCAAGATGGGCTTCTGACTGCTGCCCTCCCTCCCCTGAGGCTGCCAGACCTGCAGGCTCCTGGTCATGCAGATTCTCCATGGCTACCCTCAGGGCTGCTGGTGCTGCGGGCTCCTGGCTGGAGCCCCACGGGTTGCCAGCCCCACGAGCTCCCACCTGCTGACCCTGCACTCTCTAGCAGAGTTTAAGGGTTAACAGGAACCGATAAGCATTAGCTGATTGATTAATTGGTTAAACTCTTACATCCCTTCTAATGCTGAACAAATTGACCCTCTCCACCCACTCACCAGCTGAATGTCTCCCTGTAAGCAGTGTTCCTATTTTAACACCATTGGCTACCTCTAAATTGTGCACCTTGTGTGGAGATGTGTAGGCTCCAAGTGGTTACATGCTGCAATGAAAAGCAGGTCATGTCCACACTGAGTTGTGTAGCTACATCCGTCATTGAAAAGCTTGGGGAGGTGGCAGAGAAAAACTTGGCAGAGGGGAGGTGCCGGAGCCTTTCTTTTCTCCCTTTCCCCACCAGAGACTGTCCCTGCTGCTAGCTAGAGTCTTTTCCTGACGAGCTTCAGCAAAGGGGAATCAGCAGGACCCTCCTCGCTAAGGACAGCAGTGTAGACAGGGGAGGCACCACTGTGCACAGGACAACAAGGCTACATACCCGCAGGGGTGAGTGTGTCTCTACAATCTTCACCTAAGCAGTGTCTCCCCACCTAGCCGCTCTCTGTACCTGTGCTGAGAGGGGTGGGGTACGTACCCAGCCCTCACAGGGTGTGCTGTGCACACTCATCCTGCGCTAACATGAGTCTAAACTATAGTGCACTGTTGAGCAGGGCCATATTAAAAGGGGGCCTTCGGGGTTGCAGGCCAGGGCCCTGAGCTAAGTGGGGTTAAGGGGAGCCCCCTTAGCCCAGGGCCCTGGGCTGCATCCTCTAAAGTCTCTTCATGCTGCATGCCTGCCTGGAGCGGGGGAGAGGGCTCCACGAGCTGCATCGCTGCAAGTGCATTACACTGGAAGCTCTGTCCCAGTCCTCCCATTGTCTGTAGCCTCTGCCACCCCCAGCTCCCATTGGCTGTGATTCCCAGCCAATGGGAAATGTGGGGGGTAGTGCCTGCAGGCATGCCTGGAAAGTGCCCCCACCTCAATCCCTTGCCCTATCCCCCTTCTAAATCCTAAGTGCTGAATTCTCTCCCAGAACCCACATCCCACGCTCTACCCTGAGTCCCCTACCACACCCAAACGCCTGGCCAGCCCTCATATCCCCAGCCTAACTTCCCACACTCCATAGCCCTTGACTGTAGCCTGGAGCCCCCTGCAGCCCTCTCTCATGTATTTATCCCCTAATTTTTGTCCCAACTCCAGAGTCTAAGGGGCTCCACAAAATCTAGTAGACCCGGGCCCTGAGAAGAGTTAATCTGGCCCTGCTGTTGAGTGCTAGAGCCTAGGGTGAAACATAACTAGGAACAAATTTACGTATAGTGCCTACACTAGAACAATTGTATTAGTTAATCTAGGGCACAGAGTTAACAGACTAGTTAATGGGCTGTTAATTAAAGTTAACAGGAAACCTATCACTAGTCCAAGCTCTGGCTTTTCATCTTCCTGTGCCTCTATTTCCCCAGCTATAAAATGGGGAGAGTTATGCTTATTCCTTAGGAGATCTGTGGATGAAAGGAGCGAGCTGTTATTATTATTACTATAATAGATGTGTGGCCTAACACAGCACTACAAAATGTCCTGATAATTGACTAGCTTAATCACAAAAATATTTGCCCATCTATTGATAATAGGGCACGGGAGGAATAATTTAGTTTATTTTACTTTGCATGGTTGGCCTACTACTTAAAAGAACACCTTCACCTGAAAAATCTCATTTGTGTCTGAAAATTGTTTACACCTACTCTTGTTATAAATGACACCAACATTTTATGTAACTGAAAAGAGTTAGTGAGAAAAGTTGTTTTTCCCTTTCCTATCTGTTTGTTTACTTTATGACTTTGACAGCACTTTGTGTCTGTTTCCCCTTTAGAATCAGTCTCCTGCTTCCTTCAAACATCACTGAGAAGCAGAAAAATCCCTATCAGCATCTCTGCAAAGAATTGTTTTTTTCAATCTGGGCTTATACCTCTGTTTGAATTTTTATGGTCCACAAACTATCTGCAAGATGGTTGGTTTATTATTTTTCTGATTTTTTTATCTTAGAAATATCAGCCAGGTTGACTCTAGATCTGATGGAGAATCTCTGAGGATGTATATTGTTAGCTGACTCACCGATATTGAAGACAGCTTGAATTTTCCACAGACTTCCCATCTCCACAAAGTAAATTCATCATTGAAGTTAGGTGTAAATAAAACTAAAGAAGTAAGAATTGTAAATAATCTGGCTAAAAATTCCCTTTTCCCCTCAAGTGCTCAACTTTCACTCTCTTTAGCTTTTTTATGTCATTTTACTCATTCTTCAGTCATGATGGAATCTTCCAGGGAGACGGGATACACATTTATAATGTATATAAAAATAAGCAGCATAGCAGGGGAAAAATAAAAAATAAATCCTATTCCACACAGCAAGCATCTGGAAGGCCTTTTTTACATGTTATAAGCACACAAGCAAAAGCCCATTTTTATTAAAAATACCTCGCTGCTTGTTAAATGGTACTCAGGAATCTGAAGAGTTAAAAATATTTGTCAATTAGACAAAAATTATTTGTCAGTATCTCCTTGAGATCATGTCAGGGAGTCAGTTCACCATGGTTCTAACTTGGGCGCAGCCAATTGACTCTGTCATGGGTAAGTCACTCTGGGCTAGATTTTCAAGTGTTGATCTCCCACAATCAGGGACAGATTTTCAAAAAACCTCCGTGGCATCGTCAACAAGAAACATTAAAAAATTATTAGTCAGGCCCCTGCTAATCATGAGAGTGACCTTGCTCCCGGGCCATCGCCGTCTTGTGAGCTGAGGACTGTTGCTCTCAGCTCACTGATGAGGGCAAGGCCTCAGGGACAGTGTCTCCAGGGATGACTGAGAACCTCTCCCTCTTTATCCTCCACAGCCAGACTGTGGGAAAATCACCATCAGGTGAGCCAGCCGCCTGACCCCAGGGGAGCCACAGGCGCCGGAGGGTCCATGAGGACCTAATGAGGGAGCATGTATTCATCCTCAGAGACATGCAGCAGACACTGACCAGAAGGTCCGCGATGATGCACAGTGGCGGGCCCAGATATGGACTGAGCTGCTGCAACAGGGCCACAACATCTGTGTCACCATCCGGGAGATGATGGCCTAACCAACTCCTTCCCTCCTTCTGTCCCTGCCCCCCCC
>JANRFK010002918.1:4853098-4872354 GCA_030068395.1 Apalone spinifera | reverse complement strand
TTTGATGTCAACTGCGGAGCATCCAGACTACAGCGCTGTGCCGCCAAACAGCTGGTCGGCACAGCGTGGCAGCCATTTTAATTTAAATGAAATGGCGATTATTTAAATCGCCGCTTCATTTCCCTTTGCCTACAACCCTAATCTCATCTAAGTGTCTCAGCTAGCCCCAGGCAACAGCACCGGGAAGCAACTCCTGACCTAATGCCCTGACTGAACTGGTTCCGGGTGCCTTATATGCAAAAGAGCGTCCAATCAGTGTGGACTTTATCTTTGAAAATAGCATATCGCTATTTTGTTGTGCTTTCTGTGCAGATGCTCTCTTGCAAAATAAACTTTTCCAGAAGATCTCTGAAAGCAGCTTGCAGTCTAGACGTAGCCTTAGCCATAACTTTGTGTGATACAATTACAAGAGGTGGCAATGCTCACTCCCATTTAGAGACCTAATTAAAAGCAGATTTTCCAAAGGGGCCAGATCCCATTGTTACATTGAGGGCCAGATTTTGATGCTTTTGTTAAACATGTCAGGATTCTTTGAGAGAGTGCAGCACAGATGCATAGTGCTAGAAAATGCTTGGATTGAGAATTTTAAGCCCACCCTTATGAGAATTCAGATACGTGATCTGAAAAGAAGCTGGAATCCTTAAGGAAAAGCACATTTCTATGCATATTTTCCCCCTACACATAGTCGTTGAAAGAAAAAAATTCAGCTTACAATGTGGGGTTTTTGTTTTGTTTCAGTGAATAGAGGTCTTTATAGGATCACAGGTAGAGAATCGAGTCTTTTTTCCTTCCACTTCTAAGTGCTGACAGAATGAGAGATGCTTAAAAAAACTAAATGATATTTATTAACTCTTGCATTAACAGGTGATATTCAAGCTTTTTTTCTAATAATACTCTTGTATCAGTGGCGTAGGAATGTCTCGGTGGGTTACATGTGTGTATTGTACTGTTGTATGGGAGATGGCAATAGAGCATTTAACCAAGCACAACATGTGGGGAACTTGGTTGTTTTCCCACCTGACAGGGACTTGACACTTGTAGCTGGGCCCTGCCGGGCTGACGTGCAGGCAGCTGTAGGGGCTCAGGGCAGAATTGACGCAGGGGTTGGGGAGGTGCCTACTTTATTGCAGGGCTGGGGGAGAGGGAGATGTGGAGCCACCAGAGGGGAAAACCCCAGAATTAATTAATTAGCAAAGCTGGGTTTGAGGGGAAGCTGGAGACTCCATGTCCTCACACAGGCAGTGAGAGCTCCTGCAGCCAGCTGGGGAGCATTGGGTGCCTCATTGTTAGGCACTGAGTGGGGATGCACGGGGCGGGGGAGGGATTCAACAAGCAACGGACAGACCAAAATAAACCAGATAATCTTTTTGAAAAAGCCTTGTGGTTTGGGGGCCAATTTCCGTGGCTTGTGGCCCATGGTTGGCAGATTGTGTGTAGCCCTTTGCCAACTGTGCAAGCTGAGACCTGGCAGAGGCCCTGGCAGGTTTAACACTTAAACCTTTGGCGAGTCTGTTTGTGCTGAGTGTGATCCAGCCCCTCCCAGCTCCTGCGTGTGACCAGACTGGGCGCATGCCACACCCACACAGCAACTGGGCGCGCTGCACTGCAGCTGTCCCTGTAATTGCAGCTCTTGTTTGTGTTGGGCTGGGCGAGGCCGGGCACCAGGACTGGGGGCCAGGAACCTGTCTGCCCCTCCCCCTCCGCTACTGCTTAGGTACCATGGAGAACGAACTGCCCGACTCGAATGCCGGGGGAGAAGAGCCAGGCTGGGGGGTGGGCCAGGAAGGGTTTGGTGAGACTGGGACTGCAGAGGGGCTGGTGGGGGACCAGAGAGAAGCTGTGACCAGGCTGGGGGGAGGAGATGGAGCCAAGATACAGCTGTGGGGGAGTGGAACTGCCGCTGCCTCATGATGCCTCTGCCGTCAGCAAATAGCAACACAACCCACTTATCAGAGCGTGTCTCTCTCCTCTCTGCTGCTGGGCGGAGCCTGCGGGTGGGGTCAGTCACATCCACTCAAGCGGGCCTGTGCGAGGGATCCGACTCTGCTAATGACCCGGGGGTGTGGAGAGGATGCCAATAGATACCCATTTCCATCTTTGTCTTTGCTTTTTCACACAGCTGGGGAACTACACCCCTCCCCCTGCGGAAGGATCGCTCTCAGAAGGGAGGCAATGCCAGACCAGGTTCCAGTGCAACCTCTGGTGACTCCAGAGGGGCCCCCAAGAGCAGGGCTCCACCGTGCCGGGTGCTGTACGGCCGTGGCCGGAGAGCTGTGCTCCAGGCATGGAGTTAAAAACCCCACCTGTAACGCTACCCCAGCACACGGGGCGCAGATCTGTCCCAGTTGCCCTTTTGCTTTTAATGCTTGTTTTTGACAAGGCTTTTCACTGTTGAGCATGTTTTTCTGCCCCCGCCTCATGGCGGCTCCCCTCTGTTTCTCTTGTTCTTCTGGGTTCGTCCCTTTTTTTCTGATTCCATCTGGCTTTCCTCTCACCTGCCATTCCCACATCCCTCCCCACTGCCTTCTCGCTGGCCCTCTTCATCCCCAGACAGAGCCAGAGCACGCTCCACAGGCTGGCGGCAGCCTCTTGACTCTGACAAAGCTCTGAAGTCTGAACTGCTCTTCCTGGAGGGGAAGGAAGGAGAAGGCCTTGGAGCTTGGGCACTTTTAAGCTGCTTTGGAGATAGTGCTGGACTGGCTTCTTTTCTCTGCTACACCAGACAGGAGTGTAGGGGGAGGTGATGGTTGCCTGAGCAACTGACACCACCAGGAGCTCTCCCAGGACACATCTACACAGCAGGGCAAAAGCCAAGATAAGCTACACAACGTGAGCTACGTCAATTGCGTAGCCTAAGTCGAAATCACTTATTTCAGCTTTTGGCACTGTCTGCACAGCAGGAAGTCCAAGGAAGAGCACTCTTCCTCCGACCTCCCTTACTCCTCGTAAAACGAGGGTTACAGGAGTCGGAGTAAGAAGTCCTCCTGCTGGGCATTATTTTGACATTCTGTTGAAATAACTGCTTGTGTGTAGACACAGACGATGTTATTTCGGAAGAACATTAGTTATACCGAACTAATGCTGCTGTGTAGACGTACCCTTATTGCCCTGGGAGCTGCTTTCTGAGCTCCTCTAAAGTTTGGATGCCATCAGGTGAGCAATCCGGTTCCTGATAGTCTTGAGCCAGTGGGCAGCTCTGTTGAGGTTAATGGAATGAGACTGGTGTAACGCGATGGGGAATTCACTTCTATTTCACAACAGCTTTCCTCAGCTGGGTTGCTGTAACAGCTCAGGTTATGAAAAGTGTAGCAATGTAGCAGATCTGATTTACTTTTTGCCACAGTCATTTGCTTCTGGGCAGTGAAAACAATTGTTTTTAGTCACTTTCACAGTGTGGGTGGATGGGGGTGGGATTGTCTTATGATCCCTCTGCCGTCATAAGACGGCACCAATGCTGCAGAGTAGGGGAATGATGGACAACATTAATTCCACTGGAATTTAAAATTTGCCTGCTAGTCTGAAGGGGGTGTGTGTGAATCCTGTAGCTCCCCAGAAAGGCTCTGTGGGGACTAGCGTCCTGTGGGCAATGCTAGGAGACTGCTTGGAGCCCTGAGACCCAAGGAGTCTAGTTGCTTGCCCACCCCATCGCTACCGTGTTTGAGCAGCTCCCATGTGGCTATGATCTAGTGTCACAACACCCCAGGATGGAAGGTCCCTGTGACGGTTTCTAGTCTGGGCGCGAGCGCGTGATCCTTCCCCGGAGGGGTCACGGCCCTGCGAGCCTGCCGTCTATTAAGTTATATGGGGGAGGTGTGATGGTTTATAGTCTGGGCACGAGCGCGTGACCCTCCCCCGGAGGGGTCACGGCCCTGCGAGCCCACCGTCAATTGGCTAGTCTAGGTGCCGTTCAGTTCCGTTCAAGCGGTGTGGGAGGGGAATGGGGGCTAGGGGGACCCGGGCCCTCCCTCTCCACCGGGTCCCAGCCCGGGGCCCTAAGGGTTCGGGGTTGCTAACCCTTACCTGGCTGATGGGGTCCCACCCCGTAACGCGCCAGCCCACGGGCGCCAGAATGGCCCTGCCCTGGGCTGCTTCCTAGCCCCCTCCCTGTCAGCCTGACCTGCGGGGGACATCCGGTCACTTACCCCCTTCGTAGCCGTCGGGGCCGGGCTGCCTCCGTCGTCCCTCGCTGCCGTCACGAGCCTGTTCTGCAGCCGGGGTGGGAGGGGTCGCCGGTTCCGCGTCCCTCCTTGAACGCCGGCTCTGTACCGGCTTTTGAATGGCCCGCCGGGGCCGGCGTGCCCGGCACCCCCCTCCCCCGCAGTGATGCAGGGGGCGTGGCCGCGTGCCAGCTGATTCTCCTCCCAGCGCGCGCTGCCTTACCGACAAGGCCGGGTAACGCCGCCGGACTCTGGGTTGTGGCGGCCGCGGGTGTTGCGGCGCCCCCGTGGGGGCTCTGCCGCCGCGCACCGCCGAGGTTGTGCAGGGGGACTAAAGCCACGCCCCCCCCCGAGTGCGGGACGGGGTTGGCCCATCACAGTCCCGTTATCCCTTTTTTTCAGAAGGGGGAATCTGAGGCATCAAGCTACTAAGTTACTTGTTGCAGGCCAGAAGGGAATCTGTAGCAAAGCCGGGAATTGTCTCTTCAGTTTCAATCCCATGCCTTAAATATGGCTGCATTGGAAGTCTCCATAGCAGCACAGCTCCCGAATTGTGTCTGCACCGCTGCGGGGCTTCAGTGAAGACACGCACTGAGGATGGGAGGGATTCTGCTGCCCCTGTAGCTACTCTCCCTCCCAAGAGGTGGCAGCAAACTGGAGAGAATCAGTCTGCTGGCAGTCTGGTGCTGTCTACACTAGGGTTAGGTTGGCTTAACCCATAATGCTCAGGGCTGGGGATTTTTCATACCTCTGAGCACTGTAGCTGGGTTGACCTAACTTTTTAGCATAGACCTGGCCGTAGTCTAGTGAAATGAGCTATACTGACAAAAGGACTTTATTTGCCATTGTGAGTACATCTTCACGAGGGCTTTTACCCACATAGTTAGGTCATCAGAAAACCCGACCCCAACCAGCAAAGGTATGCTTGCAAAACTGAAGTGCAGCCCAGCCCTTATTCCCACAGGGGAACGGGAATAAGCTAGGAAGGTTTGTCAGTAAAGCTACACCGATAACCTTTTACGCACAGACACAGCCTGAATGATCGCAGTATAAGCCCCTTTATACCAGTATAACTGCCTCTGTGCTGCACACCGGGGAGAGTCGTACCACTTAACTATGTCAAAACAGTGAAAGCTTTACAGCCTTATGGTGCAGACAAGACCTGGTATTTTTAACGTTAAAAAAGAACAGCTGTAATCAATATATTGCTTTCAGGCCATCTTTGGCCCCCATAAAGAAGCAAAGAAGGTCTCAAGCTTAACAACTTAAAAACCCTTCACAATTCATCAGTAAGCACAAGACACACTTCTCCGCCGAGGGGACAGAAGCCTGCTCTCTACACAAAATTGGGCCACTTTGGTGTTGTGAGGACAGAACATCCCCTGGTGGAGACACGGCTGCTTTATACAAGTTGTCCCTGTGCAGGAAGCGGGACAAGCTGTACCAGCATAAATACCTTTATAGCAGTATAACGGCATCCACTCTAGGGGGCCACCAAATATCCCACCTTCATTGCCTCCCTGGAGTCCTCCCTTACCTCGAGGCCCCCTCTCCCACTTACCCGCAGCCTCCTGCCTTCCTCCCAGAGCAAGAACCTCCACCCATCTCTGCCTGAGAGAATGGGGCACTGCTGACTGACCCACTCACCACATCAGCCATGGTCTGGTTAACCCTCTCCCGGCAGGCCTGCAGTGCTGTCGCATTATCCAGCTACAGCGCTCGGGGTGAACCATGTCATGCTCTGTACAACATAAGAGGTTGACACAATGCCCACAGTGGATGCAGCTAGTTATCAGGAAGAATTGATCTGTCAGCCTAGCTCTGGCCTCTCGAGGGTTTGGATTTACCACATCAATGGAAAACCCCTGTGACGGGGGTGGTCACAGAAGACCCTTTGGGGGGCTTCCTGGAGTGCTGACCAAGCCACTGCCACTTACCTTCCTGTTCTCGGGGGCTTCTCACCACCTGGTCCTGCTGGGCCAGTTCTACTGGTTTCCCCCAGCCAAGGCACTGAGATCAATACCCTGCTCACCCCACCCCCCCAGGCAGGACCAACACTGAACCTCTTCAGGTCCAAGGAAAATGCAGTTAAGGGCCCAGCTTCCTGGGATACCACTCTCCAAATGAATGATATAGAGAAGCCCCCTTTAGCAATGAAAGGGAATGTACACACTGGTTGCTCCCCTGGGAACAATTATTTACACTGGGCTTGATAGAAAATAAAAGTGATTTTATTAAGTACAAGCAGTAGGAGTTAAGTGGCAGTAAGTGAGAACAGGCAGAGCAAAGTAGATTACAAACTCAAAATAACAGAAAATGCTTCGCTAACTCCAATACTGAAACCTCAGGACACAGACTTATTGCAAACACACCCTAAAACTGTTTTTTTCCAGCTAAGCCTTCCAAACCAGGGCTGTTCCTCACCCTGAGGGCTTTGGTTCCTTACCTCTGATGTGCCAGCCAAAGACCAAAGGCTCCTACTTTCCTATTGTTTTTAAAGATTCTCTTTTTGCATGGGAAGTCACGTGGCCAGTCCCTACCAACCACTGCTAAGACTTAAGGTAAAAGGCTATTTGCATGTGATGGCCCAGACAGTGAGGTCTCCCAGTAGTGGAATCACCCTCGATGGCTTTCTGTTTACATATTTAAAACCATAACGCACATGTCCCACTTGACACACAAGAACGATACGTGCGCCAAAATCAGATAAACAGATCCAGCACAGTATGGCATGAAGACTAATAGGTTACAAGAGATCATTTGCCCAAAGCATCTTTGAGTTATGCATATTTGTGTCCACACGTCCATTTCATAAAGCATGGGGGGTCCGTCACGACCCCCTTCCACCTAAGCAGGAAGTCTCAGTGAGTTGGCTTCTGGGGGATCTTGAGACAGGGGAAGGCACAGTGCAGCGGCTGTGATATTGGCCTTTGGCTCAGGAGCAGAGCAAAGGGAAGACGTAAGAGGCACTAAGGTTGCAGTCTGGGCAGGTGGTGGTCTTGAGTTGCACTTTTGCTTTGGGGTTGCTGGAGAGCTCCAGGGGGAATCCTGTGAGCCATGGCCCTTAAGGAAGGGGACTGGAGGAGGCTGAACGGAAGGCAGGTGTGCAGAGGGGCCTGGAAGGGACAACCTGCAGGCAGGTGAGGTCAGAGGAAGCATGGGGGTGGGAACAGGAGGCCTGACTAGGCAGACCGTGGCTGCTTATCAGTGGAACCCTGAGGAGCCAGGCCTGGGTTCACCTGCGGGCCACCAGACACAACTCTGGAGAATGGGGTGGAGACTAGCGAGCTGGAACTTGGGCCAAAGACCTGGCTTCAGGCACAGGACTGCGAGCCACTGGGCTCCTTGTTACCCGAGAAGAGGTGGGACTAAAAGTGGCTTGGCTGGGGGTTGAGTGGTGAGAAGACGCAGACCCTCCAGAGCAGCGTCCCCAGTGGGGCTGGATGAGGACAGCCTGCTGGTGCGCCCGTGGGGAGCGTGCGGCTAGAGAGGCTGATGATGCCTTTTTTATGCAGGATATTGCTCCTCTCCTAAGGGGAGATGCTGGTGTGGGAGCCAATTTTCTCCTCCCCCTGTTCCAAGAAGTGGAGCTGAAATGAGAGAAGGCTCCTGCATTCTGACAACACCGCAAGTCAGCATGTGCCTAATAAGCTGGAACTCCTGTGCAGCAGTCGCTCTGGCCCAGCTACAGCTGCCAATTAAGGCCCCGAGACCCGAGGGGATTTGCTGTGTCAGTGTGAGGCAGGCAAGCCACAGCTCCCCAGTAGCAGGTTAAAATTCACCCTGTCGGCAGGCGGGTTGGAATTTGTGGAATCCTTTGTTGGCCTAGTCTCCTGCTCCCCCCGTCTCACTTGTGTTCTGTCTCTGGTACACAACAAGGGTCCAGTCCAGCTCGCCTGAGTCACCAGACTAGTGTGGTTATTTTGCACGACTGGGAGCCTTTCCCAGCCTGATTGACATACAGAGCTCACCAAACTCACCCCTCCTTGGGCTGTAGCTTTCTTAACAAAGACATCACTCAGGTGACATAAACTCACCCCAGGCCTCCTCTCCAGGCGGGGGTGGCTTTTTCAAGCCTGTTCAGCCCACTCACCCTACTTCCCCTCTTCCCAGAAAGCCCCCGTCATATGTCCAGCTGGGGTAATGAGCTGTCTGGGACACAGAGATAGCAGAACCCATTTCTACCTAATCGCTGACTTAACCCCCTTGATCCTTCTGCACCTGGATTTACAGCAGGGACGAATGTGGCTCATTGGCTCAGCTGGTAGCACCCCCTTTCCTCTAATTGAGCCATCTACTCTGAACCCTAATGATGACAGCTAGTAACTATTTCAGTGATTGATCTAAGGACCAATCTGCTGAGCTTCTTGGGTCCTGAGGATGGCACTTTGGCTGAACCTCTGTGACACTCGTCTTCACCTGCACTCTTTTCCTATATGGTGAAAGTCTGCGAGAAGGTTGAAGTGACCAGCTCTTGAGAAGACCAGCGGCCAGGGACCTGGCAGGCATGTACCAAGAGTGCCAGGGATGAAAATGGGGCTTATGCCCCAGAATATGCAACCAGCCTCTGCCTTTCTGGGCTGGAGGCAAAGGGTTAACAACTAATTACACTGGCAAGATGCGAATCTGTTCCATATCATTAGAAATATGTGCATTTGCAAACCAGGGCTGGCAGACAATTTGTGATTATTTTGTTAATGTATCTCCAGTAACAAGTACAATTCCCTGTGATTAATTACTTCTACTTCTCTTTAAATTGCATGGCTTTTAAAAGACATGTGCAAATCTAATTTGTGTTTGAGGTTTTTGGGTGGTGAAGCATGGGGGAATTGATACTGCCTATGCAAAGAGCCCTCTCCTGTTTGCTAATTGCAGGTCCTGTCCCTTCAAAGAAGAAGGCCAGGGGATAAATTGTGCTGTTAGTTGCCTTCTGCCTCTCCTGGCTAATAACCATTATTGTTAATTATGAACTGATGATTTACAATGACCATTGATTGATTCGAATAATTCCCGCTTGTTCATGTCCTGAAAGCAGAAGTGCTGCCAGCGGGCTGGTGGATTTATTTTTTAAAAAGCGTTAAGTAAATGCAACGCTGGTGAAAGGTGCTGGAGGGACAGCGCTAAGGGCCGGAGTTGCTCATTTGAAGCCCAGCCAGCTCCCTGCTCCCACATGCTAGCAAGCCAAAGTGTAGCCCAGAGCTAGAGCAACCCCTTCTGCGGTTAGGGGGGCGTTCACCCTGTGTGCCTCATTCAATGTTCATCCTCTCTAGTGTGGTTCTCGGCAAAGCAAGTGTGTTCCTTCTAATTTATTCTATGCATGTGTGGAATACATTTTGTAATGTGCACCATCAGTAGAAACACATGCTGTGGACACTGTGGGTGCTCTGCTAATCAGCTGGGCGGCATTTGAATCTCTTCTGGGTGGAGGTGTCAGTGCTCATCTTAGAGGGAGCACTGGTATCCACCGAGGGGACGAAATGACTGCCTGGGCTGTTAGCAGCTGACCGCTTACTTCTTGTCCGCCCACAAACAACTGTCATGGCTTTGTAGTGGAAGTTCCCCAGGCCAATGGCTGACATGGCTAAGGCTTCAGTAGAGGCCAAAAGACACCAAGGCAGTGTAAGCTCTGCCCTGGCTTCTGCTGTGTTTGTCCAGTGCTTAGCACAACGGGCACTGATCCCAAGTGGGGCCTCCGTGTGCCACCATACTCCCAGAATTTGGCTGTGAGTGCTCATGTCGCCTTCTTACATGCAGTTCTGTTCACTGGTGGGAGCTTAGCCACTGGGGCGAATCAGGAATCTCTGCTGGCCCTTGAAGTTAATGTGCCCAGGGCCCTGATCCTCAAAGGTATTTGAAGGTCTGGGTCCAAGTATCTCTAGCTAGGTTCGGCTTTCGCAATGGAGTAAGTAGTTTTACAAGAATGCTTAGCACCCCCATTCATCTGAGGAGTCTTAGAGTCCCAGGCTCAAATAGACCAATATGATCATCTAGTCTGACCTGTATAACACAAGCCACAGAACCAACCCCAAATAATTCCTGGAGTAGATCTCTTCTTAGACAAAATCCAATCTTGATTTAAAACTGTCTGTGATGGATATTCACCATGACCCTTGGCAAGCTGTTCCAATGGTTAACTACTCTTCATTAAAAACGTATCCCTTATTTCTGGTCTGAATTTGATTAGTTTAAACTTCCAGCCACTGGATCAAGTTATACCTTTCTCTGCTAGATTGAAGAGCTCATTTTAAATATTTGCTACGCAGGTAGATACTTATAGACCTGTAATCAAGTCACCTCTTCAACTTCTCTGTAAGCGAACTAGCTAGACTCAGTCAATATACAGCAGGTTTTCTAAGCCTTTATTCATACTCCTGGCGCTTTTCTGAATCCTCTTCATTTTATCAAAATACTTGAACTGAGGGTATCTGCACTGGACGCTGTTTTCCAGCAGTGGCTGCACCACAGCCAAATACAGAAATAAAATAACGTCGCTAAGCCTACCCAAGATCCCTCTGAGATCACATTAGCTGTGCTGGTCTCATCATGAATTCCACCCCCCAACCTTTTTCAGAATCACTGCTTCCCAGGAGAGACTCCTGTAAGTCTGGCTTAAGCTCTTTGCTCCTCCAGGCGGACATTTACATTTACTGATAATCAAAACCATGTTGTTTGCCTGAGGTTGATGCCAGGCCATCAGGCCAATAATTACCTGAGCCATCCTGTTTGGACTTCTGCAACTTTGCAGGATCTGAAAGCACTTTGCAAATGTAGGTAAGTGTCATTATCCTCATTTTGCAGAAAGGGTAAACTGAGGCACACGGGGCAGTGACCTGCTTAAGGTCACCCAACGGGCCAGTGACAGAGCTGGGAATAGAACCCAGCATCTTGTTTTCTCAGCTCCCTGCCTCCCTGTTGTCAGCAATGCCCATTCTGTATTGCTCTTTGTTTCTGACTTGGTGACTCAGCTGTTCTCTCTTGTGAAACAGCCTCTGCCATCCTGATTTCTTCTCCCACTATACATCGACTTTTGTCCTCTCTATTTTAATCTAGCTCGTGCTGTCTCTGATCACAGCCCTTATTACCAGACAGTGATCCTGAAGAGCCCATGGGGCCTGTTCACACTCCTTGGCAAACTCTGGATGAGACCCCTTTTAGGATGGCGCTGCCTGTAGGGATGGGGCGCAGCTAGGCACAGTGCTGTGATTCTGTGCGTCTTCCCCTAGATGGCAGTAACATCCCTAAACCGAGGCACCTTCCCAGCCCTGCCTACCTACTGCACAGGCGAGTGGGTGCAGCAGTCCCAACTAAGGCACCTAGCATGGGGCAGGCAGGAGGAGGGACACTCCAGCTCCTTTCAACTTTGTTTTAAAACACTGACCGTGGTACCTACCTTCTTGCCCTCCAGCCCGCAAGAGACAGCGATAGACGGGCAGGCTGACGTGTCCACCGCAGCCGCTAAGCCCAGGAGATGGCTACTGGGTTAACTGAGAGAGGCCCTGAGCTGATGGGGTGGGGGCTCTGGCCAGGCATGGCAATAACAGAGCCCTGGTTTTATGTGGAGGTGATGGGACGGAGCAGAAATCAGGGGCTGGGAGATGGCCATTTGCTGGGAGGTGCCAGTATTAATGCCACAGCTCTGGGTGGGGATTGGCTGGCACCTGGGATTGGATCCAGGCTTCAAAGCAGGAACCTCTAGTGCCTGAGTGGTACTTGTTAGCCAAGGCTGGCGCCCTAGCTCAGCCACACTGGCTGCTGAGGAGCTGGGGCGCTTGTCTTGCTGCCCAGAGGACAAGAGTGGAAGTCCTGGGTATTAGCCTGAGTTCAGGGGCCTGGTTTGTGGGGCAGAGGGAGGCTGGGCCCAAGAGAGACAAAGGCCCTTTTTAAATGCACATTTACATGATCAGGAGCTCCCCAGTGACTGGAGAAGGAAGTAGGGTCACCTCACCCATACCAGCACCCCCCAGTGAGAACACTGCCATCTGCCGCAAGTATCTCCAAGACAATAGACAACCCTCCCATATTTATTTATTTATTTATTTATTAGTTCCCATAATAGAAGAACTAGAGGACACCAAATGAAGTTAATGGGTAGCAGGTTTAAAACTAATAAAAGAAAGTTCTTCTTCACACAGCATGTAGTCAACCTGTGGAACTCCTTGCCAGAGGAGGCTGTGAAGGCTAGGACTATAACAGAGTTTAAAGAGAAGCTAGATAATTTCATGGCGGTTAGGTCCAGAAAAGGCTATTAGCCAGGGGATAGAAATGGTGTCCCTGGCCTCTGTTTGTCAGAGGCTGGAGAAGGATGGCAGGAGACAAATCGCTTGATCATTGTCTTCGGTCCACCCTCTCTGGGGTACCTGGTGCTGGCCACTGTCGGCAGACAGGCTACTGGGCTAGATGGACCTTTGGTCTGACCTAGTATGTCCATTCTTATGTTCTTATGTTCTCCGACGTCCATCCCAAACAAAACGCATCGCCAGCCTCAGACGCACCCAGAACAACTGGATGCCCAAAGCACGGGGACTGCCAGGAATACTAGTACAGCTCCCCACTTTGCCAGCCTCTTCATGGCCCTCCATGAGGAAGAATTTCTGGACAAATGCAACATGAAACCCATGATCAATGTGAGATACAGCAGTGAGGTCTTCATCCTCGGGCCAGACGCTGTTCCACTCACCACCCTCTGTCTGCCAAATAGAATCAGTCACTGAACAGCACAATCCGCTTTGGCAATGGAATCCCTGTAGAGAACGACATACAAGAAACCCTGGGATCACTAACCCTGTGTTCACAAATCCAGTCCACCCCAAACACACCAAGGGTATGTCTACACAACAACAGTATTGCGAAATAATGTTGAAATACTGTCAAGCTGCAGAACTTCTTACTCCGATTCCGGCAACCCTCATTGTAAAAGGAGTAAGGGAAGTCAGAGGAAGAGGAATAAGTGTTGTGTAGATGCTTTCAGTTTCTAAATAAGCTGCACAAATGTTCATAGCTTCTTTCAAGTTAAGCCCTGCTATGTAGACGCACCCCAAGAAATCTGTTGATCTGCAGCCAGGCATGCAGATATCACAGAATATGCCCGAAGGCGAGTTAGGGATACTCCCCCGTGACACACTTAAAACCACCTTCACCAGACAAGCACCCTGCACCAGAGAAGTAGATCATGCCCTGAAAAGATTCATCAATGGACCCTGAGAGAGCTGACTTTAATGCAGAAACAACCCCCCTGTGACTGCACACACTTAGCTGTCATCTACCTCCCCACCCCACACAACCCATGCAGGGGATCAACAAACAATTACAACCTGTACTTGACAAGAGATCACACGCTGAGAAATCTTTCCTGACCCCCCTCTTTTGGCCTTCAAACCATCCCCTCACCAAGCTCGTCAGCAGAAGCAAGCTCCCCACAGACCAGCAGAGCAACTCAAAGCAGCACCAGACCCTGCCCGAAGAACAGCTGCAAAACCAGCAGACATATCTCTACTGCTATGACGATCAACACCTCCCACAACACACCTTTCAAAATTCCTGAGCCTCCATATGCCTCTCACAACATGCCATGTGCCTCATCCAGTGCCCTAAGTCCCCCAAAACCAGAGCAATTTTCTGGTTTCACCCCCAGTGCTATCAAATTCACGCTAAATATAAGGCAAAGACACGTCTCACTTGTGGGCAGACACTTCACAAAGCAATCAGTCTACACTGGACATCGGCTTGTTCTCAAAGGAAACCTGAAATGTCTTCAAAGGATGAGCCTGAGAACTTAACTTCATAAGCTGGCTAGACATGAAAAATCATGATCTTAATAAACAGGCAAGTGGCACGTGGGCCCAGGCAGCTGTGGGACACCAGCAGCAGCTGGGCTTTCTGTGCCTCTCTTACCCTCCGGAACAACACGGGCTAAAATCACCAGGCCTGTGGGAAACGGTGCCCGTATCCAAGGCCCTATCCATGTAGCTTCATGCATCCTCACTCCTGCACGAGCTGGGGCTGAGCGCGGGGATCCGAAGCAGCGATGTCAATACGCACGGCTTGTGTCAACCTGCAGGAGAGCAAGAGAAGGCAGCTCTGAGCCTGAACGTTGGCATTCTGTGGTGACTGTCCAGACAGGGACCTCAGTGTTGTCTCTGCAGCTGCTGCCATTGCAGCATTGAGGAGTCCTCCCTCCACACCCGTGCCCTGTCTGAGCCAGAGAGGGAGAAGAAAGAAGACTCCAGATGACGTGTTTAGTGAGATGCTGCATTGGACCCTGCGCAGGGAACCTGCATGGTGAATATTGCAGGTTGTAAGGAGAGAGGCCCAGCAGGAAAAGCTGAGGGAAGTGCACCAGGGAGTAATGGGGCTACTCCGGCAGCAAACACAGATGCCACCGACTCTTGTGGACTTCCAGATTCAGCAATGCTGGGCTTGCCTTGGTTGGCAGCCCTTGGGGAACACCTGTAAACACTTTCCTATTCTCCCACTGCCCCCAACAGCATCCCAAAGGGCCTCAGAGTCCACCTGTCCCGGGATGTGGCCTCATAGTTTCACATATGCTGTTGACAAATGTGTAGCTAAAATGGACTTCAAAGTCCCTTGCCCTTCCTTAAGCTCTGTTCCGTACATTTAGTATGGCTTTCAGGTATTTGCTTTTAACTTGCACATTTTAAAAAGATCTATTTTTGTTACACAATAAAACGCTATTATTCTGAAACGAATTCATCTTTGTTGGTTCCCACCATTTTGCTGCAGAATGCCTGGCAGTGGTGAACACCCTACGTAAGTGGTGTTGTACAGTGTGACCAGTGACAAGTTCAGTGCAAGAATCAGAAATACCCAGCAAGCTCTGCAGAATGAATACGGGCACCGTCAGCGGTGTGTTCACAGCGGCGCAGCGAGCACCATGCCATTCCCGTCACGTCCTGGGACTGCCGAGGCAGAGCATGCACAGTGCACCCCACCACCTTACAGGGGCTCACTGCTGGCACGCTCTTCCAGAGCCTCCCTGAGCAGCGCAGTTGTGCACTGAGCTCTGCTGATAGCCCTTGTGCCTGTCTGGCTGATTGCACTCGGCAAACAGCCTCTGCCTGCCATCCTGGAGACAGCCCTCCCCCTTCATTTTGCTTCACAAATAAGATGCAGTTCACAGCAGGCAGCTGTAGCCTTTGGGACAGTTTTCTCCTGGAGATCCAATCTTATGAGTAAACAGCAGAGTGACCCTGCTACACAGTGAGCTAAGCTGCCAGCTGCATCTTTCCTTGGTGCTATGCAGGTGAGCGGCTTCATGAGCCAGGAGAGCGAGAGGTCAGTGGCATGTCAGCATCACCAGCTGGCCACTTTCTGAACAGGATGTGGGCGTCTCCTGATGGCTGCACGACCACAGACAAGTAGTCCAGTCTGTTGAGATGCTCTGGGGATAATTCGCTGAAAGCATCCACTCAATGTGCAGCGGCAGTCATAAAAGCAAACAGTGTAGGGAATCATTTAGAGATAGAGAATAAGACAGAGAATATCTCATTGTCTCTATAAATCCATGCTATGCCCTCATCTTGAAAACTGCCTGCAGCTGTGGTCACCTTATCTCAAAAAATATATTTTGGCTTTGGAAAAAGTTCAGAAAAGGGCAACAAAAATGATTAGGGATATGGAACAGCTGCCATATGAGAAAAGATTAATAAGATACGGACTTTTCAGCTTGGCAAAGAGATGACTAACAGGGATAAGATAGTCTAGAAAATCATGGCTGGTATGGCAAAAGTAAATAAGGAAAAGTTATTTACTTGTTCTCATAACACAAGAACTAGGGGGTCACTAAATGAAATTTATAGGTAGCAGGTTTAAAAGAAAAAAAAGGAAGTATTTCTTCACACAATGCATAGTTAACCTGTGGAACTCCTTGCCAGGGGATGTTGTGAAGGCCAAGACTTTAACAAGATTCAAAAAAGAAATAGATAAATTCATGGAGTCAATTAACCAGGATGGGTAGGAATGGTGTCCATAGCCTCTGTTTGTCAGACACTGGGAATCTATGACAGGGGGTGGATTACTTAGTGATTACCTGTTCTGTTCATTCCCTCTGGGGCACCTGACATTGACCACTGTTGGCAGACAGGACACTGGGCTAGATGGACCTTTGGTCTGATCCGGTGTGGCCATTCTTATATTCTAAAAGCCCAATTTACCCCTTGGATTGTTTTTTAGGCTTCCTGGGCAAAAAAGGCCAAGGTTATATCTGCTGTAAATCCACTGACTTGGATAGATTTACCCCAGGGATTAATTTAGTCCTGTGGCTAAGTGATCTTGACCCAGAAATTTAGTAGAACCTCAAGTTTGCGCAGAAGCTGCCAATTCTAGGACCATTTAATCAGGTAGTATGTAATTAGTAATTAACTGCTTACAGGATCAGAACACTTTTCATGAAAGCTATTACTAATGCATCTCCTTTTCTTTTCATTGGAGTGAACTGAGGTGTGTCTGCTTAATTTAGAAATAATGAGGAAGAAATTGAGGCAAAACATTTTGCCTTTTTCCACTGAAGAATTTCCCTTCCCTGGCAGAGTTCCATAGAGCAGCCGGCTAGGTGCTGTCTCTCCAGCTGTAGCCAGGAAAGCGGATAAACCACATCCATGCACTAACAGCATCTCCTGCGTATGGACAGTGCTGTTTTGAGGGAGCTCTGGGCTTCTCAAACCAAGAGCAGAATTAGGCCCCGAAGGAGGGTTGGGGATTTTGTGGCGTCTCTTGCCTCTAAGGCTACATCTACACTGCAACGGTATTTCGGGATACCAGAATAGCTATCCCATTTCTTAACAGAAAGCCCGTTATTTTGGGCTCACTATTCCGACGTCCCTGTAAACCTCATTCCATGAGGAGTAAAGGACGTTTCAGAATAGCGGGTTATTTCAAAATGCTTACAAAATAAGCTATTTTGAAATAAGATCGAAATAAGATCCGCAATTTGTGTAGCTCAAATTGCGTAGCTTATTTTGAGCTACGATGCAGTGTAGACTCACCCTCCGTGTCTGGTTTGAATCTGCCCTTGTGGAGTGACCGGGTGTTCTTACTGACCCCTGGCTGTTCAGAGGCCCATGAAAGGAGTTGTTGGGTCTCTGTTCAATGCCAAGAGGGCAGGCCTGTTTCACAGAAGTACCTGCCATGACCAGTTGATCCCCTTGTTTACAGTCAAAGCAAGGCAGCTAATGCCTGAGGGCAGGAGCTAGAGGTCAGCTCTCAGCCCTGAAGGTGGTTACACAGTTGCACTCTGATACAGAGGCAGCATTGCAGTGTGTGGGGGGTGGGTTGGGGGGGTGGCAGCTCCCTGAAGCAGCTCCCAAAACCACCAGCTCCCACCTGCCTCCCACCCATGCTGCTGCCCAGGCTCATCGATTAACCGTGTACATGGTTGCACTTTCACATCCCTAATCTGGACGTGGATTCGCATCTTTGGTATGTGGCCATACACCCCCGTGTGTCCTGTACAATTGGCCATTGTGTGTACACACTTGCAAACAGTGCCCACTGCTTTGCAGCTTGCTGCGGAGATTAAAAGCCATCCCTGTGTTCCAGAGCTTTTGTGGAACAAATGTTTTATGGCAGAACAAAACAAGAAATTATGCAGAAGAAAGCAGCGAGGAAATGCTTTGTAAGTCAGTAGATTACTTTAGAGCTTATGGTATTAAACATCACCAGAGACTTTACAAAATCATGTGGTTGATTTCCTCCGCCTTTTCCTGCCACTGTGCTTTCATCAAGGGCCAGCGAACATTAAAACTGGCTATGCAGCAGGCTTCCCTTCACACGCACTGGGTTAGATGCATCCCTGGAGCTATTCTGGCCTTACTGCAGAGATTCATTGTAGCCCATCAAGTTCATTGTTATTTGTATGACCAATCCAACAAGCCCTAATCATGGGCCAGGATTCCATTGCGCCAGGTGCGGTACATGGCACAAGAAGACAGTCCCTTACAATCTAAGTAGGCTCACTGGTTCAGGCAGCCAGGAGGCGAGATACAATGTGCTCTAGGGAGGGTATCTGTCCGTTCTTGATGGACTTGTGTCTGTAACAAACAGCCGTTGGGGCTGGGTCCCTTTCTCGGCAGCCTCAGGAGACAGGGCAAGGACTGAGTAGCCCTTGAAGTTTGAATCCACCCACCTCGAGGGCAGGAGGGAGGAACACTGACCAACCAGTGTCCTGTGGCTGCCCCAGTTAATGCTGGGTCTCATCTCCCAGCGGCAGTGTGGAGTTACTCCAGGTGGGCAGTGGTTTATAGGAGATCGGCCCAGGAAACGTTCCTGCTTCAGGCTTTTCCGTCCAGCACCTTTCCCCTACACTCCGGTGGCATAGAGGTGAATACCAGGATGAGCAGCCTCCTTCTCCTGCCTGCTGGAGCAGCATTAGTGTTAGTGGCACAGCTGCGATCTCTGGCCAAGAGAGGCCAGCTGGAATGGCAAACCTGTCAGAGCCTGGGACTGAAAGGCGGGAGCAGAGCTCCTGGGCGGGGTGGGGGCAGAGGGCTCTAGGGCTGGGGTCAAAGTCCTTTGAGGTCCCAGTGGTGAAGGGTTGGGGGGAGATTTGCATGCCACATGGCCGGGCTAGCGTCCCATGCTCAGACAAGGAATCGGGGTTGCTGTTGGAAGCCAAAAATGTAGACACCATGTAGATTCAAGCAGGAGGGTTTATTACACACAGCGCTGGCGGAGTGCCACCTTGCCAGTGAACACTGCAAAGCAATTGATTACAATAGATTATATAGGGAGCCAATGGGCGGAGAGAAGCGACAGGGTGGGGTTCCCGAGCCCCTGGGTAGGTTCTAGCAGCAAGATGAAATTAGCACAATAAGCCAATAGTAGTTGAAGAGATGACATAGTAACTCTGCCCATAGCTCAGGTTAAAATAGTTACTAAAACACAAATATTGTCCCCCCACCCAGAATTGCAAGCACTGTATAAGCTATAGTTCGTTTGGGATCCATAGGGGTGATGACAATGCTTTCCCGACAGGTGCGGTTCATAGGTGCTTTTCTGGGGGTACAAAACAAAGAGACAGTGTGAGGTACACAGCAAAAGCAATTGTTTATTCTGGTATGCCTGCGAACCTGCATTGTTGGGGGG
>JANRFK010002918.1:4812240-4833941 GCA_030068395.1 Apalone spinifera | reverse complement strand
TAACAGAGTGTATAACGGCTGGGGATAGCAAGTGATGGACAGGAGAATAGAGAGCGTGGGGCTTCAAGGAAGGGGCGGGGCTTCAAGGAAGGAGCGGGGCGCTAGAGCTTAGCCTGTTCTGAGACTTAAAAAGTGATCTTGGGTGTAAAAAGGTTGGAGACCACTGGTCTAGGCCATCTTGGCAACCAGCAGGACATGGCCCTGATCTTGGCTGGGACTGCTGCACACTACAGGTTGAACCTCTTAAATCTGTGACTCTGGTCTGGCAACATCCGTGGTCCAGCAGGATCATGGAAGTTGCTGGACCAGTTTGTCCCGGAGCCCAGGAATCCGAGCCAGTCAGGCAGTGTTCCCTCTAAGATTTTCCATCCATGAGCGGACTGAGTTTTGTCTTGTGTGCCAGTATAGGGGTCATGTGTGCTTGTTTGGACGTGCACCACACTTGCACCCAGCAGTTACTAACAAATATATATATATATATATTTGTTATATGTGAAACGAGGTTTAGAGAAGTGGTCAACAAAGGCTTCCCTTGTCGACCGATCCACGTCTAGACTGCCGCGCTGTGTCGGATCAGCTGTTTGTCAGCACAGTGTGGCAGCCATTTTTATTTTAATGAAGCAGGGATTATTTAAATCCTCGCTTCATTGACTATGTCGGGTAAACTACTTTACATGGCTCCATCGATGGAGCCATGTAGTCTAAAAACACCCTAAGTGCCAATGTGCTGTCTTTATCCCGCAATCTGCTTATTGACACCCCTGCACTACGTGATTTGTCACCACGCACACCACGGGAGGCCTGACAGTCATTCTGAAGGAAATGGGGGCTTCCTAACACATGAGCCTGTAAATAATGAGTGGTGATGGTTGCAGCAGGTACAAGAACAATCCCATTTAAAATGTTTAACAATAAAAAATTTAGTTAAGATCAGACAGCTGAAACATGGAAGGAGAAGATGGAACTAACCATTGCTAAAATATAGAAGTTATCAAAGCCCAGACCAAGAGATCTCAGCTGGGGGGGGGAGGGGGGGGGGAAACCGTGGTCAATGCTTAAATATAAAAATGAATAGCAGTTTAGAAATGAAAACAACTTAAATGAATCATTTGTTCGTAACTTGCAACTTACACACACGCCCCCCCCAAAGCTCTTTGAAAATCTAAAATAATTTAAAAAACAAAAAAGTTCAAAACTTCAGCAAGTAAAAGGTAACCCAAGAAAGTTTAAAATATTTAGTCTCGTATAATAAACATAGCAAGGGACCTCAATTTAAAAAAATACTTTAAAAAAATTATATATATAAAATAAATCAGCTTTTTAAAAATTCCACTAAAATCCATTCAAATATTTTATCCAGGGTTGCAAAGCTGACAGCTACTCTGTGTCTGGCAGGGAGCACCTACTGACAGCCTTAACTTTGTTAGTTAACTCTGCAAGTGTCCTGAGATTTTTGTGACCATCACCGGGCAGATTTGATCCTGGGACATCAATGTAGGAGCCTCTTCAGCTTGAGCTATAAAGCCAGCTGGCTCTCAGCATAGCCTGTAGAGCTCCCTTGCTCTTATCTCTCCCTGTAAATGGTCTAAGCACGGCGGCATGGGACAGTGACCCACACTAGGTCCGTGGGGCCACACTTTCACAAAATTTATTTTTTTTCCTTAAGTGATGAATATTAAACATAAAATAAGTGAAAATAAAAAGAGAAGTCCAAAATAAATACTCTAAACCCCTTTGTCAATAATAAAGCAACTAAAACAATAACAATTACCATTAAAATAAAAATTTTAAAATAATTATACGTATTCCTATAAAATACAAAAAAATACTTCTCAAAAAAGGCCACCAGCTGGGTGGTTTAAAAACAAAAACCATCCTAGCATGCACACACAAAATCAACATAAAACAGTAAAGCCCAACTATTCAAAATAGGAATGTGACTGGTTAACATCACCCTCATTGGGTGATACTTACTCCTTATGGTCAACCCCTGGCGGGCTGCTCCAGCTCTGTGGGGCCTGACACGCCACAGGCAGAGACGCTCCAGCCTGGAAGAATCAACTCCCACTCCAGCTGGGGCCACTGGAGCACCTGCCACCTACCACATGGCTGCACACGTGGCTCCGGCTCTGAGCAGCCGCCTGCGACATGGCCCTCAGCTCCAGCCCCAGGGAAGGGCTGAAGTAGGGCCAGGGCTGCATGGTGACTGCCTGCTGCTACTGGGCTGGGGCAGCCGCTCGCCACGTGGCCCTGCCCCGGAAGAGCTGAGCCACCAATGCGCGGCTCTGTTGAGGAGGCAGGCGGGTGGTACATTTTTGGTGCGTGCCCACACAGGCGCACACCTTAGAGGGAACCCTGTAGTCAGGGAGTCCCGCGGAGTGGAGTGTCACGTTATTGGATTTTAAGGTGAGCAGACAGATCGCTGTTGTACCCACGGGTGGTGTTTGCCCCAAATTCTGTACAAAGTGGGCCTTGTGAGGTGTCAAATGGAAGCTTATATCTGCTACGCATGTACTTGTGTGTATGCAGAGTTATGAATATGGGCCCTGTTCTCGTATTTTGAATCTTCTCTGTCTGGGAGGGAGCAATGGGCCTGGACTGCCTACTGTGAGGAAGGCTGGGTCAGTGACTGGCTGTGCTGACTAGCACTGCTCCATGGACAATGGCTCTCGGAGTGGCCAACATACACCTGAGGGATGTGACTGGAAGTCTGCAAACCAGCCAGTGCCTCATGGCGACTTGCATGTGAAACACAGACAGGTCACTTGATCATGTGACCAGCTCCAGTTTGGGAGGCACCAGGAATATAAAAGTGCCATGAGGGCGTCTCCATCTTGTCTTCAGTCCTGCTCCTGATTTCTAGATGCATCCTTGCTAGGGACAGAGAGCCAGGAAGGATTTGCTTTCAGGATGTACACCAGAGACTTTTAAACTGGCAGTTTGTAACATCTCTGCTAAGAGCCTGCATCAAGCATTTGGTGATTGATGTATGTGATGTATTCTCCTTAACAATCTCACTCTCCAGATTTTCTTTCTTATATTAATAAACCTTTAGATTTTAGATGCTAGACTCAGTGTGCTCTTGTGGGTATGATCTAAAGTGTAAATTGGCCTGGGACTGAGAGGATCTGTTCGGAGATGGGGAGATTCGGTTTTATAACCTCTCTCCTGGGTGTAAGGTCTGGGGCTGATTGTGGCACAGGGAAAGCTGGGGTGCCTGACGGATTTTGCTCATGAGGCTTCCTGCTGGCCAGATTGGCAACTGAAGCGCTCGGTGTGACCGGTTTGTGGCCTGTTTGGGAAAGGTCTCCAGTCGAGGGCTGTAAGTAGCCCTGGTTTTGAGCAATTCGCCCTGAGCGGATGCCCTCAGCGGTTCCCAGACCCGGCCCAGTTCGTCACAGGGAGCCCCACCATCAGACCAGTGTCCCTGGAGAGCCCCAGCCAGGCAGGGAAGGAGCAGGAGCAGCGATCCCCGTCCCTGCGAAGCCCCATCCTGATACGGCAGCAGCGTGGCAGCCATGGAGCCCTGCCCCGAGAAGCCTCGGGCAGGCGGGACAGAAGTGGGGCCATGGCGGCTGGGGAGCTCTGTCCCCGGAGAATCACAGCTGGCTGGCAGCAGCATGCTGAGCCCAAGCCGTGTAGCAACAGGGCTGGAGCCTAGTGGTAGTGGGGCTGGAGCGGAGCCAGCCAGAGGGAGGGGCAGTATCCTGGAAGGGGACCTCCCCGATCCAGCAAGTTCCCTCATTTGGGACCAGTCAGGTCCCCAGGGTGCTGGACCAGGGAGGCCCAACCTGCACTTTAATACTTATGAACCTAAAACAGGTGTTGATCCTTTTCAGGAAGGGACTTGCTGTTCCATCCCCCCCTTCCCTCCCCCAGATGCCAGGAGGAGGCAGGGTGGGTGTGCTTGTGTGTCTCCATTGTCCCCTCCTGGGATTTTGTGTGTGTGTTTTCCCGCTCCCGCCTGGAACACTGACATGAACCCAGGTGCCTGGCTGGCTCTCCCTGATAACCTGATAGGGCTGTTTTGTCAAAACCATGTGTTTTCAGAGAGTAAAATGGGAAATTACTCTGTTGCCAGCAAAAAGGGCTATTCTAAGTCAGCTGATAACTGGCACAATTTCTCTCCCTGGTTACCATGGAAGATTCTTCTCAGGTCGTTTTTCTTTAATCAGTTTAGGACTAGCTGGCGTCCATCCTGACATGCAGAGAGAGGGCCTGGGAATAGAGAGGGGATGGTATCCGGTCCCATCTCCCACTGCCTGGGGCTCAGGGTCTAAGGACAGCGGGGTGCCTAGTGAGTCTGTAGAGTCTCTCTGGTGCTGTTCTCGGTGGGTCAGGATGCCCTGTCATGGCCTTAGGGGACCGTGTTCTGCTCAAGAGAGGTAAAACTGAGGCCCTGATCTGTTACTGAAGGTCTCTTTTAAAATGGGAGAGATATTAGCTCTCAAATCATAGAATCAGAGAGCAGGAAGAGACCTCAGGAGGTCAACAAGTCCAACCCCCTGCCCTAGGCAGGACCAATCCCAACTAAATCATCCCAGCCAGGGCTTTGTCAAGCCGAGACTTAAAGACCTTTAGGGAGGGAGATGAGATTCCACCACCTCCCTAGGTAACCCATTCCAGTGCTTCACCGCCCTCCTAGAGAAATAGTTTTTCCTAATATCCAACCTAGACCTCCCCCACTGTAACTTGAGCCCATTGCTCCTTGTTCTGCCATCTGTCACTACTGTGAACAGCCTCTCTCCATCCTCTTTGGAACCTCCCTTCATGAAGTTGAAGGCTGCTATCAAATCCCCCCTCACTCTTTTCTTCTGCAGACTAAACAAACCTGAATCCTTCAGTCTTTCCTCATAGGTCATGCGCTCCAGCCCCCTAATCATTTTGGTCACCCTCTGCTGGACCCTCTCTAATGCATCCACATCCTTTCTATAGTGGGGGGCCTAGAACTGGACACAATATTCTAGATGTGGCCTCACCAGAGCAGAATAAGCTTTGTGAGATGTATTCCATGTAGCTCAATTCCCTGGATGCCACATTCATTTTCACTTCCTGCTCTGAAGTGTTGGTGTGCATAGGTGCAAACAGATGTTGCATTCCACCCCAGAGGTGGCTGCAGTCTGATTGTTGGGAAGTGAAGGGCAACCTCCTTGCTCCTACTTTGCAATTCTGCTGTACACGTTGGTGTTTGTGAAAGGTGTGATGTGAATCAATAAGCAGAAGACTGAAAATATTTGTTTTCCCCTGCCCAGCAGAAATTCCTTCCAGGTGGGGGTTTGCCTGGGACTGTCATACTGTAGCAGAGGGATCCCTGCAGCAGTGGCAGTCTGACCTTCCTGGGAAGCCTAACGGAGATTCTAGAGAAACACTGTTCTAGTGCACAAGGCTGAAGCCAAGTCTCCCTTGGTCTGGCCAGCCTGTGCCCTGCCAGATAAGCCCCCTGGAGCATGGCAAGGCAGCTTGTTTGCCGATTGCATGGGAAGGCAGCACGGCCTGGGAGGAATGGACTTGGGGCATCTGCAACAGGACCCAGAAATACATTGAAGGGGGGAGACGTAGAAAGCTCAGGGGGTTAGGAGCAAGCCAGGGACCCTCACACCTCCACTTCCCGCAGCAGCAGGCTGGCAAGGACTGGCAGCTCTGGGAGCCTGCTCTCCCAGGTCTCTCTCAGTAGGGACTCACCCCACACTAGGCCATCGTGTTTGCAGCCCCAAACCTGTTCATTTGCCCATGGCAGAGGGGAACAGGGAAGCCCTGCTTTTCCCACCCTCCAGCACACAGGGGTGGAGAAGGGGGAACCCGGATCTGAAATCTGGCGTTTGACTCTGAACCCAGCACAACTGCAGCTTGACAGATCAGGGGTCACAATAATCCACCCCGTTGGGCCTGTCTCCATTTGGAGCCCTCAGAGCCCTGGCCCCAGAGAGCAGCCTGAAAGTATCACACGGGGGCTTCCCACTCCCTTCCTGTGACGTCTGCGTACCCCGGAGCGTGCCCCTTTTACGGCAGGCTGGCCTCTGCCCGGAAGGGGGCTGCCAGCTGCCCTCACCCCAAGGAACCTCCTGCTGGAAAGAGCCCAACCGTTCTCAGCGCTGGTGGCAGAACCTGGGGTGGGGGAAGGGTCCGGCACTTAACCAGCTGCCAATCCCATCTCTGCGGTGGGGCTGCCATTACTGCTTTATTTCGGGAGCTCTATAATCACACACCCTATGGTTGACAACATTTATCCTGCACATGGAAGTGACAGTTTCAGAGTCCAGACCATTTCCAATCACCCAGAGGCCTGTATTTTTCCTGCAAATGACTATCCTAGAAGAGTGATTACCTCATTTTAACTCGATTGCTTTGCTCTGTGGCAGGAGCCGAACATGCTGATCACAGCAGGGACCGGGGAAAAGTCTTTTGGGTGGGGGCGGGGAAGGAAGAGGAGGAGAGCTGGGGATGCACTGCTATGCTTTTGGGGCCTGATGCTGGGAGCTGTTCTTTGCCCTCCGCTGCCGTTGGCTTCTGGGGTGGGGAAGGAGCTAAGCGTAAGGAGAGGGAATCCATGAGGAGACATGGGGAAAATCTCATCTGGTCTTTTCACTCAGGGACAGCGCTCAGCCCCTTCTCTGTGGCCAGACTAGTTCTCTGCTCTCTCTCGGCTGTCCTGCCCTTCCCAGAAACCCCATGATGGGACGCAAGGGGGCATCACCTGTATGTTCAGATCCTGAGACTTCCTGCTTGAAGCAGCAATAGCAACCAAATGCCTGGCTTCCCTCCTAGACAGCAACGCCAGCTTTGTTTCATGGCTTTCAGGTCATTCCAGTGCCCCTGACAGGAGATGGGGTGAAAGGAACTTACATTTCTTACAGCGACTGTACTATCACAACCTGCCCCCCTTGGGCGGAAGGGGGAGGAGGCTCAGGATGGGAGGGTTGGGGGGTTGTGACACAATAGTACCTGTAAGAAATGTAAGTGTGTAGTGGAGTGCGGGGGGCTCAGGGCAGAGGGTTGGGGAGTGGGACGGGGCAGGAGTCCTAGTTGGGATGTACGAGGGGCTCAAGGCAGGGGATCCAGGTGTGTGAGGAGATGCAGGAGGCAAAGCAGGGGATGTGGACATGGGGGGGAGGGGTGCAGGAATCAGGGCTGGAGTGTATGGAGGGCTCATGGCAGGGGTTTGGGGTGTGTGGGGAGGTGCAGGAGGCAAAGCAGGGATGTGGACATGGGGGGTGCAGGAATCAGGGCTGGAATGTATGGGGGCTCAGGGCAGGGGTTTGGGGTGTGTGGGGAGGTGCAGGAGGCAAGGCAGGGGATGTGGACATGGGGGGGTGCAGGAATCAGAGCTGGAGTGTATCGGGGGCTCAGGGCAGGGGTTTGGGGTGTGGGGGGAGGTGCAGGAGTCAGAGATGGAGTGTATGAGGGGCTCAGGTAAGGGGGTTGGGGTGTGGGGAGGAGAGTGTGTTTGGGGGCTGGGTTAACCTATCTGGTCCGAACTAGACCACTGCAGCCAATTTCACCTTCCTTCCTATCCCTGCTGCACAGGAGCAGGTTTGGGGCCAGGCCGCCATGGCCAGATGGGGCTGCCACCAACCCCTCCCACGGCAGATGGGGAGCAGACTACAGGGCTACCCAAGGACCGGGGCTGGGCCACCACAACCGCAGCCAAACAGGCGCAGTTTCTGCGCCCCACCCCTTGACAGGAGCAGGACTGGGGCTGGGCCACTGAGGCAGGCATGGGGCTGCAACCAGATGGGGGCCAGACCATGGGGGATTGGGGCTGGAGCCAGGCTGTCACAGCCACAACCACCAACCACAGCCAGACAGGGTCCGATTTCATCCCCTCCCCCCCATCCCCTGCAGGAGCAAGGCCTGGGCTGGGCCACCATGGCAGGAGCGGGGCTACTGCCAGCCCTTCCGGTGGCAGATTGGGGCTGGGGCTTCCACAGCTGCGCCCAGCCAGACGGGATGAGTCCATGTCCCACCACTCTGGCAGGAGTGGGGCCGGTCAATGCGGCTAGATGGTAGCTGCTGTCAGCTTCTCTTCCAGTGGCCTGTCTGGGAATGTGCCCACCTCCCCTACAGCGCACCCCCAGCTGGCCCCTTTAAATTGCCGGCCTGTCTCCAGCAGACTGGTGCACCCCAGCTGGCTCTTGCGGGAGCACAACCCACTGTGACCAGAGCCGCGCACCAGGGCGCACCCATTTACTTTCCCCTCTGCTTCTTCCCCGTTTCCAGTCGTGCCTGGCTGTCTAGCATTGCCTGGGCTGTTAAATAGCACCTGCGCGCCGCACCAGAGATGGCTGCCTCCACGGGGTGAAATGATCGCCCTGCATGCAGAACTTGGGTACCGCTTTGGGATGAAGGGACTTGGAGAAGTCTGGTCACCTCTCAGGTGGTTATACTGGGGATGGCGGGCAGAGCAGGGCCAGATGGATGGGTGCTTGAGAAACTCATGTGTGTGCGCACAAAGTGTCACTTTTGAAAGCAAAGGTGCCAGGAGAAGGCTGGTCCTGGAGGAAGCATGGAGCTTGTGGATGAGTCTGCGGCAGCAGGAAGCATCCTGGCTTGGAGATGGACGCACGCGTCTCTGCTCTGCCTGTTCCACAGCACAGAACCCGCTGCCTTGGCTTGCTGCGGGCCTTCCTGAGGGAGAATCCTCTTCCCCATCCCATTGGGGGATTCCTCAGTTTCCCCACCCAGGGCTCACAAGACTCAGGGGGACTCCAGCTCTTGACTGCCCCCTCTAGGGGGTCACAAACCTATTGCAAGGAGGCATTGAAGTGGGAGATCCTGGTGATCAGACCTGAGAGGAGATCTCTCTGTTCAGCTTCCTGAGGAGGAAAGAGGGCAGCCCGCCAAGGGGCTGGGTTGTGTGGAGCACTGGGAAGCACCATGGGCAGTCATGGGGGAAAAGGAAGCTTTAAAAGTCCAAGTCTGGCTGATGCATTCCAGCTGCAAGCGCTCCTCAAAGCCACATGCTTCTTGACATGCACCCAGCACATCAATGGCCTCCCAGATGACATGGGCATAGATGGAGACAGAGACGGAGACCCCAGGACAGCCACCACAAGTTTGGTGATGGATGGACCTAGCACCCTTTGGACATAGGACGGATAAGGGGGGGCTGAGAATGTAGGGGAGTTGGGGGCTCCCCTAATGGCACAGTGGCTAAGGCACCTGCCTCTAGAGCCAGAGGCTGAGGGCTCCAGCACACCCTCCCAACCTGGGGTCACCCAATATAAGCATGGTGATGGATGGACCTGGGACATAAGACAGATAAGGGGGGTGAAGAATATAGGGAGGCTGGGGGCATCCACTTCCCTCCCCTCCCCAGTGGAGAAGATAGCTGACTCCAGAGCCAGACGGCAAAGGTTCAAACCCCACCTCCCCAGGACAGCCACCACCAGCTTGGTGATGGATGGACCAGGCACCCCCCAGACACAGGACAGATAAGGGGGGCCCAGAATGAAGGAAGGCTGGGGGGCTCCCCTGCTCCCCCCCCATGGCTCAATGCATAAGTCCAGCACAGCATGGATGAATGCATGAGGCCCCCTTGGTGCCAGGAGACCCATAGCTGCCTGTAACACAGTCAGGGAGCACACAGCAGAGCAGTGCCCAGGAGCGGGTGTGGGTAGTGCAGGCAGGGACATAGAGCACTGCATATTGGGGGCACCCCAGCCACGCTCTCCCAGACCACCATGGATATGATCAGATAGATGGCAGCTTGTTCTGACTCAAGCCAGCAGGCTTCCAGCCTACTTCGTTACAGTTCAGGTTAATTAAAACGTTCATCTCCACAGGCCCACCGAGGGAAAGAATACAATTAAAAAATCCAGCACTTCATTAAACTGCATCCCAGCAGGAATTGCAGGGAGAAAGATGCCACGTGCTGTGGCTGCGTTTATTATAAATGGGACAGAGCGGCATGGCAAGCCCCAAACGAAACTCGCCAGCAACAAAGGCTCAGCAGAACTTCCACTCCACAGGCGTCCAGGCAAATCCCCTGCTTCTGAGGAGCTGTTTGACTTGAGCCCTGGCTGCAGACTGAGCTCTGGGATCCTCCTACCTCACAGGGTCCTAGAGTCCAGGCTCTGAGGGGAAAACGCTCCCTCTAATCTTTTCCAGCTGTGCGGTGATTTTTTTCCCATCGATGTGCAGAATCAGTTTTTCTATGTGCACAGAGGCATGTGTGAATGTGCACCACCAGTAGAAACAAAACCTAGTTCTGGGCACCCAAGCACTCAGCGAACAGGGAACATGGGCTAGGGGCTCGGTTAGATGGGCGTAATAGGTCAAAGATCACATGTGCCAGTTCAGTCTAGCAAAGTGATGAACTTAAACTCCCAAGCTCATCTTTCGAAGACGTTATGCAGGTTTCCTTGGAGGCCGAGGGCTGACACGTCAGCTGTCAGCTCTGTGAAAAGTGCTTGCCCCAGGGGCTAGGGTGTTTTTGTCATTTCTCCTTTTCCTGGGTGAGTTCACTGGAGCGTGTAGCGATTGTCCAGTTATGGGGCAGTTAGCGCACTGGGAGCAGTACCCACAGGCTGGAGCGGCGTGTGCAGGAGCCCGGGAACCTCAGAGGTACGTGGCGGGGGGTGTCGTCGTCACAGCTGTGGAGATATGGTCACAGGTTCTGCATCTGTTGTGGCATCATCTGGAGTCGCTTTGAGTTGGTGTGTCCTGGCCTGCAGGGAGCTGGCTTCTCATCAGGAGCTTGGCAAGGCTGGGGGTATTTGAAGGCCAGAAGTGGGGTTCAGGACAGGATGGAGTCCCCACGGAGTATGGGCTGCAGCTGTTGGATGGTGCCCTGGATGGGTGTCAGTGGGGGGTGGTAGCTGCCAACTAGGGGAGCGCAGCCAGAGGAGGTTTGACTTTTTAAAGTCAATAATAGTCCTACTTACATGTTAGCAGCTTCATTAATAAATGGATGAATATGCGAATCGTACAGTTGCCAGGTGTCCAATATTCACCCCGACACCTGAGATGTCTGGTATTTTCTGAACTTTTCCCCGGTGAGGAGGCGAAAATGCCGGGCACCTGGCAACCCTACAAACACTCAGCACCCGGTTTCCCCCACCCCCCCTCAACCCCCGGACCCAGCCCCCACACTTACCTGATTCCCCAAGGCTGCCAGCACAAAATGGCTGCCGGCCAAAAGACCTAGGGGAAGCAATGCTTCCCCTGGATCTTAGTGCTCAACCGCTCCCCTGTTCCTATCCCTGCACTTAAAGGGGACATGCTGGGTTTTTTTTATTTTTATTTTTTTTTGCTTAATAAGTCAAAAAGTTGGCTTAGTCAAAAAGTCAAAAAAGAGTCCTTTTTTTTTTGCTTAACAACTTTGATCTCCCTTCAACAGAATTTTTTCCCAGTGTTTCTTTTTTGGAGGGGGGGTGTTCGGTATTTTGTTTCAACCATCTGGCAACCCTAATCGTACTGTGTAGTATGACCTTCGGCCTTGCTTTGCCTGGCTGAGTTCTCCCATCTCAGGTTTGTAGTTTGACAGCTTAAGCAACCCACAAGTCTCTGTCTCCAGCGCCGCTCCACTGCTGATGATGGCAGAAGAATGGCAGCCTGCTCCCCTGGTGCTGGGGGAGCCACTGCACCAGCCATGCGGTCCTGGGCTGGCCCTGGAGGAGCCACTGCTGCCACCACGGGGTGGGCTAGCCCTGGAGGCACTGCTGCCATGGCCAAACAGTCCCAGGCCAGCCCAGAGGCTGGAGACACCATTGCCATGGCCACGCAGTCCTGGATCGGCCCAGAGGCTGGAGGCACCACTGCCCCGGCCATGTGGTTCTGGGCCAGCCCCGGAGGTGCCGCTGAGGAGCCATTGCCTCAGCCCCAGCGCTGCCTCCTCCCACCACCGTGGGTGCGGTGCAGCCTAGCATGCTACCAGGGAAGGGGGAGGGCTCCAGTGGCAGCGTGGGTCCCCTGCTGTGTGGGGGAGGAGGGCTGGGGTTGAGCTCCGCACGTGCCGCTCTAAATCGGCTTGCATGCCACTTACAGCACACATGCCGTAGGTCGCCAACCCCTGATTTAGAGGACCCAGGGCTCCAGCTGCCGCCCTTTAAATGGCCAGGCCATGGGGTGGGACTGGCTGTAGATAAGGGATTGCTTGGGGTGCTGGGAGGTGCGATGAGCTGTGGGTTTCCTGTAGGTAGCTGTCTGTAGGGCTCCACTGCTGACGCTGGTGGTCATGCCCAGGAAGCTGAGGCTGGGGTGGGAGTGTTCCAGGGAGAGTTTCATGGACAGGTGGTGGCTATTGAAGTTGTGCTATAAACCGATGAGGACTGTCTGTCCAGAAGGGGGAAAGATCCTGGGTCTATCTCAGGGGCATCATTGGTTTTATGGAGCCAGCCTATTGCCCAGGGTTGTTCCCACCGGGGGGGGGGGGGGGGGGGGGGGGGGGGGGGGGGGGGGGGGGGGAAGGACAAAGTGCATGTTGTTAAATGTAAACTTGCTGGGAGTGCAGAGGGAATGGACGAGTTTGGCCATGTGTTTGGAATGGACATCTAAGGGCTCTCCATTGTCTTGCAGGCAACCCATGAGTGTGAGGGACGTTGTATAGAGAGAGGTGACAGCCAGGGTGACGAGACTGATGGTCCGAGAGAGCTTAATGATGCTGAGTTTCTGGAGAAAGTTGGTTGTGTCCTGGAGGAAGCTGACGCTTTGTGTGTGAGTAGTTTGAGGATGGTTTCTATGGCTACATCTACGCTACAGCCATTTTTACACAAAAACTCACAGAGCGTCTACACCTCTAGCGTGTTTTTGTGCAAGAAAATTTACAGTAAAATGGCAGAACAGAGGGCTTTTTGAGGTGTAGGTATACCTCTTTCTATGAGGAATAACTCCTTTTTGTGCAAGAGTTCTTGTGCAAAAAGGTGTGTGTGGATGCTCAACAGGGGTGTCTTGTGCAAAAAGAGCCTCTCAGAAAAAGCACAGGTGCTCTGATGGCCATTCTGTGAATGGCCATCAGAGCTTTCTTGCGCAAGAGTGTCCATGCAGTGTGAAGTATCAGAGGGGTAGCTGTGTTACAGCTGCTAGAAGTGGGCCTCACCCACCCTGACTGAATTAACCTCGTTATCTCTAGCCTTACTCTGGCCTGAATATTTATACCTGCCTCTGGAAATTTCCACTACATGCATCTGACGAAGTGGGTCTTTGCCCACGAAAGCTTATGCTCCAATACATCTGTTAGTCTGTAAGGTGCCACAGGACTCCTTGTCACTCATGCAATATGGACACTCTCTTGTGCAAAAGCACATCGCAATATGCTTTTGTAGCATGGACGCGCTTTTGTGCAAGAAGTTTTTGCGGAAGATCTCTTCCACAAAAAGCTTCTTGCGCAAAAAGCCTGCCGTGTAGACGTAGCCTATGCGTCCCAATATGCCTTCAAGAAGAGCATCATGACCAGATATGATGGATTTGCTGGGTTTCCTTGCTTGTGTACCTTGGTCCCTGCAGATAGGATAGGACAGTTTTTCTTAGGGTGGTTTGGAGGCGGATTTGATGGAATCTTTACATTCCTGGGTGAATTGTGGCATGGGGTCTTCTTGGAGGTCTTGATAAGCAGGGGGGTTGGAGAGTTGTCGGCCTCCTCGTTAACGTAGTCATCACAGCTGAGAACTATGATGGCTCTCCCTGTGTGTGCTGGTTTGTGGCTAATTCTAAGTACTCGCATGATTCTAAGTACAATTTTCTAATTAGAGCCCTCTGCTCAGTTTTATAGCTGGAATAATATAATATCTCTTTCTTTTCTCAGTTACAAGAGGCAGTAATATTCTGTCTTCCAAATTGCTTCCCATTTGTATCTATTATTCATAAAGTATTGTATTATTCGCTTTTTTAAAGCAACCGACCCCATTCACTAAAACCACATTGAAAACAGCCCTGCGAGCTGCTAAATGCACTGGGATTGGAAGGAACGAGCTGGCCTCAGCCACCTGGTGGCACTCAACTGTGCTGCGCTTCCAAGGAAACCGCTCAGAAGCACATGGCCTTATGGAGCGTGAGCGGCAAAGTGTCCAGGTGCAAATCTAGGGCGGTTGTTTTCCATTTACATACCAGGCCAAGGGGAGGACCAAAGCTAGTGGGAATTCTAGCTGATTTATTCGAATTGATACCTGCTGATTGCAGTTGCACAACTGGGCTTTGCTGGGCCGTTTGGGGCTGCTGGTCAGGCAGTGGAAATGTGCCCAAACTGGCAGTTCTAATGGAGCCCCCTGGAATTTCCCAGAGGGAAGAGCCATATGCAGCCAGTGGCATCCTAACACGCAGCCTCCAGGTCCATCCCCACCGCACCAAAGGGGGCAAGACCATGTTAATTCCCTACCGCTTTGCAGTGCTGGTGAATCTGACCAGCAAAATGTGTGTGTGTGGTGGGGGGGGGGGGACATGTCTGTCTGGGTGTTTCTCTCAGGCTACGTCTGGACTGCAGGCTTCTTGTGCAAGACGCTGTTTTCGGACGAGATATTCAAAAAAAACTTTCTTGCGCAAGAGCGCGTCCACATTGAGAAACACTGCCCCAGAAGGAGTGAACAGAACAGGCAATCTTCATGTAATTCGTCTCCTGTCACCCATTCCCAGCCTCTGACAGAGGCTAGGGACACCATTCCTACCCATCCTGGCTAACAGCCATTGATGGACCTATCCTCCATGAATTTATCTGGCTCTTTTTTTAATCCTGTTATAGTCTCTGCCTTCTAGCGAGGAGTTCCACAGGTTGACTGTGCGTTGTGTGAAGAAATTCTTTCTTTCGTTTGTTTTAAACCTGCTCCCTATTAATTTCATTTGGTGCCCCCTAGTTCTTGTGTTATGGGAAGGAGTAAATACTTCTTCTTTAGACATTTTTCCCCGCACCAGCCATGATTTTATAGACCTTGATCATAGCCCCCCTTAGTCAGCTTTTTTCTAAGCTGAAAAGTCTTATTTATGTCCCCATGTAGGGAAGCCGTTCTAAACCCCTCATCAGGTTTGTTGCCAGGGAGTGCCTGCATCCCAGCCCTGTACTCAGGCCTTGCCACTCACCTGGTGTGTGCTGTGTGTGTTACATCCCTTCCTTTCCATCCCCGCTGCTAGCTGCTGATTGCTTCCCTCCTGCGCCAGCGGAAAACACACCCCCTGCCCGAGATGCATCAGAATGTAAATTGCAGCCCACGTCAATTGCAATGATTTTCCCTAACATAGCACCAAGGAAGCCAATCCCTTCCCCATTGTTCTTCATGCTCTAATCGTTCGGTGGTATTTCTCGCTGCCTTACTTCGGGTCCCGAGCTCGGCTTCCGGGGGAGGAGGCAGGCTGCAAAGCTGCCTGTGCATCCATATAGCACATCTGCCCATGAACACTGGGAAGCCCTGGGTCTGGGCATAGAAGGTGCCGCAGTGATACCAGAAATGTCCCCTCCTCAGCTTGGGACATGGGCAGAACCAGCTCCCCCCATGGGAAGGGTTGCTTCAGGGAGCCAGGACCCCCGCAGAGTCCCCAGCTGTTCCAGTGATCAGGCCACCCTAGGAGAAAAATGTTCGCTAGCAATGGGGCCATGCTGGGGCCAGAGAGCTGGTGACGGGCTGGTTGGCCCCTGGCTTTTTCTTGAGGCAGGGATGGGCTCACATGGTTTCTTCTTTGCTTCCACTCTGCTGCTGACCCATCAGCCCAGAGCATGACTCAGCTCTCTGCATGGAGAACATAGAGCACAGGGCCAGCAGTGTTTCTCAACCAGTGGTCCGAGTACCCTTAGGGGTACTCGAGGGAAGTCAACACAACTGAAATTTGGAGAAAACTGAATTGTTGTTGTAAGTTTTACAGCGCTTTATTGTTTTTGTACTTCTTACACCCAAAAATCTCATCACCCACACAGCTACGATTAAGTTGTGTAAACAAATGTGTGCAATGATAGAAAAAAATGTTGTGTGTCTGAAAACTGTGGGTACTGGGGGTACTTATAATTTTTTTTAAAGGGGTACTTTATGCAAAAAAGTTGAGAAACACTGGTCTAGAGCTCTGGTGGGGCTCTCAGGAGCCCAGCTGGATTTTCCTCCAGAGGTTGGGGATCACGTACAAATCTCCCTTGGCAAGGGGGCAGCATCCCCCGATCCATAATCCCTCTTCTCATAGGAAATCCAGTGGGATCTTCAGTGGGCACTCGGGGGGGTCTCTGTAGCAAGTCACCATGCACATGTCCTGCTATCACACACACACATTGCCAGGCAGGCAGACATCTACCACCCTCCCTTCCTCCTGCCCAGAGGAAGAGAGGGTAGAGATCGTTTTATTTCCTTCCATGTCAGCCTCGAACCGGCTAGATGCTTCCATCACTCTTCCCGTCGAAACAGCTAGAAGGAGCATTTGCCATCTCTGACCCAATGGATAATTTGACTTTAAAAGCATCTGATTGGGAGCAATGAGTTAAAATGCTGCAGTGCATGAGTCTGGGTGCCACTGCCCTCTGCTGAATGGGATCACTGCTCTACTGTGCATCAGAGCCTTTGTACTGCTGGCAGGGATTCACCTCGGCCTCAGGACACCAAGGTGTACACTTCTGCAGTTGTTATTATTTAAATACAACAGCTGAGACAAGGGCTCTGTTGTGCTAGGTGTGGTACAGATACAGGGGCTGAGTCTAGACTGGCAAGTTTTTCTGCAAAAGCAACCGCTTTTGCGGAAAATCTTCCCAGCTGTCTACACTGGCAACTTGAATTTGCTTACTAATGTAAGATTATCAGTGTTCTTGCACAAATACTATGATGCTCCCATTTGGGAAAAAGCCCCCTTGCGCAAATGTATTTGCGCAAGAGGGCCAGTGTAGACAGGGGAGGACTGTTTTGGGCAAAAAAGCCCCGATGGCAAAAATGGCTATCGGGGCTTTCTTGCGCAAAACCGCGTGTAGATTGGCACGGATGCTTTTCCGCAAAAAGTGCTTTTGCGCAAAAGCATCCGTGCCAATCTAGACGCTCTTTTCCGCAAATGCTTTTAACGGAAAAACTTTTCCGTTAAAAGCATTTGCGGAAAATCATGCCAGTCTAGACGTAGCCCATATGGTGAAAGACAGTCCCTGCCACAAGGATCTGAGAATCTAAATAGACCAGACAGACAAATAATTATGATTCCTGCCAGGTGGAGAATTAAGGCACAAAGACGCTAAGGGCCAGATTCACAAAGGTATTTACCTGCCTATTTGTCACTGATTCCAGTGGAAGGTAAAATCCTAAATTCATTTGTACATCTGGACCCATGTCCTATGTGATCCTGCACCCCCATATTTTTTATGGAAAGGTGGTTTTGATTATGAATATGCATAACTCACATATGCTTTATGCAAAATAGGGAGGACCATATCAGTCAAGAGCTTGTAATCCCCTGAATGTGTATAATCTATCGGTGTGCATGTACCTTTCTTGTATGTGAAGTTAGAAATATGAAATATGAACTTGCTTATTAATCCACTTCTAGTAGCAGTGGGCCTCATCCTCCCTGATTGGACTCACCTGCCATCTCCAGCCTGATTCTGGCCTGCATATTTATACCTGCCTCTGGAAATTTCCACTACATGCATCTGACGAAGTGGGTCTTTGCCCACGAAAGCTTATGCTCCAAACACTTTGGTTAGTCTATAAGGTGCCACAGGACCCCTCGCCGCTTTTGCAGATTCAGACTAACACGGCTACCCCTCTGATACTTAATAATTCCTAGCATCCTATTTGCCTTTTTGACCGCCGCTGCACACTGTGTGGAAGTTTTCAGAGAACTGTCCACGATAACTCCAAGATCTCTTTCCTGATTTGTCATAGCCAAATTAGCCCCCCTCATACTGTACTTATAGTTGCGGTTATTTTTCCTGATGTGCATTACTTTACACTTATCCACATTAAATTTCATTTGCCATTTTGTTGCCCAATCACTCAGTTTGGTGAGATCTTCTTGGAGTCCCTCACAGTTTGCTTCTGTCTTGATTATTCTAAACAGTTTTGTATCATTTGCAAACTTTACCACCTCACTGCTTACCCCTTTCTCCAGATATTTATGAATAAGTTGAAAAGGATTGGTCCCAGGACTGACCCTTGGGGGACACCACTAGTTACCCCTCTCCATTCTGAAAATTTACCATTTATTCCTACCCTTTGTTTCCTGTCTTTTAACCAGTTCTCAATCCAAGAAAGGACCTTCCCTCTTATCCCATGGCCATGTAATTTACACAAGAGCCTTTGGTGAGGGACCTTGTCAAAGGCTTTCTGAAAATCTAAGTATAATATATCTACTGGATTCCCCCTTGTCCGCATGTTTGTTAACCCCTTCAAAGAATTCTAATATATTAGTAAGACAGGATTTCCCTTTACAGAAACTATGTTGACTTTTGTCCAACAAATTATATTCTTCTACATGCGTCACAATTTTATTCTTTACTATTGTTTCGACTAATTTGCCCGGTACTGAAGTTAGACTTACCGGTCTGTAATTGCCCGGATCGCCTCTAGAGCCCTTTTTAAATATTGGTGTCACGTTGGCTACCTTCTAGTCATTAGGTATGGAAGCTGATTTAAAGGATAGGTTACAAACAATTATACAAAGGATAATAACAAACTATTATACAAAGGATAATAGTTCAGCAATTTCCCATTTGAGTTCTTTTAGAACCCTTGGATGAATGCCATCTAGTCCCGGAGATTTGTTAACACTAAGTTTTTCTACTTGTTCCAAAACCTCCTCTAATGACACTTCAATCCGGGACAATTCCTCAGATTCATCACCCACAAAGGATGGTGCAGATCTGGGAATCTCCCCAACGTCCTCAGCCTTGAAGACTGAAGCAAAGAAATCATTTAATTTCTCTGCAATGGCTTTATTGTCCTTGATTGCTCTTTTATAGCTCGATCGTCTAGGGGACACACAGGTTTTTTTAGCAGGCTTCCTGCTTCTAATGTACTTAAAAAACATTTTGTTATTTCTTTTTGAGTTTTTGGCTAGCTGTTCCTCAAAATCTTTTTTTGCTTTTCTTATTACTTAGAGATAGGTACTTCGCTTATCTGCACCTCCACAGGTACAGGTGATGGCAGCTCTGGTTGGCTGCAGATCACCGTTCCCAGCCAACAGGAGCTGCATGAAGCAGTGCAGACCAGGACATCACTTCCCACAGCTCCTATTGGCCAGGAATAGTGATGTGCTGCCAGTACAGGCTGCGATTGCCTGTACCTGTGGAGGCACAGGTAAACAATGAATCTCGTGAGTTTGAAAACCCCTCTTCTAGTGAAAGCCATTAGTGGTACTTAATGGCTCAGTGTTCAAAACAATGGTTTATAAATAGTCTTGTTTTCTCTGTAAGTCTGGATTGTGGTTAGTCCTACAAAGACATGTGACCATGCCACTTGGCACTGGAATCCATCTTGAATTTTATATTTCACTATGGTAGTAAGGAAGCAAGGGAGGGGAGAATGAAACATACTCTTCCCAACCTGGGGAAATTCCATGTAAGGAATGGGAAGCTGTCAGTGGTTGTCTTCAGCTGGCTTCACAGACTGCTCCCCACCACAAGAGGACACATGACAAGACCTAGAAACAAAGCACTCTAATGAGGGTGGGGGAGAGAACCTGCTGGGCTCAGGTGAGAGAAGATCAGCTCTGGCCTGAGAAGAACTTTACCTGAAATAAGAACTAGGGTGAAAAATTACAATTTGTGACAATTTGATTTAATGTATTAGGTTAGCACTCATGGAGTGCTATGGCTGGCAGGTGGAAGCTGTGAGCTTCTAATAAGGGTTTGAAATCTAAAAGCTTCTGCTCTAGAAGCTTCTGCTCCCTTAATCAGGGAGAGGAGCTATGAGGCAGTCCAGGGCTTTATAAAGGAGTGAGTCAGCGACCAGGGAGCTTGAGAACAGAGGCTGTTAACAGGGAGTTTGGAGAGGGAGTTGGGAAGGGGTGAGATACACTCATTATTCTTTAAAATCTTTTCACTACACTCCTTCCCTTGAAGGAGCCATTTAATAACAACTGAGGAATCTCTCAAAAGGAAGGCAGGTATGAATGGTGATAGGTCTGCTGTTGTTACCTGCATATCATGTGCCATGTTTGTCTTCCTCCTAGAAGAAAGAAGGGATTTCATCTGCACTAAGTGCAAGCTGGTCGCCATTTTGAAAGAAAAAATTAGAGGACTTGAGGCCCAAGTATCGACCCTACGTTCTATTAGAGAGGATGAAGTCTTCCTCGATAGAAGGCAGCATTTAATCCTGCAGGCACAGCAGGCTGAAGAGCCAGTCAGGGCAGTACAGGACAAGGAAGAAAACTGGCAACATGTAACCTCTAGAAGAAGAAGAAGGCCAACTCAGGTATCCCCCATTCCTGTAGAGGTAAGTAATTGCTATCAGGCTATCTCTACAGGCACTGCGGTGGAGAATGCTTTGGCAGGGACCTCTCAGGGAAGAAATCCAAGGGAACACCATCTAGTGGAAGGCATGGGATATGTAGTCCTAGGGATGGGGGTTCCACAACCACCCCCCCAAAAGGAGAAGATGGGTGGTGGTGGTGGTTGGGGACTCCCTCCTAAGAGGGACTGGGTCATCCATCTGCCACCCAGACCTGCAATCTCGAGAAGTGTGCTGCTTATTTTACATCGCATTTAGGATGTGACCGAGAGTCTTCCAAAACTGATCAAACCTTTGGATCACTACCCCTTCCTGCTTCTCCATGTAGGAACTAACGATACGGCCAAGAATGACCTTGAGCAGGTCACAGCGGATTATGCATTACTGGGAAGAAGAAACAAGGAATTTGAAGTGCAAGTGGTGTTCTCGTCCATCTTTCTGGTTGAAGGAAAAGGTCCAGGTAGGGATGGTCAAATTGAGGAAGTAAATGTGTGATTGTGTAGGTGGTGTCGGAGAGAGGGCTTTGGTTTCTTCGACCATGGGACTCTGTTCTGGGCACAAGGATTGTTAGGAAGAGACAATCCTAACCTAACCAAGAGAGGAAAGAGCATATTCACGGGCAGGCTTGCAAACCTAGTAAGGAGGGCTTTAAACTAGGTTTGTTGGGGGACGTGACCAAAGCCCTGAGGTAAGTGAGGAAGTTGGACACTGGGAAGAATCACAAGGAGGAACGAGCAACAAAGGAGAACCCCTGATTTGGATGGAAAAGGAAGGGTGATCAGCTGGTTATCTAAGGTGTTTGTACACAAATGTGAGAAGTCTGGGAAACAAACAGGAAGAATTAGAAGCCCTGGCCCAGTCGAAGAACTATGATTTTATTGGAATGACGGAGACTTGGTGATGACTTGCATGACTGGAGCACTGTCATGGAAGGGATAAACTGTTCAGGAAGAACAGATGGGGGAGAAAAAGAGGAGGAGTTGCATTGTATGTAAGAGAGCAATATGATTGCTCGGAGCTCCAGTATTTAGAGGGAGAAAAGACTGTTGAGAGTCTATGGGTTAAGTTTAGAGGTGGAAGCAACAGGGATGATGTTGTGGTTGGTGTCTGCTATAGACCGCCAGATCAGGTGGATGAGGTAGATGAGACTTTCTTTGGACAACTGAGAGAAGCTTCCAGACTACAGGCCCTGGTTCTCATGGGCGACTTTAATCACCCTGACATCTCTTGGGAGTCCAATACAGCAGTACACAGACAATCCAGGAAGTTTTTGGAGAATGTTGGGGATAACTTCTTGGTACACGTGCTGAAGGAACCGACCAGGGGCCATGCACAGTTTGACCTGCTGCTCACAAACAGGGAGGAACTAGT